>JABTXL010006712.1:12964721-12977137 GCA_025134845.1 Neodon shergylaensis
TTTCTTTCTTTCTTTCTTTCTTTCTTTCTTTCTTTCTTTCTTTCTTTTTCTTTCTTGTTATTCGAGATAGGGTTTCTCTGTAGCTTTGGAGCCTGTCCTGGAACTAGCTCTTGAGGACCAGGCTGGCCTCGAACTCACAGAGATCTGCCTGCCTCTGCCTCCCAAGGGCTGGGATTAAAGGCTTGTGCCACCACCGCCCTGTGGCCTCTTTTTAGAAAAGAAAAAATTGGATAAAACATGAAACTTTATAAAGTGAAATAATGAATGCATTTTTAAAACGTTCATTCTGTGTGTGTGCAAGCGTGGCCATGTGCACACTAGAGCAACTAACTGTGTGGAGATCAGAGGACAGCATTTGGTGCCCAGGGATGGAATCAGACAGTCAGGGTTAGCAGCACTAGGTCATCTCTCCAACCCTGAAGAAAACTGAAACCTTCTATATTTAAGTCTAAGGAAAAGGCTGGGGGAAAGAGAGACTCGGGGCTGGGGATGCTGCACAGTGGGAAGAGCACTTGGTGCTCACAGAGCTCTGGCTCCTGCCTGCAACTCTACCCAAGACTACGATTCACCATCACCTAGGATGGAGCTCTAGACGTGTCTGGGAGGGCATTTCCAGTCATGCTTGACCAAGGGTGGAAAGCCCCTGAATGTGAACAGCCCCTTTCCAAGGGCTGGGACCTGGGACTGAACAAAAGGAGGCAGAGCCCCGGCATGCATCTCTCTGCTCGAGGCTGCAGAGACAACTGTACCGCGTCCTTCCTTCTTACCACCGTGCCTTCCTGGTTATGATGGATTGCACCTTCAAACTGTGTGGTAACGTGTCATGAATCTAGTCCCAGCAATGGGAAGAGCTAAATGCATACATCAAAATCAAACATGGCAAAGATGACAGCTATCTTCTGGTCCTGCATAATAATAATAATAATGTATTTTTTTAATCCTGAGAACATGTGACTGGGAAGATGGCTCTGTTGGTGAAGTCCTTGCTGCTTAAAACAGTGGGGGTGGCTCTGGGCTCTCAGCACTTGCGGGGAGGGGTCGGAGTCAGGAAAGTCCCTGAGGTTTGCTGGCTAGTCACTCAGATCCGGGTCCAATGAGACCCTAGTTTTCAGAAATAAGGTAGGTAGTGACAGAGAAAGTAAGATGCACCAAAGCTGCTCTCTGCCCTCCACATTCACCTGTATAAAGGTGTGCACACATGGACACATGAATATACTACACACACATACATGCACATACTATACATAGACTGTCTATACTATGAAAAGTTTACATGAACACCCGAGGGAGCTGTTTCCAGAGTCATGGCTCCACCCTTAGCCCTCACAAACCTACAAGCCAGAATCTTTTCTTTGTTTCCTGTCCCCTGACGGGTCCCCACCTCCCAAAGGGTCCAGCTTATGGAGAGTGGGAGTAGAGTTCCCAGCACCTCACTGTCAGAGCAGGCAAGGGACAGACAGATGTCTTCAGAGTTTGCAATGCCATGCGCTGTGTTGCTGCTCTCCGGAAGACAGATGCACAGAGCCGTTCTGTGGTCACTGGGAGCTTCAAACAGGGAGGCTAAACTCCACCCTGGCTCACACTTACAAGGACTTCACGGTTCCAAATGGTCACAAAACTCTTCAGGTGTAAACCTGGACAGTACTATGCGGGAAGTTCCAGGGGTCTGGCGGGCAAATAAAGATGGGTAAGTACTTACAGACCTGCTTTGGAGGCTGCAAGGGCAAGGGGGAGTTACAAGGGACAGGCTAAAGGTTGTTTAATTCTGTGCTTTACTGACGACCTCCAATACATCTGTACATTAGGATCGCTTAAGGTGAGTCTAAAAATTCAATTCATGTGTATGTGTAACGGCAGACCACACGAGGTTAACATCTGGCCTCCACATGCACATGCACCTGCTCACACACATCTGTACACACAATTCAGAGCCAAATCCTAGCTAGGAACCCACAGAATCAAAGCCCCGGAAGCTGGTTTACGGCAGAGTTCTGGAGTCCACTGACAATCTGCTCAAAACTCAACTGAGGACCAGGAGTCAGTAGCTCCATCCACAGAAGATTCATGCCCAGTGACGCAAGAAAATGGCCACAGTGTGAACACCAGTTACCGCAGCACTTGGGAGGAGGAGGCAGAAAGACCAGAAAGTCAAGGTCGTCTTCGGGCATTTACTGGCCAACAAGGAGGAGATCTGTTTAGGCCAAGCAAAAGCACTAATAGGTAGTGGTTGCCTCTGCCTTCAGGTACAATATAAGCTTCAATATAGGCACACTGCAGTTAAACTCAGAAGCATTTATTCAATTAAACTCCATGTGCACAATGAGAAACACAATCTAAGGTATACTTCTTACATACCTACACTTCAGTGTATCCCAAACCTATGTCCTGGGGAGGAGGTTGCTAGAAAAATGGCTCAGCAGGTTAGAGCACTTTCTCTTCTCCCGGGACCTGAGTTTGGTGCCCAGCACCCACAATATGCGGTAAAAATTGTACTTTTTTTTTCTTTCTTTTCTTCTTTTTTTTTGAGACAGGGTTTCTCTGTAGCTTTGGAGCCTGTCCTAGAACTAGCTCTTGTAGACCAGGCTGGCCTCAAACTCACAGAGATCTGCCTGCCTCTGCCTCCCGAGTGCTGTGATTAAAGGCGTGCACCACCACAGTCCGGCAAGATTGTACATTTTTATATACCCTTACGGTGTCGCTCCTTCCACGTTTGCGGACAGTAAGCAATTATGACCAGATTTAGGAACATAAAAGCATATAAATCCATGCTGTGAAAACACCCTGGGCGCACATCTCCCTGCTCAATGTTGAGTGTAGACAACTCCAGGAGCCCTAACTGTAGGAGCAACAGGCACAGGGCACAGCTATCACTATGACTACACAGGCTGGGCCAGGTCTAGCTGTCCTGAAACTCTCTTTGTAGACCAGGCTGGCCGTGAGCTCACAGACACCTGCCTGCCTCCCGAGTGCTGGGATTAAAGGTGTACTCAAACCCATGATTTTACTAGTGAAAATACAGTTAATCTGAGCGCAGAGGCACACACCCACAAACAGCAGACAAGAGAGGCAGATAAGCAGCAGAATGCCTTAATTCAAAGCCAGGTTAATGTACCCTGAAGCCGGGCAATGGTGGCGCACGCCTTTAATCCCAGCACTCGGGAGGCAGAGGCAGGCGGATCTCTGTGAGTTCGAGGCCAGCCTGGTCTACAGAGCTAGTTCCAGGACAGGCTCCAAAGCCACAGAGAAACCCTGTCTCGAAAAACCAAAAAAGTACCCTGAAGCTCCAGTTACCCAGGGCTACACAGGGAGACCCTGCATGATACACCATCCTCACCCCCACCCCCCCCAAATTAGTCGAGAAGACACACTACATCCCTGGAATCGTACCACTCTCTCTTTCTCCTAAACCTGCATGGAAGGACAAATGGCTGAAGCCACACAATACTAACACCCATCAACTATGGGGAAAGAACAGCGAGCCAAATGCTCTATAAAAATAAAACTGGATGACATCTTGCATTCACCTGCTACCCCACATATATTTCTGCCTTCCTAATCTTGACGTGGGTGATCTTGTGATATGGCTTTGTTAGCTTAGAGCCATCATGTGACGAAAACATAACTTTCTTCTTATAGTTGAGCGAACAGGAGCACAGAAAGATTAAATGCCTTTGTGCAGATCACTGAACTTGACCACAGCCACCAGAACCAGAACTGTCAGATATTGGGTTCTATAGGCACGGCCACCATCACACTCTAAAACCCGGTTTCCCGCTCTGTTCCCCAGCACAAACGGAGCGTGCATGGACAGCACACACAGGAGTCAGGTCCTATCTAGATTAAGATGTAGCATCTCTCCCATGTCCCTCACAGTGGGGCCAAGATTTTCCTGACATCCGTGACTGCCACCAACATCTTGGCAGCTCTGTCAAGCAGGAACCATTGCTTCCTTCCTCCCCGGGATACTGCACACCGGGTCCTCCTTTCAGTCCAACAGGTATCAATTGAGAACCGTGCAGGTGAATGTTTGCTGTATAATCAAATCAGAGAACACGCTTCCTCTAGAGGTGACAGAGAGCACTTTGCAGGGTAGTCATGTGAGAGCAGCGACAAAAAGCAGCATTCACGTCAGTTCCTCATCCTCTGGACTTTCCAACTCCCAAATTCTGAGCCCACTGCCAAGTCCACCTGACAGGTCGCTAAACAGATCAACGCTGTACCGTGTAACTGGACCCACCAGTCCACATTCACTCAGGCACCTGTGGGGTGCTTCTCAGAAAACAGTAACAGCAGAGAGGACATGGAAAAATCACAGTTCCCAAAGGGAACACTAGTGGATGACAAGGTCAGCCGAGTTGCTGTGAAGGGCTGTTTGTCAGGGTCGCTGTCGTAAAAGGGAGCTATATAAAGAAAAAGCATACTAACTTTAATTTTCTCAAGAAAACGCTACTCTCTGATTTTTCAAAAATATATTTTCAAAAATAGTTCTTTGGTTGATTTGAAAGGACAGAGCTATTGAGGGGGGCAGACCCCCTATGTAGCTTAGGCTGGCCTCAAACTTGTGTGGCCACTCTCCTGCCTCATTTCACCACCACCACCCCATCCCTGACCCTGTGCTGGAATTACAGGTTTGATTACCACATCCAGCTTCAAGTTTGTTTTGCCAGGAGCAGTCCCAGCAGTTCTGATGGAGCCGTGGAGACTATCTATCTGACCACTGCAGAGTTCTGATGGAGCCGTGGAGACTATCTGACCACTGCAGAGTTCTGATGGAGCCGTGGAGACTATCTGACCACTGCAGAGTTCTGATGGAGCCGTGGAGACTATCTGACCACTGCAGAATTCTGTTCTATTGGAATGGAGAGGAAATGAGCAGTGCGGCCCGAGAGCCAAGATCTGCTGATGCGCACTCCTGTAACTTCAGGGCCCTGGGGATGGCTAGTGTACACCCCTCTGCAGCGTCCTGCCCGCCTCGGTGAGCAGGCTGTCTATCTGGTCCCTGGCTACCTGGCTTACAGGTTTGAGTTTTAAGAAAAGCAGACAGCATTGAGAGGGAAGGCTGGAGCTTGGTTGGTTTGTCACTAGGGTGACATTTCCTGTTTGGATATGTCCAGACACAAAGATGGATGGAAATGTTTCCAGAATTCGGAGAGCAAAATCCAAAGTTTCAACTTACTCATCCACTTACTTTAATACTAAATAAGTATGTGTGTCACAAAGACCGGGTCTAAATGGGTCAGGATGAAATACGCGAGAGACGTCCTTCCAGCCTCCCTTTTCCTGCAACTATTCCAAGAAGGTGCAGTTCTATTCAGATTTCCTTCCTCAACCTAGGACATGAAAAAGCAAAATAATTTTTCTCCCTGTTAAGTCTTTCCTTTCTGGCTCTGTAAAAAACCTTCGTTCTTGGCAGAGGCAGGGGGTGAACTGTTATCTACGGTTCCCATGGCCAGCCCCAGCTTTCTTGAGCCCGCTGGGCTCCAGAGAATTAGGTTCCTGGAGGATCTGACTGAATCTGCTGTGCACACAACACCGGGCAAGCAGGGAGCCCACCTGACTTTTAACTACACTGAAGAGGGCGCTGCCGGAGAAGCAGGCAGGAGGATCAGAACTGTGTGCTTTGGAAAGACCGAGAACCACAAGACAGAATGTTCCAGATAACTGCATAACCTGGACTTCTCCGAGTACCCTGCCATATTAACTCACATATAACCATGTAACGAAAGGAAAAACTGAGGTTCACCTCATGCCTCACTTCTGGAGCTGACTGAGCTTAAGAAAGAAAGTGAAGCCAGCCTTTTCGAGTTTTTCACTCGAAGGCGCAAGTCATGATCTGCACAGCTAAGGGCGTTAAGTTCGTTCATGTGGGGTAAAAATCTTGCTAAACAATTAGCCAGTGTCCTTACATAAACAATTCAAGACAGGAAACCTAAATTTCTCTAAAACTTCACCAGTCTCTTAATGCTAAGCTCTGAGTGCTCCCATCCACAAATTCCCTGTGAGCCTGTGCAGATATCTGCTCCCCCGCAGTTCTCCAAACACGACGGCTTGCCCCCGAACATCTGCTTCTTCTACTTTTAATATTTTTCTGAAGCCAAAGAACTAATGTCCTTCAGCAGAGTAAAGCGAATACCGAGAGCCAGCTGCTCTTCCCAAGGATGGGGGCAGGGAAGAAGACACTCGCGGTGGCCAATGGCATGTCAAGGAAACCCAGAAAATGAGAATATCTGGAAGTGCAGTTCTGATCAAGCTGAGCCTTTTTTTTCTTCAAATGATGGCCAATCACTAACAAGAGTGCCGCCCTCAGAATTTAGGGAGGAAGAACGAGCTATTTCATCACCAAAATGGAAAACGAGAAGCAGCTAGCTTGGCATCCCATAGTCTTGTCTCACAAGCAGCACGTAATAATTCTTTGCTGGTGTTGTTTCCAAAATGAAAAGCAGGTCAACTTACATGGCTCTCTGGCAATGAACTGAGGTACAGTGTTGGGCAATGGAGTACTGGGGTTCGGAGTCCCTACGAGTTTGTTCTTGGCCATCTTCGTGTTTGCCTTAGCAAACTCTAGTCGTAGTGTTTGCGGGATTTCAGGATCGAAGCGGATGCCCTTTGGGAAAAAGAACAAATGGAAGATGTTAACCAGAATGGTGACAAAATCAACACACATGGAAACTCTGGCCGATGTCACAGGCTCAAGCAAGGGCTCTCATTCTCAGTATTCACACAGAACATGCAAAACCTACACTACAGCGTGGCCAGAAGGCCAGGCAAATGTGGCTCGCACCACCACAATCTTCAGTTACGTGGATGTGCAAACATCCCTGTTCTTCCAGAACATTGTCTAGTCTGCCTTTTAAAATGCAGACCAGCAAATTCATAACACAGCTTAAAAACTTTGACTGGCGGCTACTGAGGCTGGAAAACATGACCGATCCAGAGAGAGACATGCTGGGCTGAGCTGGTTTGACACCTGAAATCCCGAGCAGGCCGCACTCTGAATGGCATTATAAACAATGAAATTCTTCAGGGCTTTTACTGTCGGCTACCTATAAATAAAGAAAAAGAACTCTGTCTCTGATTTGGTTTTACAAAGGTAATATAAGTCCCTGTATACTCAGAACACAGAAATTAAACAGCTGCAATATTTTAAATGTAACTATTTTCATTTAATTCCAGTCACTGCATGAATTTGCTAGGCTTAAAGTGGAGAGATCCTGACTTCTTTTATGGTTGGCTTACAAGGTACAAGGAAACAAAAGATTCCACAGGCCTGAGAGAAAAGTAGCTTTAGTCCCTACCGCGCCTTGGACCTTTAAAAAAGCAAAACAAAAACAAACAACCAAAACAGCTGGAGCCTGGTGGCACTCCCCTGAATTCCAGCACCTGGAAGGGAGGGGCACTTGGAAGGCAAAGGCAGGTAATCTCCAAGCTCACGGCCAGTAAGTTCCAGGACAGCCAGGGCTACACCTAGAAACCCTGTCCTGGAAAAACAAAACAAAACAAAAAAAACCCACGTTTCACTGAAACAGATTCCCGGCAGCCTAAACTACGAGATTTACATCAAGTAGATTTCAGGACTTTCTCCTCCAAGAATGTCTCCATCACCAAGCAGAGCTGGGAGCCTAATGAAAGCCATTCCACGCCAGGAATTCTAGACATTACCATCAAAAGGCACTCCGGATTGGACTCCACGTTTGTCTCAGTCCTGAAAGTGGGGTGTGCTAAGAACACGAGCTTTTCATTTATGTGGGCCCGATGGTCTCTATATCCCTTTCTTTAAAAAAGAATCCTCTCTTTTGAGAACTTCATGAGCACTGTAGGCACAGCATCCCTCCTGCCACTTCCCACCTTCCCTCACTGGAAGAAAAGTTAGGGCTGTGGAGAAATCATCAGAATGTCTGGAGACCAGAATGAATGACTCTGAACTTCACAGGTTCAGTTCCAAAGACACAAGGAAAAACCTGATCATAACAGGAACAGGGAGTGGTCAGCTGCGGTTAAACAACAGCGTCTCAACCCAGAGACTGCCCTGAGTGTGAAGAACTTATTCCTGACTTGATTATTTTGGGGGAAGAAAACCATTAAGGCTTAAAAAATACAGCAAGGGGTGGGGAGCATTGCATTTGTATAACCAAGTCGAACCAACCAGAGTCAAAAAGAGAAGTTCTGTGAAATAAAACAGAAACACGGACCAAAGCTAACATTGGGATCCTTAATCGGTAAACCTCTATATTGTATTATCAGAGCACACACGAGGAAACAGTCTCAAGCAGCATTTGCTTCTGTTCCTCCAACAGATGAGACACACTTTATCCTCTGTCAAACCTATTAGCACTGGTTCACACTTGGGAGGAAGCTGAGGCTAAAGGATTATGGGCGTGAGTTCAAGGATAGCCTGGGCTACAGAGTGAGACAAACCCTATCTTTAAGGAAAACAAACAAAGGGTAGAATTACCCTCACATCGAATTCCATATTCCCAGATATGGACTAAAGAAGTGTCTTTGCAGAGAGGCAACTGTGTTCCCCTGGAAAGCCCTGCACATCTGCACCAAAGCATGGCAGACATGCAACAGTCTCAGCAGACACTTCAGGAGCTCTTGCAAACACCACTTCAACAACTTTCTTCAGAAGCATCTTTTTTAAGCCTGAGCCTGCAGCAACCTGAGACCTAGTAACAAAAGCATCCTGGGTCCTGTAAGTAGCCCCTGGAGCATTCAGCCCTAGACCACGGGGCTGAACATCGAAATCCTATGCTTTGGCTCACTTACTGGAGTCTAGAATCCACCACTGTGCCCCTTGTACAGCCAATCTAAAACATACTGGAGCGAGTCCCCCTCCTCCCTGCCCCCTTCTCATACCCTTTCTCTTGTCTGAGTTAAAATAACATCAACATCATGTTCCAAATCAAAGTTCCAGCATCTTATTAACAAAAACAAAACAAAACAGAAAAGCTCAGAAGTTAAAATGACCTAATTTGTTTGGCAGCTTATTGGGAGGCCAGAGGCTCAGAATACAAGTCGCATTCCGCCAGCATCTTTAGCAGCAATACCATATTTGGTAATCAATATCCTGCCCCACTAGGTTTCTATCCATAGGGATTAGCCAAGTCCCAAACATTTTAAATGGTACAGGATGATGAGCTGGGGGAGGGAGAACATGCAAGGTAAAGGGAAGGAAAGAAAGGAGAGAGAGAACATGCCATGGGAGGAAATACCTTGTGCTTTTAATTAAGACCTAGTAAAATCCCTCTCTGGCGACAGAAACGTGGTTTTAAATGCTGTCGAGGTGAGGACAACCAAAAGAAGCAGGGGCTCTCTGCTGATCAAAACCAACTCTGCCCCTCCAGCCCTTTCTATTCAAAATGCAAATGGCAGGGAGTTTACACGGTCAGAAAAAGACACGCTCTAGATATCAACATTAACGTGGGGATAAAGATATTGTTCTTTACAAACCACTCATTCCAGCTGCTACAGGGCTGCACAGACCAGTCTCCAGCAATCCAGATTAGGTACGACTTGGAGGCTCAACAGGGCAGCCTGTGTGTGAAGAGACAACGCCACAGACAACGGTGGATCCTTGGCAGTCTACTGTGCGTCAGAGAATGCAAGGGCTAAGTATGGTGAAAGAGCAAAGGGCCAAAGGTCACCAGGTGGCAGTGAACCACAGATGGCACAGGGAGTGGGCATAAGCAAAGGTAAGGAAGGTCACACAGGGGCTGGTCAGGACTTATGGGCTCTGCAGTCCATGTGGGGCTGGGGTCCCCACACAGTAGTGCCGTTAAGACCAAGTGGGGGGCTTGCTTTGTCTGCAGTGCTGGGCCACTGTGTTTTTGGATGCAGCATTTCTGACACAGGACTGGAAACTTGACGTATCCAAGACTGTTGAGTAATGTTGTGGCCACCTATGCAGTGATCACGTGACTCATGGCGGCCAGAGGTCTTTTCACTGTAAGAAAGATGAGCTCCTTGAGAATCCACAACAGGATCTCAGAAACCAGACAGGAAGTCATCAGGGCAGCTGGTTGAGAAAGCATCCCAACTGGTCCTTCTCTAGACCGGGCACCGGGGGATCAATGTCTGTGCACTGTGCCCTTGCTTCTCTGACCACAGCTGAGCACTTACGGGATAGATGCTTCCCCAAGTGACCGAACCATCTTTCTCTCTTGGGATTGAAACCCTGAAGACACAAAAACGAAGGTGGCCAGCAGTCCCCTTGCCTCTCGTGGAGAGCAGCTGTCCATTTGGGGTTCTTTGTAGCATGCGAATGCCTGGGAGAGGGGTTAACCAGTGCAGTAAAAAGAGACCTGTGTCTTAACAGTCTGTGCAAGCTGCACAGTGAGCACGCCTATCGATTCTCAGCAGGGAGTTTAGGGGTAGTAGAATCATTTACAGAGTGATAGGGAGGGAAGGGGGGAGGGAGGGAGGAAGGAGAGAAACCTTTAAAGGAAGCAGTAGTGACACACATACAAAGACACCTGTGGGTTGGTTTTATTAAGCTTCTGTTGTTAAGAAAAGGGTGAGAGAGACAAGCACAGACCGGGTTATTTGAATCCTTACATACTTGAATTTAAAGCTATAATAATTGACAAAACCCAACATAGTAATTTCCAGAAGAGAGAGAGATGAGGCTGGCGTGATGGTCATGAATCACATGATCAGTCAGACTGCTGGCTGCAAATTCTGCCAACCTGAGTCGGATCCCAAACACCCATGGCGGAGAGAGGTTTTCTCCTCTACTTCCATGAGCTGTCCTCCAACCTCCACGGACGTACATGCAGTGGCAAGAACAAAATAAATAAAACAAATCCTTTTTAAAAAGAGCACGTCTGAAGCTGGCATTTGAAGGGTTCCTTCCTCCTTACAGGGCGGGGGTGGCGCACACCTTTAGTCCCAGCACTTGGGAGGCAGACAGACTTGAGTTGGAGGCCAGCCTGGTCCAGAGGGAATTCTAGGACAGCCAGGGCTACACAGAGAAATCCTGCCTGGGGTGTGTGTGCACACGTGTGTGCGCTCCTTATGCACGCGCGTGTGCTCCTTATGAAGGGCTACATTGCCCAGAGCAGGGCGTACAACACTCAGCTGGCATTTTCTGTTTACCTTAAAAAATGATGCTGGGCCAGTGAGATGGCTAAAGCAGATAGAAGTGTTTGCCATGTGGTGACCTAAGTTCCATCTCTGGAACCGCTGTGAAAGGGGGAACCAAATCAACCCCACAACCTTGTTCTCTGGCTGTCACGTGTCATGGCCCGCCTATCTTTTAAAAGTTACTGAGAAATTACTCCCAATTTAGAGAACGGGTACGTAGCACAAGAAATTCCTGTTACCACACACAAGTCCCTGAGGCACTGACATATTACCACACATACTTTATCTTTCTACTCCTCTTCTGCCTCTTTCCATAGCTTTACCACTATTTAAGTTTTATGAGTAATGCATTAACTTCACTGCAGCTTGACTTCCTAAAAATAAGGGCTGTTCTGTTTTCTGACCCAGGACCTCTCCAAGAATCATACAGGGCATTTACCTGTCACCTGCTCCGTCACCTTGACTTTTAATACCAACTTTGTTTTATAAACTGTTTCTCATTGAAGTGTGTGTGTACACGCGTGGCTTCAGATTTACATTCAGCGTTATTTCAGTAGACAGACGATGTCATTTTGGACTCCCATTAGTGACAGGAGCTTTGATCACTTGCCACATTTTCTCTAGTGTGGGGTCACTATAATTTTGTTTTTGTGTTTGGTTAGGGATAGCGTATCATTACTCAGGCTACACGGCACTAGGATTCCAGGCCACTGACAGGCCACCAGTTCTGGCTAGCTCTTCTAACAATGAAACGTCTTACCAGAATAGTCCTCTCAGGCTTTAGAAACACCCACTTCTCACGAAGACCACTACCCATGGAAGGCTCACTTCCGATTCTCACGGCACGAATGGTGCCGTGGTAAACTAATCATTCCCTTCTTGTAGCGTATTTATCTCACGAGGCAGCTCTCCCTGGCTGTCCTGGAACTCACTACATAGACGAGGCTGGTCTAAACTCCAGAGATCCCTTTGTTTCCTGAGTGTTGGGACTAAAGGAGCGCACTACCACCAGGCATGGCTCATTCCCTTTCCACACGGTACTTCCTATTCCCAGGAAAACGAGCATTCACATCAGTGCTGACGTACAGGTTTGTATTGTGTGATTATAATTCATTGCTTTATGACTGACAGCCTCATTCTACCCAAACCTTGTCTCAGAGGCTTTCCCACCCATGGATTCAACTGTTGGCAGACTGAGAGTATCTATCATCAAAAAAAAAGACTAAAAATCTCCAGAACAGCAGTGTGTGGCACGCTAAGTTTTACTGTCAACTTTTTCTTTCTTTCTTCTTTCTTTCTTTCTTTCTTTCTTTCTTTCTTTCTTTCTTTCTTTC
>JABTXL010006712.1:12977147-13023754 GCA_025134845.1 Neodon shergylaensis
TTCTTTCTTTCTTTCTTTCTTTCTTTCTTTCTTTCTTTCTTTCTTTCTTTCTTTTTTTTTGGTTTTTTGAGACAGGGTTTCTCTGTGGCTTTGGAGCCTGTCCTGGAACTAGCTCTGTAGACCAGGCTGGTCTCGAACTCACAGAGATCCACCTGCCTCTGCCTCCCGAGTGCTGGGATTAAAGGCGTGCGCCACCATCGCCCGGCTTTACTGTCAACTTGACATGACTTAGAGCCAGGTGTGTATACAGACACTGGAGTGGGGAACTGCTCAAATCAGGCTGACCTGTGCCCACGTCTGTGAAAGATTATCTCGACTGATGACTGATGTAGGAAAGCCCAGGCCACTGTGGATAGCAACTGAAGCCGAGCATGGTCTCTCTGAGTTGGAGGCCAGTCTGGTCTACACAGTCAATTCCAGGACAACCAGCACAGGTACAAGAGAAACCTTGTCTCAAAAAACCCAAACCCAAATCAAAGGGGAGTATCAGGGTTGAGTTCCAGCACCTGCATGGAGGCTCTCGACTGTTAACTCCAGCTCCAGGGTATCTTAACATCCTGACACCTTCTGCTGGCCTCTGGGTCTGCACTCACATGCACGAAACACTCATACACATAAACTAGGAATAAATAAATCGGCCGTGCGTGGTAGTGCATGCCTTTTGTCAGTGCTTGGGAGGCTGAAGCAGGAGGATATCTCTCATTCTGAGGCCAGCTAAGTTTACACATTGAGCTCCAGACGAGCAGGACCTACACAGTGAATCCCTACCTTTAAAATCAAAGAAAAGAATATTAAAACAATAAAATAAAAGGGCACATGGCTGCTGGCGTGAGTTCCTTTCCTGTCACTATCCCTGAACATACAACATAGCTACTATTTACACTGCATCAGGAGCTCTGGAAGGAGGCATGACATTCTTCGCTGTCAAAGACTGTGACGTTACAAAGGCACGTTAGTGCTTTCCCTTAGGAGTTAGTTTAAGTTAGTTAAGTAGGCCTTTCAATCGAGCGACAGGAAACTGTATGCTGAGTTCTTGGCATCTTTTTAATGTACTCACACACCCACGAGAGCAGCCTCAGTGCTAACTAAATCTGGTAGTTCGTCTGCCTTTTTATCTCCTTGGCCACCAGCCAAAATCCTAAGCAAGCTGCCCAGACACTCTAGGGTCGGTCTCTCTTCTGAAGACCCCTGCCACCTCCACACAGCTGCTGGCAGACCTCCTCAGCTTTCTTGTGCTCTAAGTCAGAGACGGGGCTTTCTTCCTCTTCTCTGACTCCCTCTTTCTGGCTGTTGCCAGGAATTACAATCTGTTGGCCCTGTTATTCCAGTAAGATGGTCCTTGAGCATCCTTCTGAGTCTGTTTTAAACCACTTTTTAGCAAGATTAAAAACTCACAAAAGGGCATCACTATTCCCTAGTAAGCTCTAACACCCAGCCCCAAATTCTAATGAATTTACTGATAGGAAGGGTCTTATGTATCCCAGGCTGGCTTGAACTCCCAGTCCTCTATGTCTCCCCTTCCCAAGTGCTTGGATAGTTGGATTATGGGGTGCCACCACGCCCCAACCCATCAATTCCTGTGTGTTCAGCTGAGCAATCCTACGAAACTGTCTCTACTGGTGAGCAGCATACCATCCTCACACTCCCTGCTCGCTCTAAGCATCTTGCTTCTTCCGGTTAAGGATGATGGCTACTTCCTGTTGGAATGCTCACTTGCTTTCTCACGGCCCAGTGATCACACATCTCTGAGACACATGTACATCAAACAATAATCACACTAGAGAGCATGCCCCGGGTTCATCTTGCTCAGACTTTCCTGGCTGAGTCTTGTCCTTCTCTACACTCGACTCCTAAGGGAAATCCTCTTCAGCTTTAAGGAATACGGGTTCCAGAAGCAGCCCAGCCAGGTGTGTGTGCCAAAGGGGGAAAGAAACAGCTCTTGTTTAATGAACCAATCCATTCTTACTTTCAAATACAGGGTAATTTGTACTAGAAATCACACAGAGAACCAGAATGTAGGAAAATCGTTCCTTTTACAGTAATAATCTTGGCTCTTCCTTAGCCTTAAGGACCTCAAACTCAAGGCTGGAGAGATGGCTCAGCTAAGAGTAGGTACCGCTTCCAGAGGACCCGAGTTTGATGTCAGCATCACCTCCGTAATTCCAGCTCCAAGAGATCCAACACCTCTGGCCTCCATGGGCACTACTCACATGTACACACAGACAGACACACACGCACACACTTAAGATTAAAGCAGATCTTTTCTTTTTTAGGGTAACATCAATAGAACAGCCAGCACAGATCCCAGAAAACAATAAGAAACCCAAGGAAAAGGTCCCCTAGCCAAAGCCAGGCTCGTTACTGAGCCAATCAACGGCCTTTCTAGAATAATGTCTACTGTCCCTTCTGATGCACAGCTTCATGATTTCTGGCTGTAAAATCTCATATTCTCAAGTCCTTCTATTATCGTCTGGTTTCCTAGCCAACACTCAAGGCAGCTTCTTCATGACCTGGTCTACGTGCTAATCCCCACACACCTTTCTTATCACTGACTACACGGGAGACATTACTAACTATGCCTTTTTTCTCTTTACAGAGGCAGTACTCTCCTGGAAGTCTTAAGAAATCAAGCAGTGTGGTGAGCCTGGAGGGAGGGTCAGGAAAGTGACTTCCTGCCCAATTATCAGTAAATACCAAGCACTGAACAATTGAGTTGAACCAACAGTGTTGGTTACTGTAAGCAGTAGCAACAGAAAACAGTACCCGGGGGAGGAAGCACTAACCGAGCTCTCCGTAAACAGAGTGGTGAGCTCTGCTGACCCTGGGGAGGTTTTCCTAGGTCTTTAGATTCGAATTCCGTGAGATCGTCAGTTGGCTGGGATTTACTAAACAGTGACAGGTTTCCCAGCAACCTGCTCCTTCTATAAGAAAGTCACTTCTCTTCCCTACAGTTGACCAGAACCAGAAAATAACAGTCGAGAGAATGACTTCTATTACCCATTCTGAAACACTTCAAACTCAAGTTTTCCAATCACAACAGTATGTGGGAAAGCCACGGGCAAGATAGTCAGAGGCTGGAAGGGGTTTAATTATACAATATTATGTTCAAAATATTGCTTTTGGCTAGATGAAGTGGTACTTGAGAGGCCAAAGGAGGTCAAGTTCAAGGGCAGTGTGAGCTATGCAGTGAAACCCCGTTGCAAAACAGATTTCTTCTACCACAAGAAATGTATTTGAGGATTTTCTTCTACTTCAAAAATAAATTCTGGGGCTGGAGAGATGGCTCAGAGGTTAAGAGCACTGACTGCTCCTCCAGACGTCCTGAGTTCAATTCCCAGCAACCACATGGTGGCTCACAGCCATCTATAATGAGATCTGGTGCCCTCTTCTGGCCTGCTGGCATACATGGAAGGAATATTGTATACATAATAAATAAATAAATCTAAAAAAAAATTAAAAAAAATTTCTGGGGCTGGAGAGATGGCTCAGAGGTTAAGAGCATTGCCTGCTCTTCCAAAGGTCCTGAGTTCAATTCCCAGCAACCACATGGTGGCTCACAACCATCTGTAATGGGGTCTGGTGCCCTCTTCTGGCCTGGAGGCATACACACAGACAAAATATTATATACATAATAAATAAATATTTTTAAAAAATTCTGTACCCATTAGCAATCATTCTTTCTCCTTTTTCTCTTCCAACTCTTCCCCCAACAAACACTCATAATAATGTTTTCAATCTATATGAATTTGATTATCTAGTTTAGATAATTCAAATAAATAAAATGTAGCATTTTCAAACAGGACCCTTCATCAAGAATAATGTTTTCCGGATTCACTTATTTGTTTATTATTCCAGATAGCACAGGTTATCCCACTGACGATTGTTTTTATTGACTAATATTCTACTGTATAGATATGAAATAAGCACACGGTATTTAACAGCCTTTCCCCAGCTACTGGCAGTAGATTACTTCTGTGTGCACACAGACACGCATCTTGGTGCCTGTATGGAAGTCAGAGGGCAACTCGTAAGAAACACTTCTGTCCTACCTACCACCGTGTGGGTTCTGAGGATCAAACTCAGGCTGCCAGGCATGTCCACAGGGACCTTAACTCACTGAGCTATCTATCTCACCGCCCTGTGTCAGCTTTTTTACTGTATTACATATTAGTCTATTACAGATACTGGGGAACGGATTTCTGTATGAACACATACTCTGAGCAGAACTATATCATGAGGTAATTCTCCGTTAGCTTTTGTAACACTATCAGACCGGTTCAATTCCACCCGCCGATGCCCAAGGATCCGTATTTTCCTACTCCTCTGGCCTGTTGCCTGTCTCTATGTTCACAGTCTACAGAGTGTGAACGGACACACGGTTATGGTTCTGATTTGCATCCCTCTTATAGAAAGAGTAAGTCCACTGTTTTCCAAGAGCATTTTGGTCACAGGGAGGAAATATCCTGGGGACAAGCTCCCAACAGAAGAGAAGGAAATTAAATCAAAGTACTTGTGGAATTAAGAGCAAACGTTAGGAATAAAAGCTGCTTTCTGAGGCTGTTGAAAGGCAGGCCATTTCCAGCCCAGTCCAGCAGGTAAATACACGCGTTTCAGCTGCTCCGAGGTCTTACGGGGGCTGAAACACGAAACAGATTTAGAGTTTTCGGGAGTGCTATCGGCTTTCACTTCTGCCAGCATCATAAAATGGATTAGAACCAGATTCTAGACAGCCTTTAAGCAAAGCTCTCCCTAGAGGTCTGTGAAAACAGCCTTCTCATTCCAATGACAAGGCAAAGACAAAGCCCTCCAGGTCATCAATAACCACAGAGTGGGCAGGAGCCGGTCAGAGACAATGGCCATAGTTAAAGAAGAGCAGCAGTTTGGTGCAATGTAAATAAAGGGATAACTTGACAAAACCAGGAAATTAAAAAAAATAAAATAAACAGGGTAAAAAAATTCAACACCAAAAAAATCTATCTTGCATTGCTGTTACTTCTGAGAGGAATCAGAAATCTTCTACCATTTAATGAACACCATTGTGTCCCAGTGATACGTGCAATAATTCAAGAAATAGTGCAGGCCGGGTGGGTGGTGGCGCACGCCTTTAATCCCAGCACTTGGGAGGCAGAGGCAGGTGGATCTCTGTGAGTTCGAGACCAGCCTGTTTCTACAAGTTCCAGGACAGGCTCCAAAGCCACAGAGAAACCCTGTCTCGAAAAACCAAAAAAAAAAAAAAAAAAAAAAAGTGCAAACAGCTGGAGACCAGGCAAATATCTATATGAAGCAAGAAATTCACCCAGTTTCAGAGCTGGGAATTTTGGAGACTTCTGAACCTAGTGTGTTCAGCTGTGGACAGGACAGCTCACTGGCCTCGCTTCTCAGCCAATTAGGGATAATTGGATCTGTGAGGGTGCGTGGGGCTGCTGGCCACCTGGCATTAAGCAAGGGAAGGGGAGGGAAGGCTGATACCGGCCTACCAGAAAGAGCATAAACCTCACTGCATGCAGGGCCAGGGGTAGAACTCAGAAGGAAGTGTCTGCACAGCGTTCACGAGGTCACGGGTTCAATCCCCTGTAGGAGCTGGAGGGTGCTGTGTTAGGCTCATCTTAAACACCATGAGCCTCGGCCACGTGAGAAAGGAAGAGCCACCCGCATTAAGGAATCCGCTCTTGTCCCCAGGTGAGTGCTGAGAAGCCACCAGAACTCAATTTTCTGCTTCTCTGGCCAGGGACAGGCTTCTAGTTTTATAAAGACCACATTGTTCTGCTCATCATCGAGGTTGTTGTTCACTCTCCACTGTGCTGAAACCCGGGTGCACATGGGTTCCGGAAAAGAATGAACAAAGGAGCGCATCCATCGGATGGCTGCGTCTCATACCATCCTAAATAAGGACGCTGCTGGCGGAAACCTCAGGACTGTTAATACCACAGCGAGGACTGCTGGGCCACGGCCCGCTCAGACTATGGCCGACCAATCACACCCTGTTCTTTTCCCTGATCCAACCACCCTCGAGAGGTGCTTGCCCTGGCTTCAGCTCAGAATAATCTAATTTAAGGCTCCCTGTCCAAGCTTGAGTTAGACCCACACGACAGTACATGTACCTCTCCATTAGTAAGACATTGCTATGCTTCAATAAACAGACCCCTTCCCCCAGGGCTGTCTACGGACATGTGGCTGTGTGTCTGATGGAGTCGCAGACACAGGGATAGGAATTATTCCTTGTTAAATGAAGTACCAGGGTGCTAGGTACCATCTACCTCCATTTTTGTCCGTGAATGAAACTCAAAACTATGAGATTTGCACTCAGGAGGCAGAGACAGGCAAATCTTAACAGGCTCCAAAGCTACAGAGAAACCCTGTCTCCAAAAAGCAAACCAAACCAAACAAACAAAAAAAAAAAAATCAACTATGAAACTTTATATTGCTTTGAAGTAACAGCAAGGAGTATTATTCCATGCCTAGGCTAGAATGGATCCAGAGGCTTGGCCACTATTTCCAGACTGTGTAATTCTTACCTCTGACAAACTAAGGTTTCTGAGTACTAAGACACAATTAACTTGACCGTTACAGTAGCTCACCCTTCATTAACCAACTGGGTCCGAAAGTCTGAGGACAGGACACTTCCTAGTGACCAGGCAACTTCCTTAAAGGCCATGAAATCAGGCTTTGCTCTCATTTATATGATGAAATGGTGTTTTAACCCCGCCCACACCCCACTAAGCCACCTGCCTCGGGTTATGAACTACAGTGGGGAAACCCTTATTACTGCTCCAGGTGGTCTTGCTTGCTTAATTTCCTTCCACCGGCTAGGCAGGAGCAGGCAAGAAAGCCCGTGGTCCAGGAACACCATCACCATCAGCAGTGGCTAAGGACGGTGGCAATTATAAACACCTCAAGTAGAGGCCACAGCTCTGTGGAACTTCCTTGCGAGCGAGCTTTCAGGCTTTAGGGACAGGTTTTGGGAACTAGTTGCCTGGGACCAAAGGCTACCTTTACGCTGCTGCTCTCCCACTGAGAATGAGAACCACTGCAGGGTCTGCCTTGAAGAGAAAGGGAGACTTCCCTGTGGGTGGTTAGATTAGTCCACAGTGTAAGCTATGTACAGACCCCTGGGGGCCCAGTGTTCACTAGCACATGCTATTCCTCCAAACTGGAAGCTTCCTTCCTCTGTCGCCCCACCTTCTGGCATTTTTGGAGAGGTGTTTGCATGGCTTAAGGAGGCAAAGGAGGCATCCCCAGGCAGCGGTGCAACCCCTGAGCTGCTAATTATTCGTCCGCAAGAGTTTTGTGAGAGAAATCTTTTAGCCCACAGGGCTTTTCTTCCTCCGTGAACGGCTAACCTCTGCTCTACTTTGCAGGCCCCATGTCTGCTGATCCATGGTCTGACCTGCTCCTGGGGGCCTGGGCAAACTGCAGAGACTGGATCCTCTGGTGCAGGACTAGGGCAGACACCAGGAGCTATCAGACTCTATCCAGCTTGGCTGTCCACACGAGCTAAATTGATTTCCACTAGAACACATTTACTTTCTGTGAGCCAGGAACCCCTCCCTGTGCACATCACTGCGCCTGAGGAGAATCTGCTTTGTATAGGATGACTGTAAAGTCATGACAGGGCTTTGAAGACACGACGAACTCCATCTTTAACATGTCAACACAACCAGAGTTTATTTTCCAAAAGGTCAAGAGGCCACGAGTGTTTGAACTTTTGCCTCTATGTTCTCCGAGTCTCCTGAAAAGGATGATTGAAAGACCTGTACCCTGACAATGACAGGAAGGGGCTGTCTACAAGCCAAATACACCCAGCCAGCTACTCATTAAAGCAGAATTTTACTGGGTGGCTTTGAAATAGATATTATACGAAAAGGAACATGGGCCAGAGAGCAGATGGTACTCTTTTACCTAGGAATTCTGACAATAACATTTTCACTCCAAAGACCTCTGGAGGTAAATAGGGGCATCTGAGCACTGTTGGGACGATGTACACATAGAAGCATCACCCTTTCTCCTGTCATGAAGTCAGGGCTACTCCCAATCCTTTCATTCAAACAAATGGTAAACAAGCAAAAGCTCCAACTGGGCCAAACGGATGCAGCTCAATTGTCAGAGTGCGTGCACAGCACACAGGATACCCCAAATTTGAGCACGAGCACCCCATTAGCTAAGTGTGGTGGTATATGAATACTATCTGAGGTGGCAGAAGGACCAGAAGTTCAAAGCCATTCGAAATTACATAGGGGGTTAGAGACAAGGCCTCAAACAGAAAACTAAACAAAACCAAGAATATATGCCAAGCACAGGGCCCTGGGTTCAAACCCAAGCCACTGCTGATATCATCGTCGCCGTAATCATCACCAGCATAACCACTGCCAGCACCATCAACCATGGGGTGATATAGAGAACAAACTTTATCAGTGATCTTCATGTGCTCGGTGTCAGCCAGAGACACTGGACACCAGAGAAAATGAAACACAGAATTTTCATAGTTCAGTTTCTGTTGTTTGTTGTCGGAGCTGATCGTTCGTTCCGGGCCGCTCAAACCCAAAATAATTACACAGAAACTATATTATTTAAATCACTGCTTGGCCAATCACTTAAGTGTATGGCTAGCTAGCTCTTATATCTTAAATTAACCCATTTCTATTAATCTGTGTATCGCCATGTGGCTATGGCTTACCAGGCAAAGTTCTGACACCTGTCTCCTCCAGTGGCTCCATGGCTTCTCCCTGACTCTGCCTTCTTTCTCCCAGCATTCAGTTAGTTTTCCCACCTAGCTCTATTTCTGCCCCATCACAGGCCAAAGCAGCTTCTTTATTCATTAACCAATAAAAGCAACACATATAGAGAAGGACTTCCCACATCAGTTGTTTTTTCTTAGGGAGGGTTAAGTACCTTACTGTACTTCACCAAGGCCTATGTGGGACTCAGTAAAAACTTCTGAGATTAGAAAGTGGGTGAAGAAAGATAAAAAAGGAGGGCGTAGAGACGCCTTGGTGGCTGAGAACACCTAGAGGACCCGAGTTTTCTCCCAGCACCAAAGCTGAGTGGCTCACAAACAGTCTGTAACTGGGTCACCTGCATGCATACGGCATAGACAGGCAGACACAATTTTTAAAGTAAATTCAGAATAACAGACAATAAGTAACTTATAGACCTCCATGTCCACGCAAGGAACCTTTATTAAATGCCATGGGACACAACCTGGAGGGGTTGGAAAGAAGGGGCTCAGGAAGTGGTGGTATAAAATAAAAGTGTGTACACACACACAATTACATACGTATGTATGAAATTGTGAAAGAATATATACATTATTAAAAAAAACGAGCCGGGCGGTGGTGGCGCACGCCTTTAATCCCAGCACTCGGGAGGCAGAGGCAGGCGGATCTCTGTGAGTTCGAGATCAGCCTGGTCTACAGAGCTAGTTCCAGGACAGGCTCCAAAACCACAGAGAAACCCTGTCTCGGAAAAAAAAAAAAACCAACAACAACAACAACAACAAAAAAAAAAAAAAACAAGCAGAAACAAGGTCTGCCGATGTTATATGTTCACCTATGAACACACGCTTCAATCATTGCCCTTGTTAGCTGGCCTGTACTACTAAGTGAGAACAGTCAAGACAATGCATGTCTCTGGTCACAGCATAGCTGAGAAAAAGCCAAGAGGACTTATGTGTGAATTCACTGTGCGCTGCACCTTAAAAACTAGCTGAACGGTCACTATCTGGCTCGGTGGGTCCAGGCCACCTGCCACTACCTGTGCGGACCTGAGTTCCATGCCTACAACACACATGGTAGAAAGAGAGGGGATTCCTGAACATGACGTTCTGACCTTCACGTGTGATTCTCTCTCTCATTAAAAAAAATTGTGATAGGGTCTCATTTTATCCCAGGCTGGCCTCAAACTCAGAGAGCCACCTGCCTCTGCCTCCCTAGTGCCACTGGGCCCTGTGTCTTAAAACCTCAGGGCTAGAGGGATGGCTCAGGGGCTAAGAGCACTGGCTGCTCTTTCAGAGGACCTGGGTTCAATTCTCAACACCCACATGGCAGCTCACAACTGTCTGCAACTCCAGTTTCAGGAGACCTGGTACCCATGGCAAAAATATCAATGCGCATAATTAAAAAAGAATTAAAATCCTCAAACAAAACATCAACAAACTGGGTGTGAAGGTGCACACCTTTAATCCCAGCACTCTAGGGAGGCAGAGGGAGGGGGATCTGTGAGGCCAGCCTGGTCTACCGAGTGAGTTCCAGGACAACTAGGGCTGTTATAGAGAAACCCTGTCTTGGAAAAACATAAAAACCTAAATTCTTTCCCAAGTGATGGCAAACAGAAGCCACTTCCTTTCCCAAAGGCCGCACGTGCTCAGTCAGATGGCTGTGTTGAGTAAAAAGCCTGGAGTCACTCTGGGGGAGAAAGGGGGGACGAGTTTTGGAATACTGAACTTCACATCACCCGACTATATAGGTGTTTTAGAGACACAGTTACTTTTGTAAAGATAAGAAGATTACTGGTTCTGGGGCTAGTGTTTTAAGGATGCTTGTCTTCTGATTATAGAAGATGAGGTCTGATTTTATATATTATCTATTACAATGTTATATCATACTACATACACTGACGGAAGAAGGCAATGGCCCTGGGGCCGTGTGAAGGAGCTTCACAATGTGGGGGTTTGGGTACTGCTACCAGGGTACAACATTAAGTCTCACAATTATAAACACCAAGTGTGAGCATCCCGGTGTCTACTGTTTAAACCTTATGAAGAATAAAGCATTGTAAGGGCGGCAGGTCAAGAAGACACATTTAACATGCTCGTCTCCCAGCCTTATCTAAGTGCTCCTTGGGTTATCTGAGGGCCATTTAACTTTCTACGCTTTAAGGATCATTCTGGAAAGTTTACTTTGAGCTTTTATTAGCGGCTGGTATAGAAGGAGGTTGAGGGACTGGGGAGAGGAGAAAAGAAAAACAGCATTGACATAAACTCTGTAACTGAGAAAAAGACAGTTGCCTGAACTTTCCAGGGCCACAGTGGGCCCTCATGTCTGTTTACAGGCCCGCTCCTGCTGCCCAGCTTCCCTGCAGGGAATGCTCCCACTCCCATGCTCTGTGCACTCCCGGGTTCCCTAACGAAGAGTAACAGAAGGAATCCAGTAGGTACAGCCTCACAATTACCAGATAGCAGAAATGCCTCAGAAGGGAATGGGCCATTCTACATTAAAAATAATATGAGACTCTAATTTACTACTAATACTATTTTATTGCTACTCTTTATTTATTACTACTTTATTTACAACTACTTATTAGCACTTTACTATTAATTCTACTTGACTATATATTAATGACTTTTACTTTACTAAGGATAAAACTGGTGTCATCTATACCATCTTACTAACTATTCTCAAGGTCATACAGACAGCAATATAAAGCTATTCATGATGGGATAAGAAGTGGGGCAAAATTTGCACCTTACAAAGAGGGTCTCATGCACCCAGGCTAGCCTCAAGCTCACCATGCATTTGCACCCAGAGCTCTGAGCACAGCAGGCAAGCACATCCTCAGCCAAAAGCGTTTTCTTTTCAAATGCTGGAGGCAGAACCCAGAGCCTTGCACTGGAGGCCAGGATTCTACCACTGAGCTATAAACCTGGCTTTTCCAAGCTCCCCACTCCGTCCCCAGACAGGGTTTCTCTGTGTGGACCTATTTTTAAGCCTTTAGCACAAGCCATACATAGCTTACACACTTGTTCCAATTGAGAATTTGGAGCGCAGGCCCAAGTAGATTGAAATGATACAACAGTAGAGTTCAAACTTTAGGACACTGTAAAGCACTTCCTGTTTTGTACAGGGAGCAAAGCAATGGGCCAAAAGGCATCTGACCCGGAAGAGGCCACGTCAAGGCTCTTCCACTGCACAGCAGTGGCAAGATCAGTCACGATGACAAGAGGCTGAGAATGTTCCTCCCTCCATACGATGAACTAGTCAGAACCGTCCCCAGCAGCTGACAAACGGGAAGGTTCTAAACAGAAACTCGGACAGGGACACAGTGTTAGAGGTGCAAGAACGCGGCTACGGGATGATTGTCCCCCCCCCCCAAGACCCGTAAGGACAACACTGAAGCTCCTGGCCCCCACCTCAGAGATCCAAGGGACTGACTGGTGAGTCGACATTCACAAACATTCTGCCCCCAGTGGAACTTGGAATTCCAAAGAAGCTATTTTTGAAGCACTCTATTGGAAAGGGCACTTTCAGGATAAATAGAGCTCTCTGAAGGTTGTCACCATTGTCAGTCTGTGCCTCTACCATACAGAACGCCAGTTCCTATAAAGTCCTCACTTTAAGGGACTGGCGAGAAGAGTGAGCAGTGAGGAGTGTTGTCTGCCCTGTCAGGGGAGAGACCTGATGGCCCTTTCTGCCTTCCACATGCGCTGTTGAATGCACACACCTGAACACACACATACACACACACAGTCTGACAACATGAAGCTGCAGGCTAACTGTGGTATCTTCAAAAGTGATTATCAAGATGGTCTCTGGGGCTGGCAGTGTGGTTCAGTGGTAAGAGTTCATGCTTCCCATGCAAGAGGTTCACTAACACTCTCCTTCATTCCTCAGTCTCCCATTTCAGTTTAGACTGGGATATGTATCTCTCTATAGGTATGAATTCTAACGACATTATACACAGCAACAAAAGCCATTCTAACATAGCCAATATTAGGAACGTCTTAATCGGCAGTTGACGTATTTTAGTCTTGAAGGCATTGTATAGCAGGTTTTCTGAAGATGCTGAAGAGGGCAGAAATGGTTGGCTGGGGCAGGAAGAGCCTACAGGCAGTGTCTGGACGACACAGGACATGACGAAGTGATGGAGGAAATGCTGTTTTCCTGCCGCTATTACCTCAGCCACACAAGGTCTTCACTGGCTTCTATTCCTCGGCACTCTGAGACGTCGACCGAGTTCACCCGACTACCCGTGTCCTGCTCTAGGCATGGCCTTTTATCTGGGAATCATGACAACTGTCTCCTACACTGGAATTCTAGAGATGCTGATGCCGCAGGGCTTTGTGGGGGTTCTAGAGTTTATTCTTGTTTTTCAAAAGTAGTAAGGAAATACTTTAACTTTGTTCCTTTGTCAGGAGTATCTTTCCTACCTAAACTAATTTTCTATCTCATGATGCTGTTTTGAAACTCCCTTTCGAGGTACCTGCATATCCGATTACTTTGTGATGTCCTGTAGATAGTAAATACGGAGAAAACATCAGTGCAGAGACTCAAAAGCCGCAAAGAATCACTGATACTGGTACATATAAGAATTCTCAGCCGGGCGGTGGTGGTGCACGCCTTTAATCCCAGCACTCGGGAGGCAGAGGCAGGCGGATCTCTGTGAGTTCGAGGCCAGCCTGGTCTACAAGAGCTAGTTCCAGGACAGGCTCCAAAGCCACAGAGAAACCCTGTCTCGAAAAAAAAAATTCTCTACTCGACTGCTGTTCTGAGAAATTCATTTTCAACTTTTAAAACAAGCTTACAATAACTCCCTAAAACTTAGGAAGAACTGTTCTGGATGCTTTTATGTCGTGTCTCAGTTTCTTGGGGTGCCACCTTAGCTTTTCAAAATGTTCTTTTGCTGGAAATTAAGGCTGATTTTGGATTTTAGGCTAATGCTGTAAGAAGAGATTTGGTCCAGATTTCATATTAAGAATTAGTGATGTTTTATTCTTTCTGGCTTTTCGGGGGGCCCACTACCCAGCTCCCAAATAAATCACACATGGAGGCTTATTCTTAGTTAATGAATGCCCAGCTTTAGTTTGGTTTGTTTATTGTGAGCTTTCTTAACTTACATTATCTACCTTTTGCCTCTGGACTTTCTTTTCTTACTTCTATATATCTTCCTTACACGCTTACTCTGTGGCTGGCCCTGCCATCCTCCTTCCCTTGTTCTCTCCTTGCTCCACCTCTTGCTCCTATTTATAATTTCTACCCGCCAGCCCCGCCTATCCCTGCTCCTGCCTCACTATTGGCCGTTCATCTCTTTATTAAACCATCAGGTGTTTAGCCAGGCAAAGAATCACAGCTTGACAGAGTTAAACAAATGCAGCACAAACAAAAGCAATGCATCTTTACATCACTAAACCAATGTTCCACAGAAGAAACAAAAGTAACGCACCTTAAAATATTCCCCAACAAGAAGTCTCAACATGTTTGTTAAAGTATTTATTATTTCATTTTTTCTCTCTTGTTGGATGTGTGTGTGGGGGGGGGTGTAACGTGCACATGTATGTAGGCATTCACATGCTCATATGCACACGCAGAGATCAGAGGAGGATGTCAGTGGACCTGCTCCTTTGCCCCTTGATTTCAAGACAGACTCTCCCTGAACCTGGGGCTGGGCTGATGGCCAACAAGTCCCAGTGATGCTCCTGTCTCTGCATCTGTCCACACACACAGCACTGGGACGAAGCAACTATGATCATGGCCAGCTTTGTATGATCACTATGGGGACTTAAACTTTGGCCCTAGTGCTTACAGAGCAAGCTCTCTTGCTCAGTCTCCACTGACCTTCAGTTGGCTTCTTAAATGAGGTGTACCTAGCTGACGCTGGCCTTTTGCTGTGTAGCTGAAGCAGGCCTTCAACTTCTATCCTTATGCTTAGAGTTCAATTTTATATCGTGTGTTTTTATAGTCTCACATTTACTAAACATTAGAAAATATGTTTCCAAGTTGGAGAAACATTTGCTCTCTTCTTATTACACACAAGAAACCTTAGCTGAGCTTGTCTGGAAAAGGAGAAATCTTATGAAGCGTTGCGGTGAGAGCTCAGCAACCACTAAACACGTGGAAGAAACAGGGTCCAACCCCAACACTAAACGGGAAAGATAGCGGTAAAGTCTGCGCTTCTCTTGCTCACCTTCCTATAGAGACATTTAGAAAGGCAAAGCCTGCATCTGACTATAAAGAAAATAATTACATTCGATAGACCACCAATTTAACCAAGTTCTGCCCAAAACATCGTTCATCTTTAAAGGGGCTAAGACTCACTCTACCCCAATCCTAAGATTTAAAAACAGGTTTTAGTTCATTCTAACTGCAGGTTTAAGACTATACGTAACAACGTCCTGGGGTCGAATTCACTGAAAAGGTAGAGGAGACAATACAGTGACTTCTGGGGCTGAGCTATGTAATGTGGATATGCAAATTTGAGAGCTGTTCCCAATAACACACTAGCTTTCTGCCTGTCAAATTCCCCCAACATTTACATTTAAACTATTGGGAAATCAGATTCTCAGCGATTCCTGAAGTACCTAAAACACTGTGGATGGAGCAAAGACAATGTCAAATGCAGTACCTTTTATTTAATGTAGCTGAAATATGTAGCATTAGATCGGGACCACAATGATAATTCAAAGCCATCACACACAGCCACACGGGACACGATCATCGTTCTGTCTACAGAACCTGGAGGTGTCGGTGTACAGGCAACATCACCAGGCAGTGTGATAACCTGTGGTCCTTCCTGCCTGTTTCCTTAGGAGGAGAATACTCTCCTTCCTCCTGTGATCTGCACTTTCCAGTTTCCTACTAGAAGCTCAAGAAATCGAAATAGCACACATTCTTCTACGGCAAAGACCAACAATAGCAGTCAAATTTCAAACTTCGGGAAGATATGTAAATTTTCCCCCAGCACAACACTGATTGAATGATTGGTTAATGATTGAGATACCACCATTGGCTACATCATAAAACCATCTTCCTGACGTGGTCTCCCAAGGAATGGCAGAAAGGTGCCACCATGCATAGCTTTCTTTCCAAGGGAAGTTTAATAACCATCCCTAAATGCACGGTCACTGAAGAAACCTAGGACTCAACTCTCAGCACTGAGCACTTGTTGCCGAGTGCTCTTTTGGTTTTGTTGTTTTTAAACTGTACTTGGGTTGTGTGGAAGCCCAGAAATGTGAGCCCTTTCCCGCGCTGACCAAAGGTCAAAGAGTTGGCACTAACCACTAACCTCTAGTTCCTTCAAGGTAGTGCTTCTACCTCAAAGGTCCCACCTAGATATAGAAAAAGCTCTGCTCTTTCAAGGTTATTGTCAACAGGTGTGGCTAATAGCCAGCCCTTGTACTCCAGGAATAAAGAAGCAAGACAATTCCCAAACAAGAGTCTAAGGATATGACTGAGTTCCCTTTATGGAGATAACTTGGGATTCCACCCAGGGAGTGGTTTGCCTACAGAATGTTTTGGTCTAGTGTGTGAGCTTGATTTGTATTGTTCTAAACAGAATGTTTAACTATGGATGTAGCCCAATGTTCATTTCCTTGAATTATGTTAATGCACTCTTTTGTCCTACTCCTACGTTTTGGGGTCAGGTGTATTTTAAGTATTTGGAAATTAAAAGCGGGCAAATTTTCAGCACTCACTGGAGTTCCCTCCTGATACTCTCCTGTGTGTTTCTCCGAGTTCCCTCCTGATACTGTCCTGTGTGTTTCTCCGTTTTATTTTTTCATTTGCGACTTCGTATTCTTTACTGTACTTTCTTTTTTGTGTGTTTTTTTTTTTTGCCTTGACTTCAGTGATGATACTATATTTTCTAAATCCCCACGCCTCTACCCTGGCAAGAGGTATTTTTATCGAGGCTGGTCCCCAACAGGGCTGGAACTCATTTGGGTTTATCTTTTTTTTTTTTTAATGGTAGAGCTGGAGGAGGGACTAAATTGAACAGATTGTGTGTGCTTGGGAGGGAGGAAGAGAAGGGAGAGGGGGAGGGGGAGAGGGAGGGAGGGAGGGAGGGAGGGAGGGAGGGAGGGAAACAGAGACAAAGTGCACGCACGTGAGCATGCATCCCAGAAGTGAATGTGGACACCAGAAGATGACATTCTGGAGGAAGCTCTCCCCCACCAGAAGACCCCAGCATGGAACCCCTGCACCTGGTGAGCCATTTTCATGACCCTTGGACAGCTTTTCAAGTTCCCAATAAGGCACAAGGTTGGAAACGAAGAAGTGACCTGACAACTCCACTCCACTGAGTTTCTATACAGGCAGAGCCCTAGTCTCCAACACTGTGACGTCAAATGGCTGTTAAGACTCTGCAAGCCAAGAGCAAGCAGTTATAAACAGATTGAGCAGATAAACACTGGGCCAGGCTCATGATCTCATCTGGCAGCCCTGCTTATTTCCCATCCAAAAGTTCCAGCTGGGTTCTCATTAATCAGGGCCTTCCAACTACCTTGAGCAATAGGCTAAAGAGAAACCAAGGGAGAAAATTTCAAAAATGATAAGAAACATACTGACGTGGTGCCTAATGGGGGTAAGGAAGACTGAGACAGGCCATCTGGAGACTTGCATTTGGGAGAAGTTTTGTTTAGTGGAAATAATTGACCCAGCTCACAAGCTGTATAAATATTAAGATCAAAAGTCCTAACTTCCACAGCTGTCAGGGAAGCCTGTGCACAGGAAACAGCACAGCAAATGCCTGACCAAACCCAAAGGCCATCTTCACGCTGCCTGGGATTCCTCTGGTACCTGGGTATCCGGCTGTGCTGAAACACCTGATGGCTAAAAAGGTATTTCCTGGCGAAGGTTACAAAAACTGGTGATGTTTCTATTAGTAATTTCCCTTAACACTTCAGAACGAAGTGAAGTGCAACCTCACACAGACAAGGAACCCGCCACAGGACAAATGGACTGACGTCCCTCAAGTTAAAGGAAATTATGTGAAAGGCTGGAATCACTGCAGATAAATAACTGGTCACTACAATGTTTGCTTGAATGCCAGAGTCATGAAGACTTCTTAATACCACTTTTGGCAGAGAAGGTCAGCCTGGTCTACAGAGTGAGTTCAAGGATAGTCACGGCTACACAAAGAAACCATCTTAAGGGGGGTAAGGGAGTAGTAACAATCCAGTGTCCCTCAACAGATGAATAAATAATTATACTCATAAAATGCAGTACTTAAAGAGCTGGCAATACAGGTGAGATAATCTAGGCAAGGACCAGTACTTCTAAGTAGTTAAAGAAACAAAAAAAGTGTGTGTATTTTAAAAAAGTCGACAAGAAAAATTCTGCATATATCATACCAAGGAAAGAGGAGCCAGAAACACAAAGAGAAAAAGAGAAACATGTCAACATTTATGATTTGTAACTTCAGGCAGCTAGGAAAGTAGACTAGAGGTGAGCAGGAACTGGGCGCAGGACACAATGTCTTTCTGCTGGGGTAATGAAGGTTTTAGGAAATAGTGAAACTTGCACAACCCAGTGAGTTAGTGAATTATAGGTGCAAAGGCTGTTCAAATGGCAAGGTTTTGTGCTAACATAATTTCAAAATACTTAACGAAAACGTAATCAAAGCCACTGAAATGTATGGGGCAATTACAACAGAATTATTTTAAAGCCAAAAAAAACCCCCCCGTCAATCAGAGATCACACAGATCAATCACATTCTGAGAACACGCAAAGCACCACCCTAGCTGAACTGAGATAAAACATACTGTCAATCAGAGAAGACGGAGGTCAATGAGTGCATTGACTACCTCACTAGCTTAACTGAACGTAAACAGTAAAGGTGAAGTGGATTAATATATCATCAGCTTGATTCTGTCAGACTTCTCCGGTTCTAGAAACCATGTAGGATAAGGGGAAGAGAGACGCCCAATAAACGGCATGTACTTAAGGGCCACTCATTTCCCACACCTTCACGGAACCCAGACTGAGACCTTGCTCACCCTGGTGCTCTGAAGCCCTCACTGCCATCATCATTTATTGAAACAAGAATCCGATCAGGCAGCGATGACAAGGGCGAGGCGCGCAGTCACTCAAAAGACCCTGAACAAGCGTCCCACGCTGCTCACGGGCTTCACCCTTAGGCCTGTGTGCCTCTGCTAACAATTTCCAAACTGGGATTCTCACTAACTGGGCTACCCTCGGATTAGCACTTTACCTTTCAAGAGCACAAACACATTCCACAAGTCATGATCAGCTTTCTCATCCTCTTCCGTGGGCAGGGCTAACTATCCAAACGTGCCGGGCAAAGCGGGCTAGATAGCTCACTGTTGTGTTCAGAGATGAAAGATGTTCCTACTCGTGTGAAAAATGGAACCATAGGCAATCGAAAGGGAAATCTGGGCTTGAGTGGTTCAGAGCCGAATTTGGGAGGTTTTCCTACAAAAGCAAAATATACTCCTTTCCTCTAGGGGATCATGAACAACCTCGGACCACAGTTCAGTGCTACCAAACAACCCAAGGACACTGTCCCGAAACACTGTCCGGCCGACTGGCGCTCAGGCTGTAACAATCCATGGCCTGTCTGGGAAGGCTGACGCTAATGACTGAATTAGGCAGTGACCAAGACGAACTAACAAGGAAAGCTGCAAACACGGAAGTGGCGTGTGGCGGTCGACTATTCTATACAAGGCACTTTCTGGATCAAGGTTTACATTTCTCAACAGTGGAACCAAACCAAATATTACACCACTTAACTATTCTCCAGGGATCTGAGGGAAGGCTTTGAAAAGAGCCTCAGCAAATGACACAAGGAGCGTTTTGCAAGAGCTGTGAGCCGTACATGTTTTTAACTCATCAATCACAAAAGAGGAGCCTGAAAAGGCCCAAGGGGTCAGCACTCAGGAAAATGAACAGTAGCTCTATGTGAAGTACACTGCCATGATGGGCCCGTTTTCTCTACAGACAGGGTGACCAAGCTCCGCGGCTGTTTGTCCTGGACAATGGGAAGCAATAGTCTATAACTGGACCCAGAAGTGTGGCGAGAAGCCAGGATGGAACAGACCGGACTAAGATGGAGGGTCCGACTTTGAGTCATCTCCTAGCTCCGTCCACACACCATTCTTACTGAACTGCTTGCTCATCCACCTGTAGGTCTGTTTCCCTAACTGTACTGTTGCAGATGTTTCTAAGGTGTATGGAAGCCCTAAAGCTACACATCAAGAAAGGGCGGAAGTAGTGCCTTTAATCCCAGCACTCAGGAGGCAGAGGCAAGGGGATCTCTGTGAGTTCGAGGCCAGCCTGGTCTACAGAGTGAAATGTGTTCCAGGACAGCTAATGCTACAGAGAAACCCTGCCTCAAAAAGCAGAAAAACAAAATAAAACAACAACAACAAAAATCCCAGCACCATCAACAACAAAGAACATCAAGAAAGAAGTGAGCAAGACATTTATTTACAAGTCACCCTGAGCACAGCAAGCCCAGGCTCACTGGCCCCGCCCCTCCCCACGCTCCCTCCTGGCCCCACAACACACACACAAACACGCAGAGACACAGAATAAGATTGCTACTATTTGAGGGTTTTGTTGTTGTTGTTGTTTTGTTTTTCGAGACAGGGTTTCTCTGTGTAACAGCCCTAGCTGTCCTGGAACACACTCTGTTGCCCAGGCTGGCCTCGAACTCACAGAGATCTGCCTGCCTCTGCCTCCTGAGTGCTGGGATTAAAGGAATGCACCACCACCACTCCACCCTCTCTGAGGTTCTTAGCAATTAACACAATGATTATGATTACGGGACAGGACGCTGCTACAAGGATTGCTGCCAGGCAGGAGAAAGGAGAGCCGGGCACAATGATATTAATAAACTAAATTCAAAAGCTTGGTGTCCTGGAGCTCACTGGCATGGGACAAACGGAACGCCCTTGAGCACCAACAAAAACGGAAATGGTATTTGCTGGGTTCTACTCGGCATGGCAAGGGATGCTCACAGCTTGACTATTGCCATTATTAAGACAGTGACTTTGTTTATGAGTTAAAAACCAAGATTAACACCACCACCATTCCCCGGAAGTGAGGAATGCTGCCTGCTCACTGATGGTATCACTGCAGAGGCAGGGGCACCAGAAATAAGACCCAGCACCAAGAGCTGCACTGGCCATTCCTTCCTTCTCAAGAACAATTAAGTCTGCATGGTTAGAATTTAAAAAAAAAAAAAAGAAAACCACGGCCTAACAGAACTGGTAGCTTTCATCTTTCATCTAAAGTTTAGTGATATTGAGTATTTCGTTTATATCAATATAAAATGCAAATTTATACAATACATTTTGTAGAGGTGGCAATTGAGTCAGGGCCTTATACATGCTGGACACACACTCTTTCACTGAGCTCCATAAATGACCATAAATGATAACATTACAATATTCTATAATGTACTGTGCTTCACAGTCTAACGCTGGTGCTCAGTAAATAACTGGTTTACAGGTTGTCCTGTAGAAGGCAGTAATTCTGACCAGAGATCACTAACTCAACACAGGAAAAAATATACTGAAATCCTAAGATCCCGGCAGGTGCTTAACACAGGATAAATATATGTTGTTTCAAATTTTAAAAACCTCTCAAGATTGTGTCACCATTATACAGAGCAACGTTCAGAAGGCTCCCCTGGGGTCTAAATAAGTTGAGTCTCCAACATACAACTTTTCTTTCTTTTTGAGAGTGTCCCTCTATGTAGTCCTGGCTGTCCCAGAACTCGGGAGATCCGCCTGCCTCTGTCTCCAAGTGCTGGGATTAAAAACATGAGCCACCACTACCCAGCCCATACTGAGGTTTTATGCCATGCTGGAGACCAATGCCAGAGCTTCCTGCGCTCTAGCAAGCAACAGGGATACAGCCCAGCAACAACTCTAAAGAGGCAGGCATTGCACCTCCCCCCCCTTTGCCTGTCAGACTATTCAAACAAAGGACCCAGGAAGTAGAATTTCTCTCAAAAGTCTCATAATGGGAAAGAAAAGGCTGTATTCTCAGTGCCAGCAAAGGGAGACTGTATTCCCAAAGAGACCGCAGAGTGCCGACAGTTTGTGACACCACCCGGAACCAAGACAGTGAGGGCACGGAAGCAGGACTTGTGAGTTGCGTACACCACCTCTAGACTGCTCCTGAAAGCTAAACCACATATCAGAACTCCAAAGATGGTGTTTGGTGGGATTGTTGATTCTCCTTGTTTGTTCCATTTCCTGGTGTGGCTACACTGAACAAACCTCCTCTCTCTGTGTGGTGGTCTGAATAAGAATAGTCTCCATAGTGTTGAAATAAGGGCGGCTGGGGCTGAGTCCCCAGCACCCCAGCTGCCTGCTAGCCTAGCTTATGCCCCGAAATAACAACACACAAACTGTATTCATTTAAATACTGCTTGGCCCATTTCTATCTAGCCTCTTCTGGGCTAACTCTCGCACCTGGACTAGCCCATTTCTAATAATGTGTGTAAGCACCCCAAGGTGCGCTTACCGGGAAGATTCTAGCCTACGTCCATGCTGGGTCGGAGCTTCATCGCATGTCTGTCCGGGAGACTGGAGCATGGCTTCTCTGCTCCAGAGGGCAGAGCTGTCGAGTCTGAGCTCACTTCCTCTTCCTCCCAGTATGCTATTCTGTTTATTCCTCCCACCTATGTTTTAACCTATGAGGGCCAAGCAGTTTCTTTATTGCTTAACCAATGAAATCAACAGATTGATATATGACACTCCCACATCACCATAGGCTCACGTATTTAAAAGCTTAGGGAGAGGCACTATTTGAAAGGATTAGAATGTGTGGGATTGTAGAAGTATATCACTGGTGGTAGGCTTTGAGACCCAGACTCTCTGACAGATGCCTCCAGTGTGCCATGCTTACCACTTAAGATAATGGATTAATGCTCTGAAACTGTAAGCAAGCCCACAATTAAATTTTTTTAAAAAAAAATAAGAGTAGCCATAGTCATGGTTTTTCATGACTAAGAAATAAATTGGTACCAGGAGTGGAGTATTACTGTGGATTACAAAAAACCAACAACAACAAAAACAAAACAAAAAAACCCAAACAGTTGAATGCTTAATCAGCCATCCTACTAGGAGCATAAAAGAGACCATTCTTGTGGTATTTTGGCAAAGACTATGGCAACTTTTTTTTTCTTTAACGAAAAAAAATCTACCAGCAGTTAAATTGAAAAACATGGGATTAATGGCACTGGAGAGACTTTAAGAGGGCCAAGTACTGACTGTGTTATGTGGTTATAAGTAACCAATCTTAATGCAGCGCTAGAATGAAAAGGAGCGAATTGGACCACAGAAATACAAACTGTATAGTTTGAGGAGAAAAGGAGCACCAGGAAGCGTAATTAACGGGCCTGAGTTCAGTGCTCGAGGAGAGAAAAGGTTAAAGAAAAGCCTGATGTTAAATGGGATAAACTGAAAAGCAAGACCTCAGGGCAGGACCCCACCCAGCTAAGCTCCAAATTCGTGGGAAGTAAAGAAAACCTTAAGCCATGAAGGAAATCATCAACAATGAGGAGTGGCCCTCGTTACTGACTCAGTGAGTGCTCAGTCACCAGGGCATGGGACCCTTAAAGGATTAGAAGGATTAAGAGATGTGGCCTTTGGAGGAAGTGTGTCACTAGGGGCTGGGCTTTGAGGTTTCCAAAGCCCATGCCAGTCCCAGTCTCCCTACGTGCTGCCTGCAATTCAGGATATAGGTAGCCCTCATCCCACCATGTACCCCAAAAGGTGATAATGAAACCTCTGAAGCCCAGCCACTAAATGCCTTCAAAGAGTCGCCGGTCATGGTGTCTCTTCACAGAAACAGAACATTGACTAAGCCTCTGTTTCACTATTACTTGTCTCTTTAGTAGCGTGTGGGGGACAAGAAGCCCATGAAACTTGTTAGGGCTGCTGCAGCCCAGGCTTTGACACTGAGACCTCCAGTAACACACGGGACTTCTAATCTACAGGGAATCTACTGTTTGCCATTGCCTAAGAAAGTGCACACTATCAGAGCAGTGCACACATACAATCAGAGCAGTCACACAATCAGCACAATGCACACAATCAGAGCAGTACACACAATCAGAGCAATGCACACTTACGTTCAAAGCGTTCTTTGCAGCCTCTGCTTCTGAGCGACTGTCGAAACTGACAAAACCTACAGGCTGAGGGAGAAAGAGAAAAACATCAAGAAAAAGAAAACAGAAATCACTGACCATCTGTTTTCTAGGTCAAGGGTGGTGTCTAACTGAGGAGCTAAGATAAAGAAATGACCACAGGCAATGGGCAGAAATAAGAAAGCCAATCCCAAAGAATCAGGACCTAGTGGCTTAACCAAATTTCTCAAGTGAATCAAAGGGACGGTGAGGGCAGTTCTTCAAGGACACAGCCAAGAATTTAGAGAATCGCTTTTGTAAAAAAGAAAAAAAAAATCAGAAGTGCGTGGAAGGTGTGAGCAGCAGTGACCAGGGGACAGAGGAGAATCTGGGTTGGAGAGACTCTAGTTTCCTAAATCAAATTCACTGTACCTCAGCTTCTTCGTCTTTTAAAATGCAAAGAGAAACCGAATCACCCTTTGGTTCACTGTAAGTGCAAGGAATATAATGACACAAAGGTAAACATCCCTGTGTTCGCACTGCGCAACCGAAACTACCAAATGAACCTTGCCACCAAAGCCATGCCTTTCCAAAGAGCTCAATTTACTCAGGCACGGAAGGACACTGCTCAGAGAAATGGGTCCCTTCCTTTATATCTTTCAATGTGTTGGCTGCCTCCAATTTAGTTCATTTCTGATACAGCAGAAGTTAGGGGACTTGGAAGTGTTCAGCTTCAAAGGTAAGAAATGTTTAGCCAACCTCTGAGAAATAAGAACCCCAGGGCCATGAGTTATCGCCTCTTCATTCTACACCTGCTGTTGGTTCCTCTGTGTGTTTACAGGTTCCATGGACATCAGATAATACGTCTATAAACTACAAATATTCCATGAAGAGGACTATTCAATAATTGTGCGTAGAGCTGGAGAGATAGGTCAGTGGCTAAGAGCTTTGACTGCTCTTCCTGAGGACCTGGGTTTGATTCCCAGCACCAACATTATGGCTCACAACCATAAGTAACTCCAGTTACAGGGACTAATCCTTCTTCTGGCCTCCATGGGCATTGAATGGAGACATAGCATAAGCAGGCAAAACTGTCTGTCTGTCTATCTGTAAAACAAATAATAAACCTCAAAAAATTATGACTAAGAATTTAGATGATATGTTTATTGAAGAAACAAATTAGTTTTACTGTAACTCTGCTGGAGGCACTATGACTGTACCTTCTCAATCTCAAAGCTTCCAATCTACAGACTGTGGAATTATACACCATTTTCCTATACTAATTCCCAATCAACTTCACCTTTAATTTTGATAACACATAGGTCAAATCCTCACTGAAACAAAAGAATACTTATTAGGCTTCATTAGCAAAAGGTGATCATTTTTATAAGTTCTAAATTCTTACCTGTTTAGATGTGAGTTTTATAAGAGAACCCTCATAGCCCTGAAAAATAAAGAGCAGAGGTTTAGAAGGAAGGGAGCATTACAGTTTCATCTTCCTCAAGTAAAGTGATCAACTATGTTACCCTTCTCAATGCCTCCAAAATTAGCTGGGGACACACATTACAGACACGGACATAAGACGCATGGCGTGAGTAGTTCAGTATAGAGTGCTTGCCCAGCATACACAAAAGCCTTAAATTTAGCCCCCAATATTGCAAAACAAAACAAAACAAAAACAGATAACCATATGAACACTACCAGGAAGGGCTGAGCAGGAGACATACGGCACTGTGATCTCTGCTTGCTTACTGAAACAGCTGTTTTTCATCGTGAATTGGATGAGAACATGAAACGCCTCCCTGTTTCTATTCCCCTCATCCGCAGAATCTGATGGCGTTCCTGTCTTTCTCTAGTTCATTTCCCTTGTGCTTATTTCCAGAAATATCAACAGCACTGACAGGTGACAGAAGGGGGAATACACCAATTGACATGAACAACCGCTACAAATATCAGTGTACGGACAGATTTGCAGAACAGGCTCAGCTGTGCTGAGCTGAAATTAAGAGAGGGTTGTTAGGGATGTTCTGATTAGGAAGACCTGACCTCAAGGTTCGGGTTTCTGGTCAGGGTGCTGGGGCTGGTTCATCCTCACTGGTTCATCTTTCCAGCACAACACTGAGTTACCAACTAGCTACTGTGAACGTTTCCAGCCAAGGCTTCAGTGCTGCCTCTGCCTACTGTACAAGGGGCACTTTCTCTTAGAAATCCCGGAGATTTAAAACCTTGAAGGCCCCAGATGCAAAATAACAAATGGTATTTCATTCACGTAGAACAGTACTAGCAGGGTCATACCATGCTCAAGTCACTACAGGAATCAAATGGTTTCTCTGCTGTCAACCGCTACTGACACACTATGGGAACGGCCATCTTTCCATGCTCACACATCAACTCCACTTGCATCTTTGGGGTTCTGTCTACCTGTTGCCTGCCTGAGCCTTTCTCCTTCCCGGCCCTTGTGTTTTCTGTTGCCACGTCCTTACCAAGCTGAATCCAATCTCTCAATTGTCCTTCTCCAAACAGGTTGGTCTTGAACCAGAAACCCCCATCTCTTAACCAGCCCCACCAGGCTTCGGTAGCCTTCCTACTGCTAACAAAACCTCCCTTAACACACAGGTTCTGAATTCATGCCTTCCAGGCCACATTATAGCCTCCAAAGGCCAACTTTCAAGGTTTCTTGACAGTATAGATACTTCAGTTTGAGCCAACTTTCAGGTAAGGTTAAGCTCACTGTTAGAGTTTCGATCCACCACTATTTGGTCTCTCTAAAGCAAGCTCACAGCCGGGCGGTGGTGGCGCACGCCTTTAATCCCAGCACTTGGGAGGCAGAGGCAGGCAGATCTCTGTGAGTTCGAGACCAGCCTGGTCTACAGAGCTAGTTCCAGGACAGGCTCCAAAGCCACAGAGAAACCCTGTCTCGAAAAACCAAAACCAAAAAAAAAAAAAAAGAAAAGCACGCTCACTTCCATAGAAACAATGGGAAACTCCACCACACAGTTCATTCACCACCAGTTTCCCTTCAGTTCACACAAAGTTAGCCTGCAACATTTGGTTTTGTTGAACATTTATGGCTTTTGGTGTGACTTATTCACGTCCATACGGAACTGTCTAAAGCACCATGCCAGCCAATAAAGCAACATCTGCCAACAGGGCTCAAATCATAATGCTGCATTTCAACTATAAATACATTCTAAGTTATTTATACCTTTTTGGGGAGGGTGTGATGCTGGGAAAAATCAAGTCCAGGGCCTTATACACATTAGGCAAGTGCTCTACTAGAGAGCTGGTCTATCCCCTGACCCACCGTGAACTCTTACACTCTGCACTTAGGGGCATGCCTCTAACTGAAGGTTACTAAAGCTATCGACAGGGACTAGGGAATGCTGGGGCTGGTGCCTCTCCACAGCAGTGAGAAGAGTCTTCTGAACTCACTACCAGAGACCAAAGGACAATGTTAGACCATCGTCCCAAAGAGACTGTGTATCCGAACTCTGATCTGAACTTCCTTTTGTTTATTAACATCTTTAAATAAAACCATTACAGGGCACTTCCTCCAACATTCTCCCCGCTCTAAAGGCCACAACACAACACTCATCAAGTACCTTGAACGGTCTGAAGAGCAGGTAGAGCTCCCGGGGTTTGATGTCCAAGGGCAGACCGCTGACAAATAGGGTCCGGACCTAGAAAATAAGGAAACAGATGAACAAGGCTGTGGAAAAAGCCAGAGACTGCCTCTCACCCTGAACCATCGGATCCATGACGCCTCTCACAACATCCTTTCTATGACATGATGACTTGACCCCTAGATAATTTTAGTATTAGTTTAAAGCCATGTCATAAAGACAGTAGATTTTCTACACTTCTACTCCAACCACAGCAAAAGACATACTTGAAAAGAAAACGATAAATTTATGGTTTCTCCTGCTTTTGTCTCTTGTCCCTGCGCCCCCTGACGGTGTTAACTACCACTATTTTAATAAGCATGAAAGGGCTGAGATTCTATCAAGCACCTACACAGGAGCCAGCAGGCATTGCTCTGCTTCTCTCACTGGCTGCTGTTTCTTCTGTGTTCCATGACTCAACCAACACATATACCTTCAAGGTACCCACTAGGTGCCAATGACCGAAGTCATACAGGACATGTGTGTAAACAGGCATGGTGGAAGACACCGAGCGCAAACTATGTGCCTGATGCCTACGAAGGCATACAACACCGACAACGCGCTTCTGGCGGAAAATCCGAGAACGCGAGTTAGCAGGTGTTCCAAGGTGTGTGGATTAATTTCTGGGTGTTTTATTCTGTTCCATTGGTCCTCCTGTCTTGGGTCTTATGCCAATACCAGGCTGTTTTCAGTACTGTAGCTCTGTAGTAGAGTTTGAAGTCAGGGATTGTGATACCTACAGAAGTTTTTTTCTTATTGTACAGGATTGTTTTGGCTATTCTGGGTTTTTTGCTTTTCCATATGAAGTTGAGTGTACTGTTCTCTCAAGGTCTTTGAAGAATTTTGCTGGGAGTTTGATGGGCATTGCATTGAAACTGTGCTAGATCTATTTCTAAAACTTTCCATGGTTGTGTACAGAATCAAAAATCAGTATGGTCTTTTTATTGTTCCAACACAGCGCACAGGCCATCTGAATGTTCATACATGTTCTTATTACATGGCAATCTCAGAATTCGGACTGGCTTCTTTAAATTATTCTGAACATCTATGCTGTGTCTTAAAAATGTAGAAATTGTTAAGTTTTCACACCACACACACCTGACACACAGTGAAACCATCACAGTTGAGATAATATTACCATTTTCCTCATGCCTCCCACACCACCTACCCCTTTAGAAACAGGTCTCACCACACAGATCAGGTAGACCCTGAACTCACTGAGCGCTGAGCAGGATTACAAGTGTATGGACTGCCATTTCTGCCTTCACATCTCCCTTTCAGCCTGCCTCTTCCTCCAGTCCTGCCCCGCCACCCTAGGCATCGCTCTTCTGCTATCAGCGCTGGTTAGGATGGGTTAATATGCGTCCCAAAGTCAAAACGGAAGCACAGAATAAAAAAAGCGCTGAGTTTGTTTCCATTCATTCATATTAACATAAAGTTAGTCTCGTCCATACTGTTAAAGTCGACCCAAAGTCCATCCCTTCTCACTGCAGTGTTCTGTTATGTGGATGTACTAACCCATAAACCTGTTGCCACAAATAGTAAGATGATTTGAATAAAAACAAAATCTCTCCTTCCACTCTTTGTTCTAAGGTTCAGAGCACTGCAAACGCTCGGAGTGCTTGGAACAATGCGTGCTTTGCTGTTGTTGGATGGAGGAGTCTAAAACAGTCGATTAGGTCAAGTTTGTTGACAAAACTTCTTATGTGGTCCTCATTTCTTCTTTCATCTTTGCCACAAAGAGAGCTCCCGAGGAAAAGGTAACACACTGGGGGACTCGACTGTCCACTAGGCCGCCTGCCTTCTCATGGGGCAGACTCTCTGACCGGGACGACCTGGTCAAGAGAGTTAACCCTAGCTTCAAGTTCTTCAAGTACCCACCGCACCCCTAACTCCGTGCTGTGTGTGGAGTGGACTGAAGATCTGCGCGGGAACAGCGGGGTTTGCGGACCGTCTGTTTTATGGTTACATCACTGGTCCAGCGCTGCAGTGTGCTGCTGGTGTATAGTGGGCATGTTTAAGGAGTTCACCCAGATCATTAACTAACACTTCCACTACTGTCTGAAAGAAAGAGGTTTTATAGACTTGCTAAGCAACTGACCAACAGAACTCACTAAACACCCAGGGATTGTGAACAAAAGACAACTTAATATACTTGAGGTCTATCTAAAACATAATATATTGTACCAGCAATAAAAAAATAATGTGCAAAAACAGGGTGTCGAGGTGGCTCAGAGGGTAAAGGCACTTGCCATCAAACCTAACCTCCTGTGTTCTGGAAAGAACCGCCTCTACTCAGGTGCCCTCTGACTGCCAAATACAAGTACTCACACACACATAAGTGGATAAAAAAGAGTGCACTGTGTGCAAGGAAAAGACAAACTTTGCTCTCGGTACTTAGAGAGGAAAACTGTCCTTTATAGATGCCAGTGTCTAGCTTAAACTACTGGCCAAACAGTATTGCAAATAATATAGTTTCTGTGTGATTATTTCGAGTCTGTGTGGCCAGGAAACAAACAAGCAGCCTCAGCCTACGGGTTACTAAGTTCAAGAGTAGAATGGTTTAAAATCCTTTCTAGTCATTCCACATTTGGTTAAAAAAAAAAAATCAGTCTCGTTAAAAGAGGAGGAGGGAGAAGAGCAAAGAAAGAAAATCCAGAGAATTAACAAGGGAAGAATAACACTGTAAATCTCAGTCATGCTTCTCTGTGGCAACCAGGGAAAGAGTCATAGGATTTAAGACGCATCTCAATGCCGCAGGTCAGCGCATTGCAACGTCCTGAATGTGCAGTGTCTTTCGTAACTAAGTCTGTGGAAATCAGAAAGATCTAGCCTGCAGGGAGCTTACTGTCATAAACTTGACAGTCACCCATGGCAACAGAAAACTCAGTCACGTGGTGGCCCAGATGGAACCAAAGAGTGAGATTAAGGTCTAATACTCCAAAGTCATGTGTGTCCACACACACACAACGCCATGCTCGAATAACAAACAGATAGCCACATGAACTTACAGAAGGCAACCCTTAATTTCCAAGTTCTGTCTATGGACACGGATATGCTGGGCACTGTGCCTTCAAAACACACATGTTCGTCAGACAGGAAGGGGCATTTTTCAGTCAAGGACAAAGAGAAGTTCAAGAGAATGAAGCTGCTGACAGCTATTTCCCAAAGGGATTCCAAAGGATTCCATGGCGGTGACTACTTCATTTTTGCCCCAATGAGGGTGAAAGAATAAATGACAGCATAAACCACTGTGCGGGGACAGATGAACATCCGTGGCTTAGCCACCATCTAGCTCTACTGCAGAGGCCTTCAGTAAGACTGTCACTTTTCCACTGGGAAAACAGCCTCATCTGAGGGACTAACTTATTTAATAAACCCGGAGCTTGCCTGGACCATTAGACTGATAGCATACTTTGTAACCAGGACCCATGGCGGTGCATCTCTCTTTAGCTAGCCCTCCATAAACTTAACATTCTCTAAGTTTACCTTTTTTCTTCTATTTTTGACAAGGTCTTACTTATAGCACAGACAGACCTCAAATTCACAACCCTCCTACCTTAGCCTCCCAAACTGGGACCACAAGCATGACCAACACACTGGGATTCCATGGGTCAGATCTGTGTGTGTACATGCTCATGTGAGGAGTGTGTGGACACATGTGGAGGGCAGAGAGTTTCTAGGCCAGCCTGATCTACAGAACAAGTTCCAGGACAGACAGAGAGCTACACAGAGAAACCGGTCTTGAAAAGCATTCTGGGGGTGTGGGATGGGGGTGGGGGATACTCAGAGTCACTAAATTGCACATTTAAAATGGTTAACTAGATAGTCATGTCTACTGACGTGAAACAAGCCCATTTTTATGTCATGCTCTAAGATAGGAAAGACACTGGGGGGTTATATCAAGTCATCTACACATCAACAGCAGAGGAGGGGAGAACTTTCCTCTGCTGTACATGGTTAAGTATGTGTGTGGGGGGGCATTGCCTCCAATTCCCTCAAAAATATAAAGGCGGGATCCCCTCGGCCCCCAGTTTTCCTGTTTATCCTTGATCCAGAGGATCAGGTTTTACCTAGCAAAAAGCAACAACAATTAAAAACCTGACCACGTTTGTGTAATAGGGCTCACTTTCAACTCTGACCACAAGTCTGTGTTTCTTTTTGCTTTGTTTTGTTTTGCTAGGATGGCTTGGAAATCTGTAGCCGAGGGCAACCTTGAACTCTTGATCCTCCCGTTTCCACCACCCAAGGGCTGTCATTATAGGTGCGCACGCACGTGCTGGTTAAGTCAATGTTTCCTAACATCACAGCTAAGACAAAAAACATACCAACTAGAAAAGGTGCAGGGCGATCCTGGTCTCTGCCAATAGGGTCTTGCCTTCCTTAAGACTAGTCCACTCCTTGCCTCACTCTATACAGACCAATGAGAGGCTTGGCTTTAGTGAGACAAGGAGACTCACTCAGGCCTTCCATCTGAGCACTGGGAAGGCAGAGGCAAATGGATCTCTGGGAATGAGGCCCTCAGATCTACACGTGAGGGCTAGGTCAGTGTGGGGGGGGGGGTTACAGAGGCCATTCTGCATGGGAGGGCTTCCTCTTTCCTTGATAGGCCTGAGGTGATCTGTGACAAAGGTTCAATACTCTACTGAAAACGCTACAGAATCAGGCAAATCAAGAGGCTCAAACCTGATCGTTCTTTGTAAGAACCATGAAGATGCCCAGAGCATCATGGGTAGGCATATCCAAAAAGCACCAAGTAGGAAAGATGTTACTAGAAAGAAGCCATGGGTGCTGTCCCAGGGTACAATGGTGGCGTTGGCGGGTGCGCCCCAGCCAAAGAGTGGGGCTGGACACAGGGTCGGTGGCCAGAAAGCAGAACTGAATTTTTGTTGTGTATACTTAAAACTGCAGAGAACATGCTGAACTTAAGGGTTTAGACACAGAGTCTCTGGTCATTGACCATATCCAGGTGAACAAATCACTTAAGATGCATTGTTGAACCACAGTTCGTGGCTGGATTAACCCAAGGTGAACCCCACCCCCGCTCCACCTCCCCACCCCTGAGCTGATTGATCCTCACGGTGGAGAGTGAGGACACACAAACATGGATGGGGATAAACTGAGCAAAACAGATGCAAACAAAAGTTTAAAATAATACAAGTAACAGAGTTCACAGAAGCCAAGTTGGGATTTTCCATTCTGTGAATGCTGTCTTTACCCTATTTGTCCATCCTGCATATGTATGGGTAAAAAGATGGATAAATGTGTATGCAGAGAGAGACAAAGAGAGACAGGGACAGGTAGGCGGACAGAACAGACAGACAGACCCCTGTAGGGTTCCAGGGCTGAACTGGGGTAGTCAGGCTTGGCTCGGGCACTCTTACCTATGGAGCCATTTTACTGGGCGTTTCAAACCGAGGCAGTTTCTAAAGCTGTTTTTCCCCAGTGGGAAAGAATTTTCAAAACTCTCTGAACCTAGGGGCATGTGAAAGATTCCTTTAGAGTGGACATGACCTGGCCCGTCAGTGACCTCCGGAATCCAGCGTGCCAGCTCAGCTCTGGTTGGAACACGGATGGAGATATGTGCGGGCAGACAGCCCTCCCTGTGCCAGAGAGAATGCATTCGAATATGACCAAATAAAGACACAACCGGCAACATCCCACATGGGCAGCTCTGTCGTGCCAGAGCTTCTCAATCACTCTTCCAAATGGCCACATCTAAGCTGTGACAATTTATTTGGATCCAGGGGAAGAATTTCTAAATCATCTAAACATAATAAAGGACGTCATCAGAGCGCTGACACAGCATATACAGGCACAGAACAAAATTATGCCCATTAGAGAATCAGATCTTTTGAGTGTGGCCACTACCCATAATATCACCCTAACTGATGTGGGGTCAAAGGTACATGGACCCGGAGAAATAAAAACGGGCCTGAATTCTGCGCCTCTCGCTCAGCACTGTCCAAGGAAAGAGCATCTGGACAAATGGCCTATGTAACCCTCTGGTGATCTTTTGCTATAACAACCATCTTTTTTATTTTTGTCTAAATAACTTCAATCTGTGCACTGTGGGATATATCCCTTATTACCACATTTCAATTTTATGAGCAATGCCATCTTACATGAAAATAGTAGTAATGTTTAACGAAGACCAGCTCAAGGCGGTGGTTCTGGCTCGCGACTGTAATTCTGTTATCCCAGGGGCCGAGGCAGAAGTAACAGCAAGTCTGAGGTCAGCATGGTCGGCTTAGCAAGGCCCTGTCACAGACCACACCTCAGAAAGGACTGGGGATGTAGGTTAGTGGGATCTAGGATAGATAGCCGACCAAATAATGGTAAAAGGCACATCTTTAAAACACGCACTACTATATTGCTTCCCTAACCTCACTATAAGCACTGCGGACAAGCACAACAGGCATCAATTCCTTCCGGTTACACAGAACAGAATCCCAAGCAGCTTGTCCTTTATGTGCCACACAACATAATTCCTTCCCCGGGCTCCATGGTACCATGTCTCCTTCGTTCTGAAAGCCGCTCTGCTTGTTCCAACCCTCTCCTCTGCGCCCACAGCATGGTTTGTGCCACTGCGGGTTCTCTAAGTTTCACCCCCTGGTCCAGAGCACAGACTGCATCTTCCTCACCTACCCTTTCCATTCTGAAGCAGAGGTCCTGCTTTACAGATCAAGGTTTGTGTGTGTGTCTGGTATTTATGGAGAATACAGTATTTGGAGAAAGGTTTAACTGACTGCTATTTAATTCATTTCATAAATACCATCAGGATTGGGAAAAGGCACTCTATTAAAAACAAGAAATTTAAACGTATAAAAATCAATCTACCTCCCATCCATTCATCCGTCCGTCCATCCATCCCATCCATCCAGGTGGGATCTTTCTATGCAGCCCTGGCTGTTCTGGAACTCTGTAGACCAGATTGGCCTGCCTCCTAAGCCTGAGACTAAAAGGAACATGCCAACCACTACACCCAGCTGTGTATAAATTTCAACAACCTGAAAATCTCAAACCATATAGTACACAATTTAATCGTGGCTTTGTGTATGGGAACAACAGATTCAATGGCATGTCAGACAGCAGTATCCTGTATCTGGTACTCATCTTTCTGCGCAATGTCAAGATACAAGGGTCACTCTCATCCACAATTACAGCACAACACAACTTGAGTCTTTCCAAGAGGTAGCTTGGAAATGAGAATGGTGTTAGAATTTGAATTTCCAACATTCCAAACTAAGAAATGTGTTAAAGGCTTAGCCCCCAGTACAGTGATCAGAGTTGGGCTTTGGGGAAGGACTGAATGAGGTCTGTGACATTCGTTTCATAACAACTGGGAAGTGCAGAAACAAGGCAATGGGGCCACTGGGGCATGTCGCTCTTGACTTCTTCCCGGTGCCAGGGAACAGCTAACTTCTTTCATGGGCTTCCTATCTTAATGTTCCGCTTTACTTTGGGCCCAAAAGCAATACAATGGCTCGAACACAGCCCGAACCCTTTAAAACCATGAGCCAAGATAAATCCTTCATCCCCTAAACTGTTCTTGTGGATACTTTGCCAATGATGAAAAACTGACTGATACCAGTAACACATTTCCTATTTAATTAGGAAATGGAGGACTGGTTTCACTTCTTGAAATAACTACTTAATAATAATTTATCTCTGTGTTTAAGGCACATCTGAGAATTAATGTAAAGAAAGGGGCTGGGACAAGAGACGGCAAATTACTGCTGGACAGAGAAGCACGCTGTAACCCCAGCACTTGGCTGGTGCAAGCAGAGGAGCTACAAGAGATCTCCCAGGAGAGAGGTGGAAGGGGAGAGAGATAGGCTAGTTGGTTATATATGACCCTTCCCTATATGATCCTATCCAAACACAATATCCACATATCCTCATGTATTCCGTATTTCATCATTTCCTATCTTAGATCTTATTTTCGCTGCAAGCAAAATGAACATTAACACATGGCATGTTTGTAACACTTTTCAGAGAAATAAGTACGAGATGATGTATTGACACACATTTTTAGTCTTAGAAAAACGATATTGCAGGGACCCACAAAACCCGAGTCAGTGTGTGAGACAGATGAGGTCCTCAAGTGTGTGAGCAAGGCCGTGTGGAAGACTGACACCTCAGACCCGTGGGAAGCTGGCCCGTCTGGGTAAGCACCGGCATTGCACACTGCCAAATCTTGGACACCGGTGCTGAGTTTTCAAAAGCCACACAAAAACATCCACTTACATCCCTACCCCACTTAGAGGAGACTGTGCCCCTCACTTCATACTGCTTAGTCACGGGGCTTGCTGGAGCGGTGGACATTCAGCCAAGAGTGAATCCCACACAGGGAGAAAATTAGGTCTTTCTTAGGAGAACCGATTTTGCAATTAATTTTTATGAGGTACTTCTGACTTCTTTGGGAAACCACTCTTATCTGGTCCTAATCTAGTGAAATCATGAACTTTCGTATCATTTTCATTTACTCTTTATGATGGATAAAAGGAAAGATTCTTCTGGAAAAAGCTCCCCTAAGTTTCTGAGAAGCTAAAGGTCTGTGCGTGGGGGGGAGCTGTTTTATTATTTTATTTTATTCATTACTAAATGTACTGTAATAAGAGAATAATTCTTCTGAGACACTTCCTAAATTTCTAAGAAACTAGTTGTGCGGTTTTTGGGGTTTTTTGTTCTTGTTGTTGTTTGTTTTGTTCCAGAAAGAATGAGAAGGAGATCCACTAACCAACATGCAGCCGAATAAGCAATTTATTCAAACTCGAGCAGGAGTAGTGTCATACAGAATTTTGTCAACTAGAATTATAATCTGATTGGATAGACTTAATGGGGCATAGGCAAGAATCTGCAGGACGCTGGGTCCTGGTGGCACAGACTTCAACCAATCCCAGCACTTGGGAGGCAGAGGCAGGTGATCTCTGTGACTTCAAGGCCAGCCTGGTGTACAGAGTGAATCCCAGGACAGCTAGAACTGTTACACAGAGAAACCAAAAACCAACCCCCCCACCAAAGAACATGCATGAGTAGTCTCAAATATTAACGTACATGAGCTGTTGAGAATAAAGATCCCTGGGGCTGGTGAGATGGCTCAGTGGTTAAGAGCACTGGCTGCTCTTGCAGATGACCTGGGTTCAATTCCCAGCACGCACATGGCAGTTCACAGTCTCTAACTATAGTTCCAGGGGACCCAGCAACCGCTCCACGGGCAAAACAAACATCAATGCACAAACAAATAAGTAAGTAATTAAAACCAAAGAACTGTAATGCCAGGCTTCAGGAATGTCGCCAGGAATCACTGTTTAATTAAGGGCATTAATGACACCAACACCAGCGATCTATAGAGCATACACTAAGAGAGAATCAGAAGGACATGGTTGGGGACTGGAGAGATGACTGGGAGGCGGGGGGACACTCCGCACAAGCATGAGGACATGAGCAACACCCCCAGCATCCACCTGGGGAAAGAGAGTCCTGCTTCTGACCTCCAACTCCCGGCATGCAAGCCCACCTGCAAAATATATCAACGTAAGACATTTAAGCCTGGGTGTGGCTGTGTCCACCTGTAAGCCCAAATATATTAGGAGAGAGACAGGGATCCCTGGGACTAGCTAGCCAATAGGCCTAGCTTCCTATCTGGTAAGAGACCCTACCCCAAGAGAAACAGGAGTGATCGGACAGGACATCCCACATCCTCTCTTGGCCTCTGCATGAACATGCACTGGTAAGTACACATGCAAAGACAGGAATTCACTTTTTTTTTGACAAAAATGAATAAGGTTTAATATTTCTTCCCTAGGAATTTCTAGGAACAGGGAAGCACTGGTACCCGTCGAAGCTCACAATCTGCTCTAAAGACTGGGGACGGGCGTTTGGGGGGAGGGGGGAATTCAGGGGAAGACACTGAAGTTTTGACTAGTACACAGTAATGGCTGAATATGAAAAGACTATTTTTAGACAGGCATTACATACACAAATGTTTCATAAAGTACAAACAACGGCCAACTTCCCACACAATCTCTGATGTATAAGATAGTTTTTATGGTAAAGATGGCTGCCCTGTATAAGCCCTTCAGTAACCACACAAGTAACTAGGGAGTTGGTTAGAAGTAGAGGCTTAAGGATCATTAATAGTCTTCCCACCTAGGCATCCTCAGAGAAGTCAAAAATGACAGCGGAAGAAACGAGAGGGCGTCTGTCTCTAACGTGTTGTTTGTAAAGACAAGATCTCATTATGTAGCTCTGGCTGGCCTAGAACTCACTGTGTAGACCAAGCTGGCCCGAAAGCCAGAGATCATCCACCTGCCCTGGCCACCGTGTGCTGGGGATCAAGGGTGTGGCCACCACACCAGTTCTCACAGGAAGACCTACACAGAGCTGCAATGATCAAGTCTATCTTGTCTAGATAAATGCCAGGGAAGACTATCCAACTACCCAAGGTTCTCTCCTGTTCCTCTCCCATTACAGCCAGCATATTTTGTTCATTACAAGTCGGATGTCTCCTCTGTAAGTGATAACACCTGGTACAACCATCTCTGCGCAAACATGAGGGGTTCATTCCTCCTCGTTGTCCAGTCTGGATTTTATGGACACTGGTTCCTGGCCGCTTCTGATGACTCTAAGGGACACCCATATTATCTTCATGCTAGCTAAGCACTAATGGTGTCAGACGCATGGATCACGGCCTAACTCGGTACAATCCCACGCATGCTGGGCTCTCCCAGGGAGGAAGGTAGCCTTGCCGAGGCAATCTCACGGGAAGAAGATGGAGGAAAAGCGCTTCACGGGGAACTGCGTGTGTGCTCCACTGCCAATGCTTCTGACTACTGCTTCACTGAAAATGGTCATCTGCCAATATGACATCTTACTCGGCATACTGGCTAGAATACTGGGATGGGCACACAAACAGAAAAGAAACACAAAACCCTGTAAGTAGTTAGAACCAGACTAAGGTCAGTTCTTAGAAAAATGCTCTCACTGACTCCTCTGGTTCTTAAAAGACGGCACAGGCTTGAAGAATTAATAATTTGATTTTAAAACACAGACGGGCTTAATGCCTCCCAGTATAAAACCTGCTTCCCAGGCCTGAGCAAATGTCCCCAGCCTCTCACTTGTCCCCATTCTTCACAGAGTATCCATCACCGGCAGACAGTTTCCTGCTGGGAAACATCAGAAGATGGCAGTTTTCCCTGAGAAAGACTCTGGACCCACTCACACTTCCAGAGTCAGAAATAATGGGAGGTATTCCCAAGAGGAAACTGGGGGGGGGGGGATACTAATCTATGTATCAAAATCTCAACTCAATTCCTGGGCAAAACACTCTGGCTTTGCTTGACAGACAACCTTCACATGACCTATATCAAAAAAACACCCACGCACACTGAAAGACAGCTCAGGCCTACCTAATCAGCAACAGTCCTGGCGTACAGACCCTGTCAGCAGCTGAAGAATTCCTGATACTCATCATTCTATACATGAAGCTCACTACAAAAAGGAGCAAGCAACGGCAGAACATAACCCAGAGATTTGAGCTTAGGGGAGAATGAAAACACAATCCTTCCAGCTAAGGGCACAGAAACGGCAGGTGGGCTCCAAAGACACAGGTCTGAACTGTGAAAGCCAGCTTATGGGAGGAGGACAAGGAAGGATGAAAACAACCAACCAAATGGAAAAGGGTGCGTCAACACCAGGTAGGCGGTGCTTACTTGTAACCCCAGCACTGGGGAAGCTGATGCAAGGGGAGGTCATCAAGAATATGGGACCAACCTGAGCTAGGCAGCCAAGGCTAGAATGAGACCCAGTCTTTAAAACCAAACAAGTTAGAGAGAGGGCTCAGTCCTCAAGAGCACCTGTTGCTCTTATAGAGGAGCAAGATTTGGTTCCCGGTACCCATGTAGTTTCCAGTTCCAGGGCATGTGATGCCCTACTTTGGCCACCATGGGCACCAGATACACACATTTTGCATATACATGCATGCAGGCAAAACATTCATACATATAAAACTTTTTGAAAAGAAAGAAAGAAAGACAGCAAGTAGGGACGGGGGTGGGGGCAGTGTTCTGCTCTGCTGTGGCATCTAGGGTCTGCTCGAAATCCTCGTTTGTTTTGGCGAGAATAATTACTCTGCCTCTGGGATCGTATGTGAATGCTTTGTCTGCACCACATGTGGAAGCCTGAAGGCATCAGATACCCTGGAACTGGAGTTACAGACAACTGGAAGGTGCCATGTGGTTGCTGGGAATCAAACCAGAGACTTCCGGAAGAGTCAGTGCTCTTAACCACTGAGCCAACTCTCCAGTCCCCTCCCATCCGTGTATTTTAAGTATTAAGATAGGCTTTAAGCAAATGGGAAACAAAATAAAAATTATAAAGTATCTGCTATGCTGTCTTTCAATCATGCAGCTCTGGAAAGGCATGAGTCTCTCTATCCCACACCTCCGGCCAGAGGCCACCACAGAAGAACACCCAGGCACAACACAGAAATGCAAAAGTGTGCTCACTCCCCCAGGGCCCCTCCCCTGAAGGTCACTTTCCCATCTTCTCCTCAAAGTCAAGTTCTGGGTAGGGGAGTAGAAGCAAACACATCAGGTTAAAACAAGCTGAAACTAAGTCTACCTGACAGAAAACAGCAAACCCAGAGTCCACCCAAGCCCACTTCATGATGGTTTAACTAGCCAGCACGCAAAAGATTACATATTTTGCCTTTAGAAGATGACGTTTCCTTTTTTGAGACAAGAGATCCCGAGCTAGCCTTGAACTCCCCATGTAGCTGAAAAGAATGACCTTCTGACCCCCTACCTCAACCTGGGACTCTAGGCATGAGCCAACATGCCCGGTTTTAAGTAGCAGGGATCTAAAGGAAGGTTTAATGCATGCTAGGGAAGTCACTCTACCAACTACGATGCATCCCTTAAATGGTAAGCTTTCAAAGAGTAAAATGCCAGCCTTTAATCCCAGCACTCAAGAGGCAGAGACAGGCAGAGCTCTCGGAGTCTGGTCTACGAAGTGAGTTCCAGGCCAGTCAAAGCTAAACAGTGAGACCCTGTCACCTTGCTCCTGGGTTTTGTTTTATTTTATTTATTTATTTATTTATTTATTTATTTATTTATTTATTTATTTATTTATTTTCCGAGACAGGGTTTCTCTGTGGCTTTGGAGCCTGTCCTGGAACTAGCTCTTGTAGACCAGGCTGGTCTCGAACTCACAGAGATCCACCTGCCTCTGCCTCCCGAGTGCTGGGATTAAAGGCGTGCGCCACCATCGCCCGGCTGCTCCTGGGTTTTAAAGTAGCTAAATATAGCAATGTAAATTTACATAGTTTTGCGAAGTAAAATTTTAAAATCCATTTTCCCACCCCTGCTTTGGAGAGGAAAGGTTCTTGGGAGAAGGAAACCATGTGTTACTTTATTTTGATGTGGCAACCTGTCTCCCATCTGCGTCCTCGGTAATAGCTCTCCTTGTTTAAAAGAGAGATAAACTGTCCCTTTAGAAAGGGTTGGAGCCCTGTCTCTAAACAGGACATCCTAGTTGGCTGAAAGTGTCACTAAAAGTAAATTGTAATTTTTCATCTTTTTCTGCTGAAACCAAATCCTACTCATAAAACCGGAGAATCTGGTCCCGAGGGATTCTTTCTCTAACAATGGAAAAGTACTCGGAGGACGGATGCCTTAAGAGACAGGGGAGCAGAAAGCTCCAGGCCTGCCTCAAGTGTCAACTGAGCAATGAATCGCTGAGTGTCAGTGTCCCCCAGCAGGAGAAGGGGAGACAGCCTGTCTGGGTCTCCAGGTGAGGCAGGCTGTGGGAAGAAGACAGAGGGAAGTCACAGCGGTGAGGAGAAGGAACATCACTGAAGCTGCCTTCGGGATAGCAGGATATGGGGCTGAGGTAGAAAAGGAAGATCATGTATGACAATCTCAAAGAATAAAAAGTTTACATATAAGGAAGACATATTAGAGTTCATTTAAAGACTATAAAGTTGCCGGGAGGTGGTGGCACACGCCTTTGATCCCATTGCTAGGGAGGCGGATCTCTCGAGTTCCAGGCCAGCCTGGTCTACAGAGTGAGTTCCACAACAGCCAGGGTTACAGAGAAACCCTGTCTCAAAAAAAAAAAATAAACAAAAAAAGAAGATCTATAGAGTTTATTTTCTGTTTTCCACTCTCTGCTCTTCTTTCATCTCAGTTAAACACGCCACAATGGGGGACGGTGTCAGCAAATAAAAATCCCAGTCAAACTAAAAAAGCCGTGCCCCTGACTGCTGCACATACCGGCCGGCACCACCTGTCATCTCTCAGCATTCTGGCTACGACGTATAACGAACCAATCCTTACATTTCTAAGCCCGAGTTCTAGGCAGGCAAGGGAGCCAGAACGACCATCTGAAAAACTGAAGCTTTCCTACGGCCAGAACTAAAGCTGGTTCTGATGAACGTAACAGAGGTCGAATAAACATTCGACCAAGCACTCTTTATTTCATCCTAGCCCCGAGTAGGTAAGCAAATGTGTGTTTCTGCTCTTGTTTCACAGGTAAGAAACCACCAGAAAGAAAAAGCCAAGCGAGGAACCTTGGACAAGACATCCTCACTCCTTCACCGGTACCCTCCACCCCCCCCCCCACTCTGGACCCTTCTCTATGTCCTTCTGAAGTGTCACACACCACCTTCTTTTTCTCTGTGTCTATTTCCACCTACAGAGTCTAGCACTACATAGGACAGTCACCTCCTGGACTTTAGAGGCAGCAACCTAACCAAGAGGGGAGAGACCGGACTGGGAGCTGGTTTTAACAGTGGTCCTGTTACGAATGTCGGCACACACTGTTAATCCCAGCATTTGTAAGGCAAGTGGGTCTCTGTGGGTGAGCCAGCCTGGTCTACACAGTGTGCTCCAGGACAGCCACAGAGACCCCATTCAAAACAAGAAGCATTGAAATGGGAAATGCTGGCCCTCCAGCCAATGGTAGGAGGCCACAGGAGTCAATCACCTTGAGGTCAAGCTGTGGAGTTCATTTTTGGCATATCCAAAAATGAACACATGAAAACTTCATGCAAGCTACATGTTACAGGAAAAAGTACCAGGCACAGGGGTTACTTTTCTAATATTTGCCCAACATCCACTAAGTTAAATCCTAGCAGTTTAACTAACGGGAAGTAACTATGCGAATGTTGTCTAGAAGTAAACACGGCTTAATTTCTGATCACTCTGAGAAGCATGCATCCTCACAGGAAAGGTGGGGGACCAATAACAGTGAATGGCCCTCCTATACACTGCTAAGACAAGAAAGCAAATGCACCAAGAGTCTTTAGAACGCTCCTGTTTATATGAGAAGCGTTTATAATCCATCATCCATAAAAAGAAAAAAGAAAGAAAATGAAGTGACAATTACATTAGCGGTACTGTTTGGAAATCCCCCGTAAGTACCATACAGCATTTTCTAAAAAAGAAAAGAGAAGGAAAAAAAAGTAACTTGAGGGCAGGAGATGAAACTCGGTTAGTGCAGTGCTAGCCAAGCATGCAGAAAGCCTGGGTTCCATTCCCACCACTGTATATACACCGGGCAAGGTGGCCTAGGCCTGCAATCCCAGCACCAGTCTTAGGCAAACCTGGAGACCCTGAGTCCAGCAGTCTGCCTGGAGGACAGCACAAGCTATTCCCTATACCAACACGATTAAGTAGGTGGCGCATGGAGACAGGTTTTCTGCCTGTGTTTTCCTCTTGTTATAGTTCCTTGGCGCAGAGCTGGAGCTCAAACCCAGGTTGTTCATTCTTGTGCGTGCCGGGCACGAATTCTCGACCACCGAGCTGCATCCCCAGACCATCTGATCTTCAAAGCAACCATATGTTCTTACAAAGTCTTTCCTGAGTTAAGATTAGGAGACTTTTCCTCCACAACGGCCAAAGATGTTTTCTAGGGAGGCTTACAGTCCCAATGGCTACATAATAGTCATCCTCCCCCCACTTTGATGAGTAACCACAACTCAAACATCTCACACACTTCGGTCTCAACTGCCCGTTTCCTACCATGTTTATCCTTCTAATCTCACAAACAAAGGAATTTCAGCTGGGCACATAATTCTAAGCTTCCACGCTAATGAAGACTGAGAAGGCACTGCTGTTCTGGCCTATGTGGGGGCACAAAAGATTATCTGTAACATTTAGGCTAGGCTTTGAAAGCGGGTGTTGCTCCTCTCCTCTTTCCTGCTGTGTACACCAGGACCATGGCAACCGAGGAGCATAAGATAGAAACAACCTGTTGAAGATAGCAGAGCATCGAAACAGGAGATCATCAGCCATGCTTGGGAACTCACACCTGCAACCCCAGCACCTGGGAGGTGGAGGCAGAGGATACAAACACCGACTGCTTATACAGCAAGTGTGAGGTGAGCCTGCACTACACGACAAAGTACTAAAAACAAAAACCAAGAGCCCTGTGCAAGAGCCCTGGCAAGCATGAGGACCTAAGTCTGGATCCCCCAAGCACCCATACACAAGCCTAGCGGGATGGCAGCACCTGCAACCCCAACACTGGGGAGTGGTTTAGAACCCACATTATTTTATTTTCTGCTGCTGTGCCCAAGTTCATACACACACGTGTATGCCCACCAGGTTTGAACACTGTAACTGTCACCTCAACACTTAACTCACTGTGTGTGATACATGAAAATTCATCAACTTGTATTCAACCTTAAAAGAGAGGGCAGGCAAGATGGCTCAGTGGGTAAAGGTGCTCACTGCCAAGCTCCACCACCTGGGTGTAACCCCCGTGACCCACACGATAGAGAACTGACCTCTGACCTCCACATACAAGTCCTTCCAGTTTGCAATCCTGCTTCCATTTCTATAGAGGAGCTGTGTAGCTCTTGCTGGATTACAGGGTCATCATGTCTGGTTTCTCTGCAGAACCGTCATAATTTTCTCATCCCAGCCTGGCCCATTTTGCATTCCCATTAGCAGTACAGTATGCAAGAGTTGCTGGGGTTTTATTCCTATTCCAACAATTCTTAAAAAAATAAAAAAATAAATATTAGCCATATTGCGGGTGTTTGGCCATCATCATGAGCAACTAATTGGGGGTGCACAAATGTGAGGTGTGAGCAGCCGACAGAGAGTCTACGTTCTCCTAGTCACTCCCTATAGAGCCGTAGGCGCCATTCTCTGGCTCTATTTATAGTGGTGCCAACCACCGAGCTCACTCTTCATTCTCAGCAGGTCGCCCTGAGGATTTTCAGCCTAGGTTTAAAAAACAAAACAAACCAACGGTGTGCTATAGCCACGAAAAGGGTAGAAGAATCCCAAACTTGGCAGAACTGTTAGAATGAAAAAAAGCTACGTTCAGGAAAACAGACTGGAGAAGGCATTCCTCATGTCACCGGAGTTTACACAGAACAGGTGGAGAAGCGGCGAGCCGTTCCTTGCCCATTAATGGAAATGCTCCAGAGACTAGAGTCAAGAAGACAGATAAGGTGTTGTCTTCACAGATTCACCCAGCCCCCTTGCTCACTTTCTTTGTTACATTTTCTTCCTCTTGACTCTGAGAGATAAAAAACCTCCAGAAAATTAAGATGAAAAAAAAAATTGTTTTGAACGATTTGTGTCATCAGCATTTCTTGTTCATGACGTCAGTCTCTTGATAACTAGAAGTAATTTTATAATCTGGTTCCTCTTGACAACATACTTTTGGAGAATGGGAAGAACTGGAAAGAAAAGGGAAACTTAACCACCTCACTACATACAATGGCTAACAATGTTAAACGACGTGTTCTGGGGCTTCATGCACCACGTTCTCTCTGGTCATGCAGGAGACAAGAAGCTACAAGAAGCATCTAGACTCCTTGCTACAGAGACGCAAAGAGAGCAAGAATAATACTTTCCGCCGTTGAGCCTCGCTTTGAAGCACATTCATTTCCTCCCGTAACTCTCCCTCTCCCGTGTCTCCACAGTGTGGGTCTGCGGAGCCTCATCCTGCTTCTGTAAACCTTCAAGTCCTGCAGCCTTTCCCCTTATCTCCCCACCCCCAGCCGGGCTGGAAGGCTTTCCTGTTTGGTCACTGCGGTCTGCTCCCAAGCTGTAGCTTCTTCTCTGTCTGGCCCTGCGCGACCGGAAGCGGAAGCCTGGGGCAGCCGTTACACTTCCGGCCACAGCCTCAAGGGCTGCCATTGCTGCAAGTCCGGCCAGCACCTCTGGCAGACCACGTGAAGCCCTGTACCAGGTCTAGCTTCCTTCCGCGGTTAGGTAGAAGGGCCACAGGCGCCTGTGGCTGTGGCTACAGTAGAAGGCCAGGCAGAGCCTTCATGGCCAAGTCTCCATCACTCCACTGACCAGTGCTTATATTTCTGGATGAAGGGTCCTTAAAATTGCTTGGGCAAGTTTCTCTGACCAAGTTACTTACAAACCTGACTGAGTTGATGGCATTTGGGCCTGCTCCTGCTTTTCTTACCCCTTGGAATAGTAAACACCATCAACTTCCTGGTCCCACTTAGTGTATTTCCCTTGACTACACAGGAAGGATATAAGAGAAAAATGTAGGTATACTTTGTGTCTGATAAGGGTTATAAGGAGGGACCATCCTAAAATTTGGAAAGAAAACAAGATAAGCAGTTGGCTCGTACCTTTCCTGGCTGTATTATTTTTAGAAACATGTTCGTTTTCTGTTCTTTTTACCAAAAGCCAAGAGAGAATGTCAGGAAGAAAAGGGAAAGACAGGAATGAATAACAATAAATAGCTAAAATTATACTCTAAGACAAAACTGCCTAACACATAAATCAATTCCTATGTTTAAAAACAGTTCTTAAAAAAAATGACTGAAACAGTCATCTGAAGTAAGCTTGTTTTTCCAAATGTCAGCCTGATAAAATCTACTTTAATGTTTTGACCTATAATCGGGACAACTCCAGGTCAAACTGCCACACATATCATGACGAGGGAGTACAGACATTTAAAGGCTCATTACTTATTCAGTTACATTCACGAAGCGCCCATGGACAAGAACCTCTGTTGGTACAAAAGCCCATTCTATGAGTTCCGCATGGTGACTTACAAAAAGAAAAAGCGTAAGCAAGTTGGAGCTGTGTGGAAGGCTGTCATGGCATCAACGAGCTGCGGCCCACGGCAACCCCCCCCCCCCCCCCC
>JABTXL010006712.1:13024332-13076620 GCA_025134845.1 Neodon shergylaensis
CACACACACACACACACACACACACACACACACACACACACACACACGGTATAGCCTGGAGGGAAATGACAGTAGCTTCGCAGCTCCCAAGACTGGATGGATGGGTGTCTCCTCTGGAAGTCCAGCCCTCAGCAAGTGCTTCAAGACCCTTTTTATTTTCTGCCATTTAGCCTAGCAGAGATTATAAATCCCTTGAAGCCAGCGATATCTTTCCCCTCCTAAACCGAGAGAATATTTAGTTTAACTTGGTATTTCCATGGATTTCTGCAAACAGGCCAACAAAAGAAAAAGGAAAAACAAGAACAAAAGGCCTAAGAAAACTAAACAGCATATACTCACATCATGATGAGCTAATTAGAATTTTCAGAAATACAGCACAATTGCCCGTCGGTGGTGGCGCACGCCTTTAATCCCAGACTTGGTGGCGAAGGTAGTCGGATCTCTGATCTCTGAGTTTGAGGCCAACCTGGTCTACAGAACAAGTTCCGGGACAGTCAAGGCTACACTGAGAAACCCCCAAAACAAAGAAACAAAAGAAATATAGTAGAATTTCTTTTGCTACTTGGTAGAAACAAGGAATGACAAACTCCCTCTTACCCTCCCTCACATACAGTCTTTGGTGTGTGTGCCTAGGCATTGTGAAAAAGACAAAGATCCCACACCTACTAATGGGCTTAACATCACAGAATTTTGAGTATGCTGCTTTCTCAGAGACCTTTTTACAAGCTAGGAAGGTAAACTGACTCCGGGCTCTAAAGAGTGTTGTCACCGTTCCCCCTACAGATGTCGTCATTTTAAACACAGTCAAAATGTGAGTTTAATTGCTTAAAAGCCATGGCCCTTGTTTGGCCCTGCAATTAATGACTTATTCAATTATTTTATTCTAGAGATAACTTAGTTATCACTTAGGACACATATATGCAATAAAGACAGAACCTGGAATTCAAGCCATGTACTTAGTATGTCAGAAATTCATCAGTTCCTACCATATACAACTAATTAGATCCTGTGCATAATGTGTGTATAATACCTATATACAAAGATATAAATATACGATCATCCCGATGATCCTGACATTATAACTGTCCCCATTTAACACCTAAAGATAAATGAGGTTTCGTGTGCCCAAAGCCAATCCTTCAAAGTATGGGTTTAAACCTAGGCTGTGCAGCTCCAAACCCTTTGTTCTCCTTACTAGGCTGGGCCACTTCAAGCAGCATCTCACAGTTCTTCAAAACTGCTCCGGTCTCAAGGACCACATTTCCCATGTGTTTGAAAAGGCACAGGAGGGAAAACACGCTTCACTGCTAAGAGCCAAGGGCTTCAGGCCCTTGACCTACTGGTTCAAACAATCCTAGAACAAAGAGCTATTCTTAGACATGTATCAGCAAATCTCAGTAAGTCTTTTGGAATTAGTTTTTCATAAATTATTACCCTCAAAAGTCACAAGGACAATGTTCAGGTGGATAACTTATAAATTACCCCAAATGTTGTATAAAAACTCTAGAATGAGAAAATGCATCCACAAAAAAGGGAATATTTTAAAAATCAAAATAGAAAAATCTCTATTTTGCTTCCTTTGGGGTTATTTATTTGTTCCAGAATTAAGTGGCCATTGGAAGATAAATTTTTTCAACATTCTGTTAAGTCATCTTAAATTAGGCCCCGGAAAGAAATGGAATCTCTTTTAGTAATGACTTGTTTTCTTTGAAAGTTCATGCTTGGGTCAGCCAAGTTTTAACGGTAAAATTATATTGCTTGTGTTGTTCGTCAAGTGGGGAGGGGGAGCCGTTGGCTATTTGACTCAACTGCAGGACGGCTTATCTGGCTGTTATACTTGAAAGGGGTCTATTCTTAGGCAAAAGACATCATCATTTGAGAAAAGGCTTGTCCGGCGTTTTCGTGTAGAAGACTCAAGAGCACATCAGTTCTCCAAGAAAGGGATGTTTCCAGAGTCAATCAAATATCCAAATTAAAAGATTTTCCTTTGGTATCTTATGCTGCAAATGAGGTGACCAACTGTGTAGTGGTGTGTGTGTTTGCCTCTGAGACGGTCTTGCTGTCCTGTAACTCTCTAGGATTTCAGGGGTATTCCACTACCCCCTCTAATGCTGCCACCTCCTGAGACCATCACTGTAAGGAGAAGGCATCACTCCACTCCAGGAAGCACAGACATTAAGTAGTATCCCATGGCTCTACCCCTAAGGCACCCTGTTTCTTTAGTCATTAGAGCACAGGGTCAGCATTCTGCTGAAGAGAAGAACATAACCAAAAGACAGGACCAGCTTTTCTGCAGTTTGCCATCTAACAGAAAAGTTACGAGCATCTCATCGCAAAATGAGGGGAAAAGTTACATTTTTGGCTGGACTCAGTTTATTGAAACTACAGAATTACTTCAACTAAAATCCAACCATTGGAAGCGAGCCTTGACATCTGAGTTGCCCCCCCCCCTTCCCAGGTGAAAACCTTCTGCCAAGCAGTAAAACCAAGGACCACCTACCTGCTTTTTTCTCCACCTGAACGCACTGTGCAGCCATACCCTACTCTGGAGCCACGAGTAAAATAAAGCTGAGTTCCCAGCAAGTTCCCAGCCAGCCCTTCGCTCGACGGCAATTCTCACTCACAGTCAGGGACTGAATGAGGCAGAGAAGTAAACCCCAAAAAGCACTGTCATCTATGCTTAAACACACACACACACACACACCAATGACTTCTCCTACAACAGAATGCATACTGTCTATGGATGCACAGCCTCTCTCCTCTCTGCCCTCACCAAGGAAGAAAACGGCTTTGTCTTTAAATTTCGGCCGTTTGCGTAGTGTTCTAGCTCATGAGATACAGTGTTTGGGAAATGAGTGAATTATAAGATATTTAAAAATGAAGCGCATAGCTCTTCCATCAAGTCAACAACCATGTTGGCCTGCAGGATAACCTACTAAATAAACAAGGTGCTGGTATGCCTGCCTCTGGCAGAGAAGGTTAAACAAAAGACCACTCCATCTTTCCACGTAATAACTGAGATCGGCCACTAGGGGCGCTGTTGCGCACACAGCACTCGGGAGTCCTGTTACTGCGTTTTTGTTCTTTGACACACTTCATGCAGTGCCTTAGGGAAGGGGTCAAAGTTACTGAGTAACTCAGCAAGGGCTGGCTGCTTTAGATCTGAATCTAAATTCCCAAATACACTTCCCTGGCATGCACCGTTAAGGCCCTGCATTCAGCGCAACTGTGCCTTTCCTACATTACAGAAAAGCATTGAAACATGTGACTATATGTGTGTCCACAGGCAGGACAGTCTACAGGACGATTCTCTCCTGTGCTGCTAACCTACGTCATTTCAGATTTTTTTTTTTTTATTTGCCAACCCATGTGTACAACTGTAATCCAAAAGTTATGTTTAACTTTTTTTTCTCCAGCACAGAGGGTCACATCCAGCTGTGGTATGTGCTGAGGTGCCCTGATAAGCTACAACCCTCCCCTTTTCCTTGAGATGGGCATCTCACTATGTTACCCCAGGCTAATGTTAAACTCTGGGGCTCAGTCACCCTGACTTCGGTTTGTACAGCCACCGATGACAGGCGTGGTCTCAGATTCTCTTCCTAAATTAAAGTTACAGCAGCTTGGGTATCACTTATTAAATTATTCTTAATTTCTTCTCTCCCTCCTGCACATTAGACCTAGCACTAACACAAACAGGCAGACGTTTTGAAAACAAAGGACAATGGCCTACGTGCATGTCATTGTGAACATGGATTCTAGAGCTAACAGTGCTGTGTACGCTGAGCTGCAAATCTTAACATACGCAGTCACCAGTATTCCGAAGCACAGAAGGAAGCAGCCAACTGCCAGGGACATTTCGGACTGGCCCTAATGGGGTGAACTTTGATATAAAACGACTGTTTTTATATTTTATTGCAAAAACTTTGGGCTGTGTGTTTAATCAACCCCTGGATTCTGATACTTGTTATTTGAATTGTCCCATTTATTTTTTGGGGGGGCGGGGTGGACTACCTTTCAGGAGGTTGGGGTTCCACTGCTTTGCATGAAGCAATCAGAAGGAAATGCTACAACAGAAAGCTTCCTAGGCACAAGCTGTGTATCTGAGAATAGGGTCTCCTAAACAGAATGAGAACAGAGTTCCCATTACCCCCCCCCCCCCCCCCCCCTTCAAACCTTCTGCCATCCACGTGACCACCATGTCATTACTGACACAGACCCTATCACTCTAGCTTTAGGGACCTCTGCTTCTTTATCTGTAAAGGGAAATGAGGCTATTGAATTTTTTTTCAGTTCTAAGATACTATTATGACTTTCACAGGGTGTTTGTGGCTTCCAGACAAAGACATTATGGAAAGCTACACACTCGGTGGTTTTATAAAATCACTGCTTTAAAAGAGGGAACAAATGTCCCTAAATGTTACAAATTAAGGCTACAGAAGGTGACCTCCCTGCCCTGTCTCCTTCAAAGCTTTCTGGGGCTACTGAGAAAGAAACGTTGGGTTCGACAAGAGGTAAACCATCGTGTACAGAATGTCCTGCCCTACCTCTCTAAGTCCAATACAGTAGAGTCAAGATGTAGAACCCTCAGCTCCTTCTCCAGCACCAATTAGGCCTGCACGCTCCATGTCCCACCACGACAATGGACTAAACCTCTGAACCCTCAATTAAATGCTTTCCTTTATAAGTAAATGCTTTCCTTTATAAGAGTTGTTGTGGTCACAGCCACAGAAAACCCAAGTAAGACAAAGCCCTATAAAAATACGCACTTCTTAGCCAGGCACAAGCCTGTAATCTCAGATACACAGGAGGCGGACACAAGAGGATGGAGGTCTGGGGCCAGCCTGGCAACTTAGCTAGTCACTGTCTCAAAATACAAAATGTAGAGCTGGGCGGTGGTGGCGCACACCTTTAATCCCAGCACTCGGGAGGCAGAGGCAGGCGGATCTCTGTGAGTTCGAGACCAGCCTGGTCTACCTACAAGAGCTAGTTCCAGGATAGGCTCCAAAACCACAGAGAAACCCTGTCTCGAAAAAACAAAAACAAAACAAAACAAAAAAGTAAACATACACTTTCCTAGCAACCTTCAGCACTTCAAAAGGCCCATACTGTGGTCTGAACTTGGGAAACGCAGAATCAACTCGGTTTCTGAAAGACCTAGAGCATTTTCTCCAACCCTGCCATTCTTCCCAAGTCTCTCACGTACTCAACAGCAATATTGCTCAGCATCACTAAGGATTAGGATGGTTTGGCGCATGCTCAGTCCTACAGCAGGCGCAGGGGTCTGCATGTACTGACCCCCAATTCCCCCAGCCCCTACAAGACAAGGAAGCAGAGGCACAAAACAAAAGACTCATTGCTCCGAAGTCATCAAGTCAGAATCTGAATCCTGGCCTTTTACCCCCACAGCCCACTTGTTTCAACTCTGGCTGGCAAACCCTCCTTGCACCTGACTCTGGGCTGCGTGATCAAAGACGCTGAAGACAAATATGTGGTTTACAGGCAGAGGCGTCTGCCAAACATATAAAAATAATTACAGCATGATATGTGGGCTCCAACAAAGGCCTTCAAAACTCACTATGGAAACGGGGAAGCTGCCCAAGTTCAGGAAGGCCCCACTCTGACCTGGGTACTGAAAGATGAGCAGGCATTTCTGGGGTGAAAGAAAGGAAGGACATTGCAGGATGTGCCAGGTGCACAGGGGTGAATGAGCTCAAGGAATCTGGTGGAGGGAGCATGGCACACCTGAACAGATCCACTGGACCTATAGATTCCTATTTGGCTACTGATGCCCAGAAATGCAGGGTCTGCCCCCTGAAGTGATTAACATCCAGGTCTGTGTATTTCATCCCTTTGAATGTTCACTTCAGGCAAATGCAAAATAGTCCTGTGTGAGCAAGAACTGTTAAGTATAGATGGTCCCAGCTTTAGGCTGATGCAACTTAAAATGTTTTTGTTATATGATGTGAAAGCCACACATTTGTGTGCATGTAATGCCAATTTTCAGACTCAAACTATATATGTTTTTCATTTTCTTTTTTTTTAAAGGGCTTATTTTCAACTGTGTGTAAGTCTGTATATCGAAGTGTGGGTTTGTGTGGACGGAACAGGACACAGGGGGACCAGAAGAGAGTGTCAGCTCCCTCTGGAGCTGGAGTTCCAGAGGCTGTGACAGGAACTGACTAACACTCTCTGCTGAGCCATCTCTCCAGCCTCATTTTCTTTCTTTTTTATATTTTTGTTTGGTTGTTTTGGTTTTTGAAGCAGGGTCTTCTCTACATCACTGTGGCTGTCCTGGAACTTGCTCTGTAGACCAGGCTGCCCTCAAACTCTCGAAACCCTGAAACCCTCCCACCTCTGCTTCCCAAGGGCTGGGACTAAAGGTGTGGCCACCACCGAGCTAATTTTCCCTACAGCTTCACTGTGAGTCTCTCCTGAGCAAATTTTGGGCAGTGGCAGTAAGCCACAGCTCCCAGTCAGTCAGGGGGCTGGGATTCCACAGTGTGCCATGTGAAGAAGCCAAGATATTGGGTACGTGAGATGCACTCAACACATTAAAAGACTTGGGGAGCCGGGCGGTGGTGGCGCACGCCTGTAATCCCAGCATTCGGGAGGCAGATGCAGGCGGATCTCTGTGAGTTCGAGGCCAGCCTGGTCTACAAAGGGAGTTCCAGGACAGGCTCCAAAATTACAGAGAAACCCTGTCTCGAAAAAACCAAAAAAAAAAAAAAAAAAAAGACTTGGGGGCTGGAGAGATGGCTCAGCAGTTGAGTGCCATGTTTAGCTCCATGGCTCCAGGGACTTATCCGACTGGGGCATTGAGGGAATAAAAAAGAAGACAGATACAGACACACGGACTGAGAAGCTGAACCGGGTGGACTGGGCTTTCGGATGAAGAAGCCGCAGCACCCTGGAAGCTTAGTGTGGGTTGTTAAGTATAGTTGAAGAGAGAGGCAGTGTTAGTGCCTACAGCTGAACAAGGAGATGGGCTTAGAACGCACAGTTGAACAAGGAGACGGGATTTGTGGCACATGGCAGAATCAAGGCAGCAGGTTTAGTTAATCTTAGTAGGAACCGTCTTAGCTGCTGGGACCAAAGGAGGTCCTCCTTAGTCTGTTAAAAACTGTTTGGAGCACTACCTAGACCCGAGCAGGCATTACACAGATATGCCAACTTCCACAATTCCCCGTCACTATCCCAACGCTGGTGAGGAAAGGCATGCCCAGGATTGGGCTTTATCTGTCTAGCACTTGGCTGTGAAGTGAACGCCAAATAGTCGCTCCAGGGCAAACAGCTGAGCTGACGCTGGACGGAAAGGTAGTTTGTTTTCTTCTTTCTGTTTTGTTCCACAAGACAGCCCTGGCTGTCCTGGAACTTGCTCTGTAGACCAGGCTGGCCTTGAACTCAGGAATCTGCCACCACACCGGGCTTAGGAAAAGTATATTAAAGAAAATCAGGAAACCAACATAAGCTGAAAAGCTCTTAGGACGTTAAAACCCCTTGAAGACACTGATTTCTATGAAATAATAAGAAGCTGATATTATTTTATTAATTATTTTATTATCGTGTGTGCACCACGCCACGAGGGTGGAGGTCAGAGGACAACTTTTGGGAGTTGGTTCTTCCTTCCTCTTTGGGTCCCAGGGTGAACTGAGGCTGTCAGGTCCATAGAGCAAGCACTTCCACCTGCTGACCCATCTCACTGGCCCTAGGAGTTAATATTTAATAACAGGCTAATGTGGATGCTTGTTTTCAGCTGAAAAGTAAAAGGAGTGTCAAATCTGGAAAGAGAACACTCATGATTCAAGGACACAGCAAACAAGAATATGTTCCTGCATTTTCACTGCTTTCCCGGGGCTTTAAATTACCACATAGGGAGCCGGGCGGCGGTGGCGCACGCCTTTAATCCCAGCACACGGGAGGCAGAGGCAGGCGGATCTCTGTGAGTTCGAGGCCAGCCTGGTCTACAGAGCTAGTTCCAGGACAGGCTCCAAAGCCACAGAGAAACCCTGTCTCGAAAATCCAAAAAAAAAAAATAATAAAATAAAATAAATAAATAAATAACCACATAGGAGCTGGGTTCTCTTAGTGTTGGAGCATTTGAAAGAGTTACCCCCCCCCATTTCTGTACCAGACAAGGACGCAAAGTGTTTTTACACACTGATATTCCCCTTAATCATCCCAACTCCACAAGGTAGGCACTGGCACTATTGTTCTTTTCTCACAAATGAAAACACTGAAGTTTAGAGAGGCTAAAAGCTACCAGTCAGGAGGCTGTGGTTCTGAACCCTTATTCAGTTCCCAGCACCCACAAGGCAGCTCACAATGGTCTCTAACTCCTGGTCCAGAAGATCCCGTGAGCCCTCTTCTGGCCTCTGTGGGCACTGCATGCATGTGTTACACAGACACAGATGCAGGCAAAAACACTCAGTATGCTCTTCTAAAAAGCCAACACCACAGACTGTTAGGGAATATTGTTGTCAGGTGTGTGACTTTTGTTTATGCTGCATTTGCTTAACTCTATGAAGCTGTGCTTCTTTGTCTAAACACCTGACAGGCCTAAAAAAGAGCTGAATGCCCAATAGCAAGGCAGGAGCAAGGATAGGTGGGATCAGCAGGCAGGGAATATAAATAAAAAGCGAAAGCTGGGCAGGGAAGAGAAAAAAGGAACAAGAGAACAAGGAGAGGAGGACATCAAGGAGCCACCGACAGAGTGAGAAGGGAGGCAAGATATACAGAAGAAAGAAAGATAAAAGCCCAGAGGGAAAGGGTAGACAGGTTAATATAAAATAAGAAAAGCTGGCTAGAAAAAAAGCCAAGCTAAGGCCGGGCATTCATAAGTAATAATAAGCCTCCATGTGTAATTCATTTGGGTGCTGGGTGGTGGGCCCCTTAAACAATAAATGATGAGCCAGGCGGTGGTGGTGCACACCTTTAATCCCAGCACTTGGGAGCCAGAGGGAGGTGGATCTCTGAGTTCGAGGCCAGCCTGGTCTACAGAGCTAGTTCCAGGACAACAAGGGCTGTTACACAGAGAAAACCTATCTCGAAAAATGAAAGCATAAAAGATGACACAACAGTCACACCCAGCTGTTGTAGGAGGCCGCTTGTTCATTTCCCGGCCGCCCAGACTCCAGAAATAACTGCACAAAATCTCTATTAGTTAAGTCACTGCTTGGCCTCTTAGCTCTAACTTCTTATTGCCTATCTTTTACATCTTAATTTAACCCATTTCTATTAATCTGTGTGTTGCCACAAAGCTGTGGCTTACCAGATAAAATTCTGGCATCTGTCTCCAGAGGGGCTCCATAGCTTCTCTCTGACTGCCTCCTTTCTCCCAGCATTCAGTTTAGTTTTCTCCGCCTAGCTCTGTTCTATCCTCTCAGGCCAAGTCGGTTTTTTTTTATTAACCAATGGTATTTGTGGCATAGAGGGGAATCCCACATCACCTAGCTATCAATCTAACCTACTCCAGACACTCTAGGTTACAATGTTTCTGATTTCACAGAAGCTGGGTTTACAGACTCATCTCTCCACAACCATCTTCGTTTCCTGTCTCACCCCTCTTCCAAAGGGAACAGCAATGGCTTCCCACTTCTGACTCCATTATTTAAATTCTGTCATGGTAGGATCTTTGTAATTAGTGATATAATTGGAATTCAGCCATAAGTTATATTGTTACTCCTAATTTGTACAACTGGCCTCAAAGAAACTAAGCAGTTCCCCTCTCTGACCCAGCAGCCATGAGAACAGTTTCACTCTCAACGGTTTGATAGCTACAGTAACCTACGGAAAATTCCAGAAACAAGCAAGCCGTAAGTTTTAAGTTGCATGTTATTCTGAGTGTCTTGATGAAATCTCACCCAGGATGTGAATCATCCCTTTGTCCAACCCGCAGATTGCTGTTTGCAATAACCCATCTTTCATGACAGCCATCAAGTACCAGCCGACAGCCAGGGTAGTATGACGCCTGCTCCCTCGTGCCCCAGGGAAGGACAAAAGGAGAAGCCAGAGAAGCCCCAGAGCCTTTTTCGGGGAAAGGGTTAAATATTTTACATATTTTACCTGTTATTGTACCATCTTATCCTAACTGTGAAATAAAGATCATTATATACCTGAAGTATAAATTCAACAGTAAGTACTGGAGCAAGAGAGACGCTCACTGGTAAGACTGCTCTTTCAGAGGATGGGAGCTGAGTTCCTGCACCAGTCAGCAGGCTCTGAACTCCCTATCACGCCATCTCCAGGGAGCTCTAATATTTGCACACGCATGGACGCATGTTCACTCTAAATACTGGGTGGGGGAGCAGGGCTTGAGTGCACCATCCTATACAAGCAAGCCCAGCTGGCACTTCCCCGGTTCTCTGGCTTTTTTCACCAGATCCAAATAGAGGTCAGTACCATTGCACCTACAAAACTAAGCTAAATAAACCTATTTTCCTTATTTTACGCATCTTCTGATCTCACATTAAACCAAGAAAATGCAAATAAACAGGCACGACCCGCAGTCTCAGACTGTGGATAAGGCAGGTAACAGCTGGCAGACAGCAGCCCACACAGGAAAGCAGGTGTCAAACCAAAGCTAATGGACTGGAAAGGTACTGCAGACTACAGAGGGCTTGTCTACACTGTCTGAATACAGACCCTAAACTCCATAGTGCTGCGCTCTCCTTCCCCAAAGCATCTTTATCTCTTCCCAACCGATTCGTCCACAGCTTGTCTCAGAAGAACCTAAAGTAAGCTTAACTTGTTTAGGAAGTCCTTCACCCACAGACTCTGGTCCGGGTGGTCACAGTGGGCTTAAGATATAAGAGAAAGGAAAATCAGTAAGAAAAGACAAAGACAGGCTCAAGGAGGCAGAAATGGGAAGAACAAGTGGCCTTCCTGCCACAGTAGATGGTCCTAAGAGCTGGGATGGACAGGCCTAACTCCAGTTTCGCCTGTTTCCCCTTTCCATACACCAGTCCTGACCCGGTCCCCTCTGAGGTAGCTAGGCAACCAGGCCCTGCACACACAAAGAAGAAAGAGGTGCCAAGCCCTGCCAGACGGGTCCTCAAACAAATGCAGAACGCAGAACTGGTAACCTATAAATACCCACAAGGTGATGGAAACAGATAAGGGCTAAGCGTTACAGATGTCTGATTCTAGATCTCCAACAGAGGAAAATAAAAAGAGGCCGTGGAGCCGGAGACTGCTGGAAAGGGGAGCTGGTGGAGGAGGCCATCAAGATACAGCAGGCTTGATTCAGTACCCAAGTGTCCAGCGGACACGGTGGGGGAGGTCTGAGTCTGGATCCTGTAGGAAACACTTTACTGTTCAGAGGGACCTGGAGCCAGATGCTGGTCCTCACCCCTCCTTGGATGGCTGAGATGAACAGAAAACCCGCATAAAGAATGTAAATTAGAAAGCATTTCACTCAACTTGCTTACTGAGTTACCTGGGCACAAATGACAGGCCTAAACAGATATTTATTGAAAACAACGTTATTTTGGCTAAAGCACATTCACTTACCACTATTCAAAATGAAATTGGGGGGTTATCCACCCCAGAAAGACTGAGCCTAAGGGCTTTGCTAAGGCAGAGCTGTGCCAAAGAACTAACTATCTACCCAACCCTCCATTTTTGTTCAAGAAGGCATATTTGTTACATGTTTTGCCCTGTGGCTTTTGTGTGTTAATTTAAATAAGAGGAAAGTTTTTGAAAAGGAGCAAAGAAACTGAGTTCAAATAGATTTTATATATATTTCCTCAGAGTATCTGGTTAAATTTGCTCAGGGGGTCGGGGGAAGCCAGGCACTGGTGGCACACGCCTTTAACCCCAGCACTCAGGAGGCAGAGGCAGGCGGATCGCTATGAGTTCGAGGCCAGCCTGGTCTACAGAGCAAGTTTCAAAACAGGCTCCAAAGCTACAGAGAAACCCTGTCTTGAAAAAACAAAACCAAAAAAAAAAAAAAAAAAAAAACTAATGTAGCTCCAGGTGGTGGTGGCGCACTTGGGAGGCAGAGGAGGATCCGAGTTCAATACCAGCCTGGTCTACACAGTAAAACCCTGTCTCGAAAAACCCAAACAAACAAACAAATAAATAAATGATGATTTTGCTTTCTCTGCAATCCTGTGTGGCCCCTACAGAGAAGTGCTGAGGGCAGCTCATGCCTAAACAAAGCCCAGGTCAGTGTGTAGGAAACAAGAGCAGGCGACCCTACCCACCTCACGCAACCGTGACTGAACGTCCACCAGGAATGACCTGGCTCTGCTATCTGCTGCAGCACTTCTCCTTTCTCAGACTTGGGTGACACAGTCCACCTTGCTGGTCCACCCCATGTCTGAGGACATACCGTGTGTACCTAAAAAAGACGGACTTTCAAATGTACGGTATCTAATATACACGTGAACGCCTGGATACAGACATTTAAAGCTGAGGGTTAATGAGAAGTTGATTTGAACAACACACCCTGTAGAAGATTCCCGAAAGTACCAACAAAGCTGAGAAATTTACAGAGAACCCGGACGGCTGCAGACTTGCCTGTCCTGTGCTTTGGCTGCTGATACGCGGTGACAGGTTTCCGGTGTCAGGAAGCTGGTCTGTATGTGATCAAACATGCTTTTCCCCTTAGCTCCAGCTCAGATGCCCAACAAAAGGTACTGCGACTGGCCAGCCAGCTCATACAGGGAACGTGCCCATGCCCTAAGGCGAGCCAACTAACTTTGCCAAACCTCCCTGCAAGTCGGCACACAGAGACTCCCAATTTCCTTATCTCTACCCTTTGTCTTTGTTTTCTTCACAATTCAGCAGAAACCAATTTAAAGAAGGAAGGCCAGCTAGAAAGAGGGCTCTGCAGGTGGAGAAAGGTGCTTGCCACCAGGGCTAACCGAGGCCTCGGGTTGGTCCAGGTCTCTTGGTGAAGAGATCAGACTCCCCAACGTCTTCTGACCTACACGCATGCACGCACATACACACATAATGTAAGAAAAGAAGAAGAGATAAAGCATAGAAGGAAATTTTAATTTTTTAAAAAAAATGGGTATTTTCATGAGTTTGACATTTTAAACTTCTGATTCAATTCACGATGCCCCTGAAATACTAAGGAGTGATAAGCTGATCTGACTTTCTAATATGCTCTCTCATCTGGGCTCCGGGGACCCTCTTCCCTTCCCGCCCCCAACTCTGAACTCTCTTCCCCCTAAGTAAGGAAGTATAAAGGGGACAGAGGACATGACTGGATTTACATAAGCCTTTTTTTTCTTATTCTACCCGCAGCTCAAGCATAGTGAGTGTGCGGATTCCCCACACAAACCATTTTCCCTGCGACCTCTCTGATTGGTAATGAGAAATCGCCAGATGCGATTCTGCCTTGCTACGAGTTACAGCTGCATATAAACAATCCAGAAACCGTAAGTTAAAAATGTCTCGGTGTGGCCTTAACCATATCATTCCTCCTTTCTGGACTTAAATTTCCTCATCTGGTGATCTTGTCTTTTTTAAAATCAAGAGCATGAAATTAGTTTGAATACAGGATAAGAAAAGCCCCTTTTCCACAGTTCTTTTCAAAATAAATTGTGGCTTTATGTACAAGTTCCATTACATTCAAATTCTAAGAATAGGGTAAATTATTAAGAACAAATAGCAAAGCTGGGCAGTGGTGGCGCAGGCCTTTAATCCCACCACTTGGGAGGCAGAGGCAGGCGGATCTCTATGTTCGAGGCCAGCCTGGTCTACAAAGCAAGTTTCAGGACAAAGGGCTATACAGAGAAACCCTGTCTCCAAAAGCAAAACAAAGAAAGCATAACTCTAGCCCTAGGGGTATCTGACGCCCTTTTCTGGCTTCCATGGGAACCAGGCACACATGGTGAGCAGACATACACTGCAGGCGAAACACTTACGCATAAGATAGAATTAGTTTAATAACCAACAAATGAAGTACAGCTGTAGTATCACAACATGTGTAATCTAAGACTCAAGTCCAAACCCAAAAACTAGGTCGGTGGCACACACCCGTAATCCCAATACTTGGACTGAGGTAGAAAAAGGGTGAGCTACAGGTCAGCCAGGGCTACACAGGTTAGACAGCCAGGACTAGGGAGACCTGGCATCAAAATGAATGAATAAATCATCATCCACTTGCTGCTACTGTCAGTATTCTGATTTTTAAAAACCAGGGACTGGTCTAGTCCAGGTTGACCTTCAACTCCCTTTAGACAGGTTGGCCTTGAACTACGAGATGCCTCAGCATTCCAAGCACTGGGATTACAAGACTCCACTCCTGTCTCATCTTTTTATCTTTTTAGGTAAAGAAAAGGCAAGCTGTTGTGGTATCTGTAAGTTTGGTTTGTTGGCATCGTTTTTTTAGCTTTTTGGAAACGGGTCTCTGCGGAAGCAACCACGGACCCTAGCTAGCAGTTACCGGGTACCAAACAGGGAAGGCAGTAAGAAAAAAAAGCAGATGACATCCCGTAACTTGAATCCAGTAAACAGTCATGTTGACAGATTATTTTGCCTTTATGAAAGAAGTATCTGACCATGCCAGCAAACTCTTCAGTGACCATAAATAACTAAAAGATCTGACATACTGTAACTCTCTGTCCCTCTGAAGGACAAGCTTCCCTCACCAAACCGGGAGAGCAGAAAGCATCTCTGAGCCCACCAAGCACCAGGAGTTAATGCTAATTCCACTAATGGAAGCCTCCTAACTTTATCATTGTTTAGTTTATGTAGCCTGGAGGATACCAAAGGAACTCGAGAAGCAGCAGGGGGCATGGCTAGGCTATCTGCCACTCTTCCAACTCCCGAGTCACTGGTACATCCGGAATAAACACTCTATATCCTGGCTCACAGGGATTTCCCAATTCTGAAAATCCCAAATTGCAATGTTTAACATCATTTGGCTGCTAAAGGAGACCCATTGTATTTCACTAAAATTTAGTCCTGTACAAAGATATTTAAGTATAAAACTAACATGAGGGATGGAGGGGGAACTGGGATTAGCATGCAAAATAATAATAATGAAAAAGATTGTTTAAAAAAACTGTTTGGAAACTAAAAGAAAAAGAAAAGGCTAACACGAAGAAGTCAAACTGTAAAACCTCATAGTGTAGTTCAGATCAGGATGTCCTGGGGCGTCAGCCACAGACTCCTCCTATCGTGCTAGAGGCCTCAGGTTTGATCCCCAGCTCTGCTAAAACAACCAACCAGGATGTCCTTCCTCTGGGCATGAGTTTTGCTCTGAGTAAAGCGAGGAAGTCTGCAGGAAAGGAGCCACAAGAAGAGTCTCTGGCCAGGACGCAGTCTAAGAATGACAATGTTTGCATTCTTGTTGCCCTTGTGGGGAAGCCTGAAGGAAGGTCAGGGGGCAGGAAAATCGTGAAGCTTTTCTGGTGGCTGGACTGGGAAGATGGAGTTAACCAACAGATCTGTCAGATGTTGGAGGGCAGTGAAGTGCAAGGATGGGTTAATAAAGGAGAGAAACTAGATAGAAAATTGGACGAAGGAAGACTTCTGTAGATGAGGACACAGGAGAGAGGGTCTGGAAAGAGGCGATCATCCACAGCATGAGGTGACAGGGAGACATTCCTCTGGATGCAGGTCGTGAGGGACAGAGGTGTGGACACTTCAATCTGGAGCGCTCGGGACAGAATCTGAGATAGAGATACCACAGGTGGGGGTCAGGGTAAGAGATATGAAGATGTGCAGGACAGACAGACAGACAGGCAGCTAAGGAACGCAGGGGGAAGGACTGCAAAGGTGCGTGTAAAGGTGGCTGGGAAGAAAGTCAGCTGAGTGTGTACACAGAAGCCAAGAGATGGCAAGGGTGGAAAATCCTAAATGTAACCTCCTGTCAGCACCAGAATAAACAGCAAGTTTCTTTCCTCATGCTTCCCCACAGGCTTCTCAATGTTGTCATTTATTATGCAAAGCCTTTGTTAAGGTTCCTCCGTAAATTAAGGAGCCACAAACAGCACACCAAGCACAAAGCACATGTTTTAAGTTCTTTTCCGGGGTCTGTGGATGGGTTCGCACTCACACATCCACCGCCCCAGCCTCGCAACCAATGACACACAGTGAGCAGCCTCTGGGCCAAGGTCTGGAACCCAGCAGGGTTAGCTGACCTGCACACAGTTGGCCCAGTGACCTTAAGTTCATTAGCATACTGGTCTAATCAAATGAGCTAACCAGAAACAGGCCCTGCCCAGTTTGTCCCACTGCCCATCACTACCCAGGCCAAAGTTCGTCACCTCTGAACCATTTCCTATAAACAAGTGATGGCCTGAAAACATTCACTGGGATACAGGAGGTCCAAGGCTCATCAAACCTATTTATTCTTCACCTCAAAGGAGGGTTGATGACGAGCTACTTGTCCCAGTAAACAGATGTGTATCATTAATGGAAATGCCAGTAGCCACTGAGACAGCCTAGAGGGTAACCAAAAATCCAACAACGAGCCTGTTGTTCTGGCAACAATAAAAAAAATAAAGGGTGGGCAGAGGGGTGATCAAATATCCTAAAGTCAACAAGGATATAAGAAACAATATTCTATCCCCTGCCAATCCCTTGGCCCTCTTCCAGCTATGAAGTATTGTTTATCAGCATTCACCTGCAAGAGCATCCGTCCATAACAGCCTATCTGCCACCCTTGCCACGCGGTAAGTTCACATATTCAAATGCTGATGTCAGCACTGCTTCCGGAGAGAAACGGGCATTAGAACAATGCCAATTGAAGTACTGTACCTTTAAAAAAGAAACACAAGGGGGGTGAAGAGATGGCTCAAGGGTTAAGAGCACTGGCTGCTCTCCCAGAGGACCTGTGCTCAATTCCCAGCACCCTCATGGCCGATCACAACTGTCTGGAACTCCAGTTCCAGGGGATCTGAAACCTTCACATTAATGCACATAAAAATAAAGTTTAAAAGCCGGGCGATGGTGGCACACACCTTTAATCCCAGCACTCGGGAGGCAGAGGCAGGCGGATCTCTGTGAGTTCGAGACCAGCCTGGTCTACAGAGCTAGTTCCAGGACAGGCTCCAAAGCCACAGAGAAACACTGTCTCGAAAAAACAAATAAATAAATAAAGTTTAAAAAAAAAAGAGCCGGGCGGTGGTGGCACACGCCTTTAATCCCAGCACTCTGGAGGCAGAGGCAGGCGGATCTCTGGGAGTTCGAGGCCAGCCTGGTCTACAAGAGCTAGTTCCAAGACGGACACCAAAGCTACAGAGAAACCCTGTCTGGGGGGGGAGGGGGGGGGCTAGCTCCAGGACAGGCTCCAAAACCAGAGAAACCCTGTCTGGAAAAAAAAGAGAGAGAGAGAGAGACCCTGTACCAAGATGGGCTACACCTAAAGAGAACCGTCCTTTCCTCGTGCAAACACACTCAAGAAACAGATGCCTTCCACACCTAAGTCCCAGCCTCGGCTCGAGAGAAGGGGCTGGACAAAGGCGCTTTGTTCTTAGGCTTTCCCTGCTCAGAAGCCAGTGGCCGTACAAACCAAGAGAAAACGCTGTGAGTCTCTACGTTTACATACTATTTCCTGAAGAGATGTCTGTCCCATTCAAGGGCGGAGGATACAGGTCAGCTGGTAGAGTGTGTGCCTCAATGTGCACAAAACCCTGGGTCCAGTCAGCAACACCATCTACAGGCGGTGTGGTGGCTGAGCGCTCAGCGGGCGGAGGCGGAGCATCAGAAGTTCAAAGACACCCTCAGCTCCAACCAGTAACACGGGTGGACATGGGAGGAAACCGTAGATGACACACAGAAAGACAGAGGCACAGGAACTATCTGGGCATTCCTAGAACTCTGAATGTACCTGGAATCACAGCGGTGCACCCGTGATTGATGCTGCTGCTCTCCTGGGGATTAAACCCAGGCTGTGAGCATTCCGCACAAGCACGCTACCAACTAAATTAAGCAGTGCCATTAAAAACGTATTTGTAGCCGGGCGATGGTGGCGCACGCCTTTAATCCCAGCACTCGGGAGGCAGAGGCAGGCGGATCTCTGTGAGTTCGAGACCAGCCTGGTCTACAGAGCTAGTTCCAGGACAGGCTCCAAAGCCACAGAGAAACCCTGTCTCGAAAAACCAAAAAAAAAAAAAAAAAAAAAAAGGAAAAACGTATTTGTACATACTAATTTATCGATTTGGACAAGTACATAAAGCACTATTGAGGAATGTCTGGTTTTTTCCTTGAAAGGGTATTTTTAAGACTAAGTTTACTAAGTAATTCTTGGGATAAGTGGCCTATCTTTCCAGGAAAAGAAAATTGAAGAACTTTGACTAAAGCTTCTATCCGAACGGATTTTACTAAACTTGGTCTTGGGATGACAAGAATCATGAAGATGGGGTGCTAAATATAGACGCTGTAAAACTCGGGGGAACATACTTGTGAGCCCAACACTAACAATTAGCAAGATGTGTTATCACTAGCATTAAAATAGGAAATCTGAGCCCATTCCGGGAACATTGTCATGAACTGCCATAGCCATCCCAGCTCTGGGGTGGCTCTGCACTCCAGGTCCTCAGCTCAGGGGACAGCCTTATAAGGAAATCAGGCTAGAGAGCAGATAAGAGCACCAGAGAGTACTTAACATTTCCAGAGGCCTCCGCAAATATTAACTCATTCATTCTCATGGTGTCCGGGGCCAGCTATGCTATCATTCTGAAAGAGACTGGGGGGGGGGGGGAATCCCTGATTAACTACAGTTACTTCGAGTAAGGTGGGAGGGGAGCTGGCCACCTTCCTTGGGCACCTGGCTCTGGGCCAGACAAGCTTAATGAACAGGAGGGCGGAGAGTTATTTCTCAATTTTGACAGTAAGTGAGGAACAGGCTCCCCCTCCGTCTCCTATCTCCCACAGAGTCCCCACAAGATTCCAGGCCTTAAAATAACTGAGCCTCCCACTTGGGCCGTCTAGGAGAAGAGTGAGGCCCTGTCTGGCAGAGACACACGGAAGGGTGTGAAATATGCTTTCTCCTTTAGGGAAATAAACTTAGCAACTAGCAAAAAAATAAACAAGCCGGGTGTGGCACCCACCTGTAATCCCCACACTGAAGTAAAGGTTTTAGGAGATCTGTGAGTTCAAGGCCAACCTGAGTTCCAGGACTTCACTAATGGACTCAGGCAGGGAGAGGGAGAGAGCCAGAGACAGATACAGAGAGAGACACAGAGGGGGGGAGAGGGAGGGAGGGAGGGGAGGGAGAGAGAGAGAGACAGAGAGAGAGAGAAGGAGACAACAAATAATCCATTACAGTTAAGGGAGGATGAAGTGGCTTCATTAAACTTTTAACATGAGAAACCTTTGGAATGAGTTATGATTGTTAAAGAATTTTGAGAATCTATAGGATATCTTGAAATCGAATGTTATAAAAGAGCAGCAATTATACATTTCAAAAAAAATAAACCAAGTGCAATAGCCGGCAATCCCAGCAAACAGGAAGTTAGAAGAGCGAGGACGGATCAGGAGTTCAAGGCCAGCCTGAGCTCCCTGTGAAGCTTCTCAAGCAAAGCTAGACAAGACAGAACCCAAATGACAAATTTATGAGACTGAGCAACTTGTAGGAGGCTTGATGTGTCCTAGTTCGAGCCCCAGCTGCTTCACAACATGGAGCCATAGAAAGGGAGCTGGAACAGGAGATTGCTATCTTCCAGCCATGGAGAGCTACCATGGGTTAACTCTGTCCAGGGAGGGACCCAAGATCAACACCCCACCTCTAAAAGATCCACCACACTGAAGCTGAGGGAGGCCTCCAGCACGTGAACTTTGGGGGACAGACCCAAGTTCATCCAACCATGGCACAGATAACGAAAGGATTAAGTGAAAGCAGCAGGCAGCACAGAGAGCATGCTAACTCAGGACCCAGCTGCAGTCCTGCAGGGGTAGTGAGCCCCACAAACTAAGAACGTCCCACCGGTAAACCGGAACAGATAAAAGCGTAAATGTACGCCAAGTACTGACGCACACCAGGCCTTAGAAATCCAGGGAGTTGGAGGTCAAATGTCAGATGGCTTTGCAGTAATTACCCCCACCCCACAAAGGGCAACAGTATACTTCCTCAATAGATAAGAAAAAAAATATCCCTTTGACGAAATCTAGAATCACCTGGAAGATGGGACTCCAGATGCCCAAGGAAGATTATCTTAATTGCATTAATTGGGGTGGCAAGACCTGCCCACTGTGGGCGGTTCCATTCCCTAGCTTATCCAGGACAGTTAAAGGGGGAAGGGAGCTTCTCTGCTTCCCTACTGTGGATGGGATCCACCCAGCTGCTTCAAGCCTTGGCTTCCCGGCAAAGAGGATCAGAATCTTGAACTATGAGCTAAATAAAATAAACCCTTTCTCCTTTAAACTGCTTTAGTTAGAGTATTTATCACAGCAACAGGGAAATAAACTAAGACAATCAATCATCAGTGAAGACTATTTCCACCACTCTATTCATAAGCTAAGCATTAACCAACAGCCAGCTGGGAATGTAGCCCAGTGGGTAGAGTGCTTACCTAACATGCATAAAATCTCAGGCTCAAGAGCTCTGGGGCCATACTGAATATGGTAGCACACATCACACCTGCAGCTCAAGTCATCATTGGCGACTTAGCAAGTTTAAGCCCAGACTGGGCTACCTGAGATCTTGTCTCTAAATACATAATCAATCAACCAATCTCTGAGAATGGTTATCCAAACCTTTATAGTTCCAGCACTAGAGAGGAAGAGGCAGGAGGATCTGTGAGTTCCAGGACAGTTAGAGCTACATAGTGAGACCCTGCCTCAAAAAAAAAAAAAAAAAAAGTAAGAATTATCCAATCGCACTTTCAGGTGTGAATGAAGCACATAAATTATAGCTCAATTAAGTTCACATGGATAAAAAAGGTCAGCCGAGTGGTAGTGGCGTGTGACTTTAGTCCCAGCACCCGAAAGTGGATCTCTAAATTCGAGGCCAGCCTGAGCTACTGAGAGAGAGTTCCAGGACAGTTTTGCATGGCTTTCCATGCAAGCTTGTTTCTCAGGAAAAATAAGAAAAAAGTTTAGTATGTTTGCTAAAGTATCAGTCACCCGTGGAACAGAAATGAGCTGCCAATGGCATAGACAGATAATGAAAATTCTTTAAAATATCCCCCAATGTATATCCTTCACTCTTTGTTCAACTAGACAGACGCAACTCCTCCCTGCCCTTTCTAGTCTCGATTCTTTTTGTTTCCAATTTTATTTTATGCATGAGTGTTTTGCCCTACGTGTAAGAATGTTTATCATGTGTGCCTGGCGCCTGTAGAGGCCAGGAGGGCTGGGCATCTCCTGGAACTAGAGTTGGGACAATTGGGAGGTGGAGGTGGGTACTGGGACCAGACCCTGAGCAGAGTCACTGATTTTCCCTGCTCATATCTCCGACTCCAGGGCTCATGTCTCTCTGCCTGTTTAAATCTTCATCTCCCAAAAGCCCACATGCGTCTTCCACAACGTCGGCTTCACTCCTCTCCCTCTATGTCTACGTCCATTTCATGTGCATTTCTCGATATCGTCCACGACATCCGATCTCAAGTCATTATCCTACCCTTTCCTGAGCTCACGGGGTTCCTTCCAACTAGGCAGGAATACAGGGTCTCACTCACCAACCACCTCTACATCCCCAGAAAGGCCAAGACAGCAATGCCAGGCTGTCCGTCTTCAGCAAAACTACCATTCCTGCACCCCAGGGGAGTCATTCGGCCTCCCTACTAATCAATGTTCTCTACGCCATCTGTCAACCTGAATCAAGGAATCCAAGACAATAAGGCACGTGCTTATTTGCCAAAGAGATTCTAGTTACTCTGAGGAAAGTGTCAGGGTGCATAAGAATCCAGTTGCTCCACGAACTCAATAGGAATTCACTCAAATACGCGTTAAGAGCAGAAAATGCCAAAAGCGGGGCGAATTCCACTCTTAAACAGGCAGGATGAGTCAAGACAGAGGTTTCCATTACATCTGCCTATTTCCTGGACTCACACTGCAACAACATGTGTGCCGGCTTTGCGGAGGGTGTGCTCCACAGAATGGCTCTGGGAACAATTAAGGAGGCCTGTGGGCTGGGGTTAATGACGGCTGCCCTGCCCACATGAGGAGACCTGAGCTACACTCCTCAGGCAATGTTTGGCTCTTGGTATGCTGCGGGCATCTGCATGACAGCCCCTCCTGGGAGCACAAGAGCACCTCGAATGGCTTAGGGATCCCTATGGCTGCTTCCACACTAGGGCTCCATGTCCCCCCCCCCCCCTCACGTGGAGAGGCAGAAAGGGTATTTTCTTAAGCACATGCACGCCATGACCAATCCCAATGCAAGACATTGCTTTTTAAATATAAGCTCCTTTGGGGCTAAAGAGATGGCTCAGTGGTTAAGAGCATTGGCTGCTCTTTTTGGGGACCCAGATTTAATTCCCAGCACCCACACGGCAGCTCACAACTGGCTTTAACTCCAGTTCCAAGGGATCCGACACCCTCACACAGACACACATGCAGGCAAAACACATAAAACTTTTAAACTGGCCAATGGTGGTGCACGCCCTTAATCCCAGCACTCAGGAGACAGAGCCAGGTGAATCTCTGTGAGTTAGAGGCCAGCCTGGTCTACAGAGCTAGTTCTAGGACAGCTAGGGCTGTTACACAGAAACCCTGTTTCAAAAAAAAAAAAAAAAAAACTCCTTCCAGCTGTCAAACTGACTAGCTGATCAGTAGCTGTGGGTCACACTGACCAGAAATATCTACTACTGTCTCCGTCCTCTACCCAAGAGCAAACCAACTATGTGCCTGGAAAATAAAAAGATCCAGGACAAACCCACAGGTCCTGAGACACGTGTCCATGCTGAGATATAACCAGTATGGTTACAGTGGCCTCGGTGGAGATGTCATGAGCTTATCCGACAAACGCTGGGGGTGATTCAAGCAATGCTGCATGACGGCCAGTGACGGACACACCTTTGATCTAGCACTAAGGAGGCAGAGGCAGGAAGATGTCTGTGAAATTAAGGTCAACCTGTCTACATAGAATTCCAGGACGGTCAGGGCTATGTAGAGAGAACCTGACTCCCCCCACACCCCGCCAAAAAAAGGGAAGAAAGGCTCAGACCCAGTTTTAATTTCCAGCACCCACATGGCATCTCATACCTGCCTGTAATTCCAAGTCCAGAGGATGCTATGCTTTCTTCTGACCTCCAGGGGTACCAGGCACACATGTGGTACACAGACATACTGTGGTAGTTTGAATGTAATTGGCCCCCATAACCTCACAGGGAGTGGCACTATTAGAAAATGTAGCTTTGTTGAAGTGGGCATGGACTTGTTGGAGGAAGTGTGTCACTGTGGGGGCAAACTTTGAAATTTCCTATGCTCAGGAGACCGCCCAGGGTCTCAGTTGACATCCTGTTACCTACTCCTCCAGCACCATGTCTGCCTGCATGCTGCCATGTTCCCCGCCATGATGATAATGGACTGAACATCTGACTGTAAGCAAGCCACCCCCAATTAAATGTTTTCATTTGGGACTGGAGAGATGGCTCAGTGATTAAAAGCACTGACTGCTCCTCCAGAGGACCTGGGTTAAATTCCCAGCACCCACACAGCAACTCACAACTGCCTGTAACTCCAAGACCTAACACCCTCATACAGACATGCATGTAGGCAAAACACCGACACACATAAGGTAAAAATAAAAATAATAAATAAAAAATAAATATTAAGTTATAAGAGTTGCTGCAGTCATGGTGTCTCTTCACAGCAATAAAACCCTAAGAAACATACGTTCAGGCGAAACACCCATGTTTATATGTACATATAGATGTATATAAAGTTTAAAAAGGATGCCACACATACATTGCACAGCAGAACCGCCCATCAGCACACATGAGCAGCCAGTAAAACACATCAAGTCCCTCGTACACATCACAGAACCAACACCTCTCCTTGTGTCCCTAGAAATTATTGGCTATGTGCTAACTGAGGCAGTACCTGCTACAGTGTTAGAAGCACACGGGCAATGCTTTGAGAGGTGGGTGGGGGGAATAACACACATTGTGCTGCACACCAGTCATGAGCAGGGGAAGGCGGACCAGGAGTCACAGAACACGATGTGACAGGCGACGTGACAAGGAGGCGGTTTAGCATGGCCCTTTAAATTTCAGGGGCAGGGGATGCAGGAAACCGGGCCTGTGATGCTCTTGGTGGGAGTACTCGGTGCCGCATTTCAAAAGAAGACTTGGCAATAAACATCAAATGTCTTTACAAAAATGCATGCTCTTTGACCCAGAAATTCCATCTCTGAGACTTCAAGCTAAGGAAATCACTTAAGAGCACAGGCACAGTTTTAAGCAGGAGCATACACAGAACTAGTTACACCAAAATGCCAATGCCCAATAATAAGGAGTGAGCTAAACACACTAGGGCATATTCAGGCTATGGCACAGTTTGAAGGTTTTTTTGGTTTTTCGAGACAGGGTTTCTCTGTGTAGCCCTGGCTGTCCTGGAACTCGCTCTGTAGACCAGGCTGGCCAGCCTCTGCCTCCCGAACGCTGGGATTAAAGGCATGCACCACCACAAACTGGCGCTTTTGAGTTGCAGTTTAAAGGTGGCCACAGAGCTGTCCCTGCTGGGTCTGAAATTAGGTGCCATGTTGTTTAAGAAGCCTCTAGAATACCCGGGAAGCAGGCCAAGGGGATAGGTGAGGAAAGGTCTTCCACACAGAAAGAGCAGCTGAAGAAGGCTGACAAGCTAAAATCCAAAGACACGGGGAAGGACCTCTGGCCAGAGGTGAATTAAGGAATCTGGCAAAAGCTGAGCAGTGGTGGCCCATGCCTTTAATCCCAGGAGTCTGACAGCAAGGGAGATGGATCTCTGAGTTTGAGGCTGTTAAGTTTCAACCCTGGGACAAACAACTAAAGTACCTATGACCTATGAAAGAGGACCCGGAAAAAAAGAAAAAAGAAAGAGGACCCAGCTGTTAGGTTCTCCCAGCATCTCTCTGTTCCTGTTACAGGTAAGGATCGCAACACACCCTGCCCTCTACCCCGAACTCTCCAGCCCGGGGGGGTGGGGGTTGGGGGTGGGGGCTGGCTACCCTTCCCCCAGAGGCTCTTCCCTTATATAATCCAGACATCCTGGTGACCCTGCCCCTCTAGTACCTTTGGCCTCCTGGCTGCTGCACCTGGTTCCCTTTCTCTCTTCCCCTCCGCCTCACCCCGTATGGCCCAGCTCAACCAGGTCATGCCCACAATGGACTCTCCCAGATGTCCCTGCCTCTGGCTATGCTCTCCAACACATCTACAACAAACTTTCTCCTCCACCACACCTAGGGGCACTCCTGTCCTTTCCTTTTCGTTCAGAGGCCAGCCTGGTCTACCAGAGCAAGTTCAAGGACAGCCAGGACTAATAATAAAGAAATCTGACAAAAAGCAACCAGTTCCTTGTGCCTGACAGCAGCCTCTCTTCCATTCCTTTGAATATCTAGATTCCCTGCTGTGACACTGTTCCCCTACAGCTAGAATGAAGTGTTATCAATCACAGCCTGTTGGACACTGCAAAAAACACACCTCTACTTTAAATGAAAAGCAATCCAAACACTCAGATTTCATTTGTTAAAAATGTACATATGAGCTGGGTAGTAGTGGCGCACACTTTAACCCCAGCACTGGGGAGGCAGGACAGGAGATTCTCTGCGAATTTGAGGCCAGCCAGGTCTACAAAGACTAGCCAGCTCACAAACAAAAAGATGTGTGTGTAGACAAACCTAAAGTGGTGTTCTGTCTAAAGCAGTGTTCTGTCTTTCTCTCTTCTCCTCAGACAGGGTCTCAAATTCCCAATCTTCCTGTCTCAGTTCCCAGAGGGCTGGGATTATAGGTATGAGCCACCAGGCCCACTCTTATAATTTTCTTTTCTCTTTTTCCCTTCCTCCTACATTTTCATATGGGGTTGGAGAATGCAAAAGTCTCTATCTGTCAATAAGAAAAAAACGTTTCCTGATGAAATCAAAGCCCTATTACATGAGGAATGAGTGGCCTTTGGGTCTTGACAATGTCAATCCTGAGTATCAGATAAATTATAGGGCAAAAATAACCACAGAAGCTGGGCGGTGGTGGCTCATGCCTTTAATCCCAGAACTTGGGAAGCAGAGGCAGGAGGATCTCTTTCAGTTCAAGGCCAGCCTGGTTTATAGACCCAGTTCTGGGACAGCTGGGGCTGTTACACAAAGAAACCCTGTCCCCAAAAACAAAACAAAATATCCACAGAATGTTGCTTCACAGTGGCTCACGTGTGGAAGTAATTCCTATAAATTCTTATTATACAAAGATGAAAAGGAGAGGCACTTGGAGAGTTTCCTAACGGTTTAGGAAGAGACACTACTACCTCTGGGCTTTCTCTTTATATCCCAGTGCAAGAGAAAGTCCCTACATTGTAGGGCTGAAATTTACTCAGTGGTATGGAGGTGGAGAGGGCATTTACAGCAGGCTCTACGGGGAATAGAGTGCAATTTCAATTTGGCAAGTGCAATGAATGCTTGTGAAGTTTGTAGAGACTCCCAGCCAGCACTAGACTGAATGGAGAGGCTGGGTCAAGCTGTACCTCTGTCTACTTTTCCCTGTACATGGGAAGAGCCTGCATTTATTTCTATCACGGTCACACCAACAGGATGACTCACTCACGGCCAACAGAGACCCATGGTATTACAAAAGACACGAGCAACCTTTGTCTTGCCTCGGTTCCCACTGCTGCAGCTGGGAGGAAGAGACTAGGACGCAGCTGTAGACAGAGGAAGCCAGGCTGGAACTGAGGTAGAATCCTGGAGGAATTCTGCTTACTGCGATTTGCCCTTACACCACCCAGGACCACCTGATCAGAGGAGGCTCTGCCCCCAGCGGTCCAGGCCCTCTCACATCAACCATTACTAAAGAAAATGACCCTCAGGCCAAGCTGATAAAAGAAAACAGGTTCCTCTTCCCAGATAATCTAGCTGGTGACAGGTGGGCTAAAACCAACCAGGGACAGCCCCACGAGGTTTTCGGGAACAAACAGGTGTGGCATTTAACATTTTGGATGGGGCTTCAGATGTAGATCAGTAGTCAAGCAAACAAGAACAAATCTTTCTCAAAACCGAAGGCTCACAGCATATCCCAAAGCCATATGCTGTGCACTTTAACTCTTCTTCCCTTTAAAGGCAGTCTCTGTCTCTATCTCTCCCTCTCTCCTTCCCAAGAGTCAGCAGGCAGAGCACACTATGACCGAATGGCAATAGACACTGGCCCCACAATGGGCAAGACGCTTGCCTTAGAGTAGCTAAAAAACATGGAAAGGACAAGCATCCCTGCGGAGGGCTTTTCATGTTGACTCTGGGTTTACCAATAGTGCCACAGATGTGCAGAGCTACACACTGCAGCACCGACAGAACCAAATGCTACGCTCAACGTGTACACCTACAAAGGAACCTATGTGATTTATGCGGCTTCTGACTCCTGTTCCATCCTGCAAGGACAACGTGCCATGGTCAATGCACGGAATTACTGGCGCGACACCTCATTCTTCTGCTCTGGATTTCGCACAGGGCAAAGGAGCTTGGAGAGTGGGTCCCTCCCCCCCCCTTACTGTGACACATCTTTTTACAAGTTAAAGTCATGTTAATCATGCATTTAAAAATAAAGACAAGCAGCCAGGCAGTGGTCACACGTGCCTTTACTCCCAGCTCTTGGGAGGCAGAGAACTCTGAGTTCGAGGCCAGATGGCTCTACAGAGTGAGTTCCAGGACAGCCAAGGCTACACGGAGAAATCCTGTCTTAAAAAAAAACAAAACCAACAAAAAAAAGTATATACACCTAACGTACATGGTGTACGGCCGCTTCCAAGTAGATCCAGGTCAAAATGCACCTCTGTTAGGTCCAAAGGCAGAGCTGGTCTTGTTGTCATAAACGGGACTTTGGCTCAGTAAACTGAAGAACTGTCATCAGGTAAACAAGCCTAATAAAGGTGGTTTCTGCTTACCAAAAGCGCCCCCCCCCCCCTTCATCCAACCTTTAAGGACTACTACCCTGGAGAGGGTATCTACTTCTGGGTCAGTTGCCACTGTTCATGAGCTCAGACACGTAAAATCTGCCTGCTTCTCCACCCTTCTGCTCGTCCTCCTGCCCAGCTTGGTGTGTTTGATCCCCAATAAACCCTTCTGTCTCCCTATGGTGTGGTCAGGTTTGGCAGTTTTGCTGGGCCCTGGCTTACAGTTCACTTTTCTTAAGTGTTTTTCAAACATATAAAGGCCTGGGGTTACAGGTTGGTGGAAGAGACTTCCGCGACTTCTGCTTTAGGTTCAAGCCCTCACGTCCGCCTTTAGGGCAAGGGGCAGGACGAGTTCAAGGCCAGCATGATCTACAAAGCAAGTTCCAGGACCAGGACAACGTGTAGTCTAGTAGAGTAACCCTGAGGGGGAGGAGGGGACACAGGGCACACAGGACGGGACGAGGAACAACAAAAAAAAAAAACTTGGGAAATGTTTCAATACTTCAGACACTTATCAGTGAGAAGAACTTTCCACCTATGAACTGAATTTCCAATGCACCCTTTCTCTTAACAGCCCCGGGGCCCCACATTTAAAATACAGAGCTTCCCAGCACATTCAGCACACAAATAAAACCCTGTAGAATTGAGATGGGAATGGCTGCTCTAGTGTTATCTCTGCCCTTAAAGTGCTGCGTTAACTGTTAGCTGCTCGAGAATAAATACTCCGCCCACACAAAACATTATCAGCTGGCCTCCTGAATGTAGCAACTAAAAAAAACAAAAGTCTAAAAACATCCTCTACAAAGATGCGTTTTTTCCACCGAAAACTAAGAAAAACACAAGCCCACTTGGAGCAAAACTTACTAGTGGGATGGGTTCTCCTTTAAAAAAAAAGTGCTGGGAAAGTTCATTGCTGCAAGTCAGCAAGAATTTGTACCGGCTAAACAAATAAATAAATCAATCCTGATACGGCACAACTACTTAGCTGGCACCCTAAATCCAGGAGGACCCCACTGTATGGACTCTAACCGACTAGTAACTTTCAAGTAGAGGAGGTCCAAGGTCTGAAGCCCACTGGTTACAAATTATTTCGTTGTTAGCTTAAAGACTGGCTAGTACAGACACCACTGTATGACAGTCTCTTCAAATTAAGAAACGAATCCAGCTTTATTTATACACGGGCAGGGTCGCACAGTCATGGCCAACCTCCTGCCTCAGCCTCCTCACTGCTGGGAGGATGTCTTTACCAACACACCTGGCGAGAGCCCTTTTGTCTGCCTTTCCCGCTGTGATTACATCTCAGCATTCCATGGGCTTTTAGGCAAAAGCTAGAAGCCCGACATGACACACTAGGTATGTATACCTCTGGACAACGGGCAACCCATGCCCTTTTTCCCTCCTTGGGGTTTCCTGCCCTCCTAAAGGGCTGCTGGGTCTGTTACGGTTTTGGTCCCTTTAAGAGACAAACCACGCCCACTCCCTCCCCCAACCGCTGAGGCAGGCTGATCTTCAGCTTCCGGCCTGAGCTCTCTCTCTTTTCCATCTTTCTCTCGGAGAGACAGCTTCGCTTCTGCCCCTCTCCCCACTTCTCTGCTTCCCCCCTTCTCTGTCTCTTTCTCCTCTCTCTCTCTCTCTCTCTCTCTCTCTCTCTCTCTCTCTCTCTCTCTCTGTCCCCCCTTCACCCTTCCTCCTCCATAACCCCCTGAATAAACATTCAACCTCACCCTGCATGTCTTGTCTATCCATGTTTCTGTCTTCTGCCCGCCCGCCATGTGTCTCCCTGCCTGGGACCAGCCATTGCTCAGGGACCAGCAGCCATCTCTGCCTGGGGTCCACTGCCTGCTGCCACATGGCCCGCCACCACTGCTCTGAAACCAGCAGCCTTCTCTGCCTGGGACTGGCTGCTTCCAGAGCCCGCTGCCTGCCACCACATGGCCCGCTACCACCATTTGGGACCTACAGCATTTCTGCTGCCTACTGCCGCGGGGATCTTGCAGCATTTTTTAAAAAAGAACAACAGGGTCCCACTCTTTTCTTTCTTGGGCTCTCACAGCAGGTACTACCTGGTGTTCTGGCACTAGAGCAGCGGTTCCCGGGGGCTACACCTTTGGGGGTTGTATATCGTTGGGGGTCAATATTTATATTACAACTCACAACAGCAGCAAAATTACACATATGAAGAACCAAGAAAATAACTGTATGGTTGGGGGATCACCACAACACGAGGGACTGTATTTAATGGTGGTGGTATCAGGAAGGCTGAGAACTGGTGCTCTAGGTAGAGCCCGCTCACCAGCAGATACTCCCCTCACTGCCCTCTCCAAGGGAAGAGCTAAAGCTGGGATTCCAAGTTCTGGTTTTCCCGCACAACCCTCTCAAAGCACAAAGACTCAGGATGGGCCTTAAATAATCCTTTTGTTTACAGAGGGTCATTTCCTGCAGCCGGCTCACACCCACAGAGTCACGCCCAATTCCCTAGGAGATCTCAGCACTGGTTTGCTTACTAAAAACAAAAAAATGAAACCACTGCAGGTAGGCAATCCAGGTGTAAGAAACTTCCCTAAAACAAAAAAAGAAATTCCCAAGTCTAGGGCGCTCTGGTTTTTCCTCGCCTTATTAAAATAACTTAACAAATAAAACAAAATCTAAGGGGTTTGCATTGAAAAGGCTCCATAACAGTCTCTGCAACTAGCCCGCCAGGGCCTTTTCCTGCATCCGGTGTCGCCGCTGAGAAACAGAAAGTGAAAAGATGGGACTCACGACACACAGCAGGCAACATCTGTGTGTACCATCACTCCCGTTTAGTTACGGGAAGGGAGGCCTGCTTCCCTAAACGGCTTAAGTGACTTGTCCTCTGTCCCCCGGGCAACACTGAAAATGAGATAATAAAACTGAAGGGCAGTGACAGGCTGGCCAAGCGCTGACTTCTAAGAACATGTAACTTTGGTTGTGGGATTATCAGACAATGGATGACCAGGGCAGGACAACAAACCCCTCACCCCCCGATCCAGGTCAGATTGGGACTTGGTGTGCTGTGCAAACAAGGCCAATCCGAAGGCCGGCGTTTTCTGCTCAATTAACAGATGGTTTCCATCTGATGATAAGCCAATGACAAGGCACATTTCTTTAGGCCTGAGATATTATCTGTTCTGCTCCACAATGAGAAGCAAAAACAAAGCGGAGGAATAGCCAAGTTTATGAAGACAAGTGGGTGCGGCCTGGGGTAGCTCCCTAAGGATTCCTTCACATTGGAACCCAGGTGCTAAAAGTCTGTGCCAGCCACCCAAAGCCAGAATGACCCTGAACTTGTATCTTGGAAGCTAAAACAGCTTGAGGAGAGACTTAGCCAAAGGCTCAGCATCAACTCCAGGTGGTTACAACCCTCTCAAGGCCAAAGTCACACCTGGCACAATTTACCTGACTGTCTCTCCTACGGCAGTTATTTCATTCCAGCCACGCCGGCATTTCTGTTTAAGTGCAGTTGTGTTTAACTGGACAGTAAGGGAAGAATTCCTTTATGTGTGCAAAAAGACTGTCTGCCCCACCTCCCACAAGGGATCAGTCGTGTACCACCCGAGCAAAATCTCTGACTCAAGAGGTTGTGAAATGATAACTCTGGTTTCTGATGCAATCAAGTGGGGGACTGGGAATCAGAAATATCCACCTGGAAGACAGAAAAAACTTAAATCTCAGCCAGGCGTGGTTGCTCAGGCCTTGATTCCCAGCACCCGGGAGACAGAGATAAGTGGATCTCTCCGGTTCCCTGAAAGCCAGGATTCCATAATAGAGAGACCATGCCTTTGGGGAAAAGAAGAAAAAAAGGCAAGAAATAGGGAAAGAAAGCCGGGCGGTGGTGGCGCACGCCTTTAATCCCAGCACTCGGGAGGCAGAGGCAGGTGGATCTCTGTGAGTTCGAGACCAGCCTGGTCTACAGAGCTAGTTCCAGGACAGGCTCCAAAGCCACAGAGAAACCCTGTCTCGAAAAACCAAAAAAAAAAAAAAAAAAAAAAAAGAGAGAAATAGGGAAAGAAAATAAAACAATCTGGAAACTGCTAAGAGGCCCTACGATGATGTGGCGTACCACACAGATGTCTGCCTCTGAAAGGCAGGTTTGTAAGCATTTCACTAACAAACACGAGGCATTAGTCTAGGCTCTGGAAACATTAAATAAGACGAAAAGTTTCTTCTGCCAGAGGCCTATCAGGGGTACAAGGTAAGCAAGTCCAATAGCACACAGAAAATATCAAGAGATGCCATCTGGAAAATAATGGTAGAAACGTGGGCTACTTTAAACCTGCCGGTCGCAGGTCTCTCTCTGGGTGACACGGCACTGAGACTAGGATAAAGGCCAGGACTAACCTGTAGGCACACAGACTGGCTGGCACCAGGCAGGAAGGAGTCTGGCAAATGGGCATATCTAACGAGGATCCGAGGAACTAAAGCTTTATCAGATGAGACTGAGATTCCCAGGAGATGGGGCCAGAGGTCCAGAAAGAACCAGTCACGTGGAGCTTGCGTGACTCGGGAAAATTTTTTTTTAAGTATTTATTTTTATTTTCTGTGCACAGATGTTTTGCCTGCATGGACATCTGTGTGAAGGTATCTGAGCTCCTGGGCTTAAGTCACGGGGGGGGGGGGGGGGGGGGCTGGGAATTGAACCCAGGTCCCCCAGAAGAGCAGCCAGTGCTCTTAAGGTGCTGAGTCATCTTCTCCAGCCCCCAGTCATGGGACATTTTTAAGCTCCTACCCACCTGCTGTAAAACCTCAGACATATTAATTTAGCGTCTCAAGGTGCCTCAGTTTTCCGATCCCTGAACATGGCATGACAGCATTTCCTTTGTTAAAATGTTAAGACAGGGCATTTGCACCACACAATTACACAGACCAAAAAAAAAAAGAGAGAGAGAGAGAGCTGTAATCTCAGCACATGGGGAAAGGGTCCATAGGTAAGGGCAGACTTGGCTATAGTTTAGGCCATTAGGAGCGCATCTTAAATGAGGGGGTAGGGCGCAGTGGACTAGTGTCCACTTTGGACTAGCTATATAAATGCTCAGTCACTTAGCATGATCATAAATGCTTTTTCCCCCTCTTCAGAGACAGGGTTTCTCTGTGTAGCTCTGGCTGTCCTGGAACTCACTCTGTAGACCAAACTGGCTTCAAACTCAGATCCACCTGCCTCTGCCTCCCGGCTTCTAAGATTAAGGGTGTGCGCCCCCCCCACACTTGACCACCTAAGGTTGAAAAGGAAATTCAAACCACTGTGAGCATGACTCGCTCTAGCAATTCTGCTGCTCACTGCTGGAAAAGTACTCAGTCATCCTGGGCAAAGCAGAAATTCAACTCAAGAGAACGGAGAGGAGCGGGCTAAGTGGGAACCATAGGTTACCCTGACAACCAAGGCTAGCCCCTAATCACCCAAACATCAAGGGCCTGGAAGGGGGGGTCCTGTCTTGCCCTCCCCCATCACATGATGCCGACTGGAGGAACACTATAGTCAATACAGAAGCCTCTGGAAGCTCACACATCCTCAGTCTTGAAACTCCCACCTGGGTAAGACAATGACACCTCCACGGCCCCCCCCCCCCCAGCACAAAGGAAATTCTGCTACTTCAGTAATAAGATCGCAGTTTGCACTTATCCCCAGCGGCCTCAAGTATGCCAGCCTTGAGGTGGCAAAGAGGAGTTTGCACAAAACGAGATCCCGCGGAGTCAAGGAGAAAATCGTCTGTAGGATTTCTCTTGGGAGCGCACTGGCCACTGGCCAGCATCATCTACCAGGTGACATAAAGGAATTTGGGGTATCAGAGGACCCTCATCAGTAAGGTTCATTCACTCCTGGAAAGTAAGGACGAATTGAAGGTGGGAGTTCCAGCCTTGACGAGAGAGACCGCTATCCTGAGATGCTCAGATTTCTCGCACCTTTGCAAAATCCCAGATGCCGACAGGATTAAAGCAGCCTGCCTAAGCACTTCTACTGCCTTTGAAATTGGCACAACGACACTGCATTTACAAGCTGAAATCCCGGCCTCCTTTTCCTGGTGTGAGCTGCATCTCTTCCTGCCATTTCTTCCTCCTCTTTGCTATTCATTAATATGCATCAGAATGGCTGCGGCGGGGTGAGAGGTGCTAGAAATGCAACCACGTGTTGTTGACAGTTTTCTCTAAGATCCTTTCCAGGACTACTTTCCAGGGGACCCTTAGCAGAGTACCAAACAACACCTGCAGGCAAGTAGTGTAAGGGAAAACTTGATCCTGACCCGCCGAACACATGACCTTGGGCGATTCAAGCCTCACTAGACGTTTTGATAGCCTGGTCTTCAAGGAAAGAAAACTGCAAGTCTGGGTACTGACGGCAAATATAGAGGAAAAATCAAACTCCTCGGACTTTGATGAAAGCAGAAAAGCATGAGAAATACTATACAGAGCTAGATATTTCTAACTCCTCCTCCCCCTCCCCCCCAGCTGATAAAGATAGCAAATACTATTATAATCAGGCAGTTTCTAAGTAATGCATGCTCATGTATTAAAATTAGTTCTTTCCCCCTGAGAACTTCCAAGTCTCCCTCTTCCCCCAGAAGCCTTTTCTCTTTCCTTGCTTTTCATCACAAGGTTTCCCAGGGATTGGAATTCCATTTTCTAGACACTCATACACATGACGCGCATTTTCAATTACCAAGCTATCTGTGAACTGTTCTGAAAAATCCTATTTTAACATCTGGCTTATCCTGTGCACCCCAAACTCAGCATCATCATTAACATCTGGCTTATCCTGTGCACTCCTAGCTGCCCTATACCCAATTTGTACTTCCACAAACCAACCATCCAATAGAGAGCCCAAAGAGGTGTTGAGGTCAACCCTTAATCTCCTCTCCAGCCCACTTCAGATGGATTCAGGGGCCTCGTGGACACTTCCAACGCTGGCTGTATGTCCTGAAATACTGAACAAGAAGATCTGTGTGCTGCACGTCCACCCCTTGCCCTCTAGCAGAGGACAGACGCCCCTCTCCTAGCTCAAAAAGCAACGGCTCCCATCAGCCGTTCCTCCCCAAAAGGAGTCTTGAATGTTCACACCGCCTGGACTCCTTGCCTGTCATCCCCCCCCCCCCCCCACCACGATCTTCCTCATAGGTCAAAGTCTTTGGATTCTGCTGAATACCAGTCCGCTTCTTCACCACCCTCTCAGGAGCAGGCTTGTTTCCAGTTCAAACCACCTCAACCTCGCTGTCATGCTTTATTAAACTTGTTAATTTGTGCCCGGCCATCCCTCCATTAAACACCCGGAGTGGAGGAAGCATCTCCCCTAGCTCCTAGCGCCTCTCCAGGGTCTACACCTGATGGCCCTGGTTAATCAGGCCACACTTCACACTGCCTCAGTTGCCTGTCCATAAAAGGGACACGCAAACACCTGCACCAGCTGACTGTAGTGGGAAACACCTGTAATCCCAGCACTCAAGAGGCTGACACAGGAGAGGATGCGGTGTACCTGGTCAGCCTGGCCTACACAGCAAGACTGTCACACACTCACACACACACACACACACACACACACACACACACTCACAGAAACAAAAACCCTACAGTAGTTTGTAAGGATAAAAAATGGTTACAGGTGGTCCAGTGCCTAACTTGTAACACAGCACAGAAGAAAAAACAAGCAGGAAGGAGTCAGTGATTGGTCAGGCAGAGTGGCTTATGCTTTAATCTCAGCAGAGGCAGAGGCAAGAGGATCTCTGTGAGTTCAAGGCCAGCCTGGTCTACAAGAGCTAGTTCCAGGACAGGCTCCAAAACCACAGAGAAACCCAGTTCTTCTACATAAATAAATAAATACTAGTGACGACTATTTCTTTAGTAAGTAAGTGTATAAAAATATTCCTGAAATTCTCATAGGGGAAATGATTCTGGTAGCTCACTCTGTTCCACAAACTGGGCAATTTATTCTTAGAAATTCAAGCACATACCCCTCCCTCAGTCAGCTTCAAGTTCCAGGTCACACCAAGCCCACCTCACCTCCGAGACACACACACACACACACACACACACACGGCATTAAAGTTGTTTAAAATATTCTCCTGGCGCATATTAAAGATGGAGATGCGGGTTCATAAAGTCCTGCCCATTATCCTCCTATAAGCCCAGCGCCATCAGGGTCCAGCAAAGATAGGATCTTACCAACATGGCATCACTTTGAAGACTTGGTTCACCAGGTTTCCAGTCCGCTGGACTACGCCAGCCACTTGTGCTCTAGCTGTCAAGGTTCATTCTTCTCATTCCTTCCTAAGCTTTTTCTTTGACCCAAGCAAGTACTGTTCAAGAGGGACCTTTGCATTCCCGTTCCCGTCGCCTGCCCCCAGGCAGACACTAAGGTGCCAAATGAAACTGAACACAAACATTCCAAAGTGGCTGTCACAAGAGCAGACTGTTTGGGAACAGAGGGAGCTCCCTGCTCTTCCACCTAGCAAAGACCATGACCGGGTCAAAAAAAGAATTCACGGGAGAACCCAGGTTCAAATGGTGAGAACCCAATAGTTCCATGGGATGAGTGAGCACATCTATCTGGTGGACTCACCTGTGCCATTGATGCTACAGGTGAGAAAGATCATTTCGCAATAGGTGGGGTCACGACCTTTTGAAATCTCTAGTAGGACTCTCAGTATTAAGCAGGTAGCCGCCATGTATATCCCAAATTCTAAACTTATAAGGGAGCGTGTGTGGCCGTGGGCCTGGCATGAGGAAGTCGGACCACTGGGATCCCATCAGACAGCATGCACATCTTTGCACGGTGGTCCAGAAGCTAAGCGGAGATAACAAAGAACTTCTTGGGAAAACAAGGCCTCCATGGATGGGGGGCGGGAGGCTCGGCTTGGGCCAGAACAAAGGAAGGAATGGGCAGAAGGGTTCTCAGAGGCATATTAGAACAACCCCGAGTATCAAGTATGGACTTTTCTGCAGCGGTCAGAGCTGGGTGGACAGATCTGGGGCGTCATGAGACCCAGCTGCACGGCATCATGCTGGCTTGAGAGAGGGTATCAGAGCATGGGAAGCAGCTGAAGATCACTAACAGGAGACAGGAGAAACAAAGATGGAGACAAAGGACATGATGAGGGCTCTGAGGAGCAGCAAAGGCCTGAGCCCTGCCCAAGTCAGGCTCCTGAGCCAAACCAAACTCGAACCTGAAGGTTTGCTACACCTACATGAATCACAAAAGAGTTTGACAAAATCTTCAAAGCCAGAAGGCTCACGTAGCCATTTTGGAAATGCCAAAGAAAGCAATTCACAATGACCTGTATGTAATCCATCAATTATATTCATTGTAGTTATATCTAGTTTTACATACACCGTTTTCAAAGAACTTGAGAAGCAAGGTGGAAGAGTTACTCGGGAGAGTTCGGAGGGAGGAAAGGGAAATGAGGTAATTATAATCTCAAAATTTAAAAAAAGTATTAAAACTTGAAAAATCCTGTTTGCTCAACAAAAACTTAGTCCTCAGGATGTCTGGAGCCCGGCTCTTAAGATTTTCCAGGAAGCAGTGGCCTGCAGGGACCCTGCCTTCAGACCTTTAGTTTCCAGACCCGCCTACTGTTATCATATATATTACATACACAAAAATAATCTGCAATAAATATGCATTTCAAAAATGCATCCTTTAAAAGACTGTCCAACATTCCTATGGAATTCTAATGATTTGCTTAGCAAATCCCCGTTCGTTGAACAGTTTGAGAATTTTCACCAGCATAACTCCTTTATTACCGCCCAATTTCCTTAGCATAAACTCTTAACAATACTGGTACTAAATCAAAGGAGGAGAACATGTTTTTGATGGCCCCTGCCAAAACTCCACAGAACCACAGCCCTTAACTTCATTGTTGATGCCCTGTTCCCAGTTAATGGCTCTAACACTAAATCCGGCAGAAACAGTACGAGACATCGCCTCCATAAAAGATGCCTCAACCAAAGCATCAAGGCAGAGAAACTGGAAACCCACTTTTGGCAGAGTAGCCTAAAATGCATGCCACATTAGTGGCACTCTTCGGACATCTCTCTACCATGAGGTCACATCTCCATCCAAACCACTGATACCTACTCCTGCTCTACGACTGAAACAAGTTCACTATATTAGATTCGGTTTGCAACACAGAAGTGTGCAAAACTGTGCCAATCGAAGCTTCCAGAAGCCGTGTCCGGAGATCTTGATATACCATGAGAACCAGAGGTTAGCCCACACCACTGGCATTCCCTTTCCTCCATGCCTACTGTTAAAAAGAAAAAAAAATCCAACAACTTACAACCCCAATGCTTTGGCAAAATACTAAGCACTCTGGGAGAGCTGAAGTAAAAACTGCATGATCTTCTCAGGGTCTGACTTGATGTGATTTCTCCAAACATCTCAATCAGTGGTGCAACACGGCCAACTTTTGCTTCTCTGATTTAAATTACTGCTTTCCCAGAACTGAGATGAATGTTAAACTGCTTCAGCATAAGGTGATCCACCTAAAAAGTGCCCGAAGGCATGAATGAAACTAAAAATACAACCAAATGACACGTTTATCTCATTTCCAAAAAGGAAATCACTCGCTGATGAAGTTCTGCAGGACGGGGTCCCAGTTATGTCTGAACACAAACTTACTAATAATGACAGTAATTACGAAACAGATTATGAGTTTATCACTCACATACGTACTAACTTTTAATAAAGCCTGATCATACAATTCGAGACACATTCTAAGAACTTTTTTTTTTAACTTTTGTTTAGAGAAAGTGTCTCACTTGGCTGGGCTAGAACTTGCTACATAGACCAGGCTTGGCCTCAGACTGGTCTCAGAGACTTAGAAAATGAAGGAATCATCACCACACCCAACTAAGAACTTTTGTTTCAAAGTAGAGCCTTGCCGTGGAGTTAAGGCTGGGTTCTGACCGGATCAACCCTCCTGCCAGCACGACTTCCTTAATTGAAAAGTGATGTAAGAAACAGCCCAACACTCTGCACAGACACACAAAACCCTTGCCACTCTCAGGTCCCAGAAGAATGACAACCGGCTGTCCTTGCAGAGAGCGTACACAGTACACTAGAAAGCCAGCTGTATTCTCTTATACAGACTGCAAAAATCTTAAAATTCCTCTTCTCTGTTTTATGTGCTATATTATACAAAGCTGCACAGATTCTAAAAAAAAAAAAAAAAAAAACCTTTTCAACCACAGAAAATATGTACAACCTTTTTTCCCCAAATCCTGGACTTTTCAGTCTACACAACTGTATCCATGTGAGCCTATTAGTCATTATAGAGACTCGGGGTTAAAACATACTGGATGATAGGAGGACCTGCTTTCAAATGTAGAAAGGAAAAAGAAAGCCTTGAATTCATTCTCCAGTGTAGGAGGAAAAAGTCTACTCCCTACAGTGAGCTATGAGAAACTGTTTTCTCTCAGTGACGGGTGGACTCACTTTCCCAGTTCGGTTTAGTAGCCACCGGAAATTACAGCAAACACATTTTTCTTCTCTTGTCTTCATGTATGTATACAAGATGTGTGTGTGTGTTCTGTTTCCTAGAGTCCACTCGGAGGCTTTTCAATGCATCTGAGCAGTGCGGATCCCCTGGGTGGGCAGGGAATGGGTCCAGTGTTGTGGTTTTGTATAATGACAAGCACATTAATGGGACTCACCAAAATACTGTACTTGTTTTACTTGTGGCTTTCAGGGTTGTTAATTAAAAACCTAGAGGTTTTTCAAAAACCAAATATACACAAGAACAGAGAATTATGATAAAATCACCAGGATCACTCACGATTTTCTTTCCCTGATTGTCTATTATGCTAGCCAGGTGTGAAGGCAAATGCCTTTAGTCCCAGGACTCTTAGGCAGGAATTTAAGCTCACAGCCTGACTGTGTGACTTGGGAAGCCCTATTTCTAAACAAAAACGTATATAAAGTGGCTAGTGACAGAGTGGCTGCCTGGCACCTCTGTGGCCCTGGGTTCATCTCCTAGTATTGAAAAAAAAAGGCAAACTAAAGCTCATTCCTCACGGTGTGTTTTACACACTCCCACTCGTGAACAACCTGAGCTCTGCAATCTTTCTCCTCCACTTGTTTCTTAAATAAATATTTCACTAAAAAAGATAAAACACCTCCCAGAATCATACGCCATTCCTACCTGACAAAGAACACTCTCAGTGCAACAGGGTAAATAAGGCAGCTGATTGCTCCAACACTGTCCATTACTAGACATGATCACCCAGAGGAAAACGTTTGCAGATAAGACGGATCAAGAGAAAAATCTGACTTGCCACCATCATTTTTAGGCGAGTGGGTATGGGATTTGGAGACAAGCCTATTGTTATCTACCAAAACCTTAAAAAAAAAAAAAAAAAAAAAACCCTTGGGGTTTTTTTTTTTTCCAAAATCATTTTAAAAGGACCAAATTTTGGTGTTTTTATTGTTGTTATGAGCTTTTTCCTAGTTACAATTTTTCTGAACCGGATGAAGGAAGAAAGATGGTTTCATAGAATCCGTCTTTTTAGCAGGGATAAAGGTAGGGCTGATCTGAAGAGTTACCTTGTTGTGTCCACTAAAGCATGCTCGAAACCCAGCAATTTCTCAAAAGGCAAGCGGGCATCACTTTTTTATGTTTAACTTGTCAGGAAATCGAGTGAAGAGCAGCAGGAACTCGCAGCTGGCTCCCCAGCGCTGTTGTCATAAAACGGCATAAACAGAACCTTCCAAAAGCAATACTTGCTTATAAAGAGGCAATTTCTTCAGGTGGGGAGGCAATTGTCAGCTTTCTTCAATTCTCTTAGGCGCACCACTCTACAGCTGTGGTAAAATCAAACTCTGCACTGTTTTGCATAAACTTAGGTCTCTTCTGTCTTCCCTATTTATACAGTTCCCATTTTACCAGAGGGATAGTTCACATAGGTCAGAGAGAAGGGCGGATGGATGGAACCCTTATGTTTGGTTTCAGTCTCGGTATCTTAATTTGCACCCAGTGTCTCAATTGCCTCACCCCTCACCACCCTAACAGCTTTAGAGTCAGTTTGAATTGCGTTCACCCTCCTTATTAGGATGTGATTTACCTGTAAGAACACTTTCTACGTTACAGTGGGTTGGGCAGTTTCTGCTTCTGCTCACTCAATTCTAGGAGACCTTAAAAAGGATAAATAAATACAGTTTCTTGGAACCTCCAAATAAACCCACCTGCAGGAGTGAAGTCTAGACAGGACGCCACAAAAGCGACCAAACTCATTAGTTCCGAGCACACCCCATCCACACATATTACTCGAGTGTTTTCAGTAAGAAACGCACCACAGGCGCAAACTGTTTTTAATCATCACTCCAAGTGTGCCGCATAAAGTTGTGATTTCCCCACGAAAACCCTCCGTGCGCCTTTGCTTTGGGGGAATCCAAAGCTTTTAGCCCTTGTTATTCTACCCCACCCCACCCCCCAATCCACTTCGCCCAGGTTCGGCGGGGGTCTTCGACTCATCGGAGAAGAATGCGGCTAATGAGTTATCTATTAATCCAAAATGTCTCAGGAAGATATTTCACCCAGCACTTTTAACACCGAAAGGGAGGGAGGGGAGTTGGGGTCGGAAGTTGCTTTTAACGAGAACTTTCCCAGAGTTTATTCGACCATGCCTCCCTCAGATTTCCAGCAGCAAACGCAGAACCAAAATCTTGACCCTCCCCGATCCCAATCATCAGAGGTCACCCGGGAGTCAGCTCTCGATTCCGCTTTCAACAGCCCGGGTAGACAAAGCTGAGCATTCTACTTACAAAAGTCTCGGGAAAGTCCTCAAAAAGTTATGCAATGGGAGGCATGCGGACGCGCGTTGACACAGCCCCGAGCCCGCGGGACGCCGCGTCCCTTGGCGCGCCCCCACCCCGTGAGCCCCGAGATTCCCAGCCGGCCCCCCCCTCCGTACCTCCTCCTCCTGAAGGTTGGCCTCGCTCGGAGTGTTCTCCTTCTCGGCTTTGCCTCCGCCGTTCATCTTCCCGGTCCTTCGTCGCCGCGCGGGGCTGGGGCGCGGGGCTGAGGCGAGGGCGCGCTCGCCCGCTTGCTTGCTACCTTTCCCCGGGCGGTCGAGCGAGCGAGCTGCGGGGCTGGAGCCGGGCGGCGCAGTGGGGAGCCGGGGCGGGTGGGGACCTCCGAGAGGCTGGGCGAGCCCCGGAGTCGGGACGGGGCCGAGGCGGAGGAAGCGAGGCGGCGGGCGCGGTTGGGACCGGAGCCGCCGAGGGCGCGCTGCTGGCAGGCTCTGGGCAGCGGGGCCGCACGCAGCGCGCTTTCTCTCGGCTTCCACCCTCCTCCCCCTTCCCCTCCCTCCCCTTCCCCTCCTCCCCCCGCCCTCCCTGGACGTGCGCGGCCGGCCGCAGCCCAGAGGGACGCTGTTCGGGACCGCGAAGCCCCCTGCGGGAGGAGGAGCGCGGGGCGGAGCGGTCGACCCCAGGGCCCGGCTCGACCGGAGGGGGAGGCGGGGGGGCGGGGGGGGGGATGTCACCGGGTCACGAGGCCGCGGGGTCGGCGGGAGGAAGGTCGGGTCCGCCCTCTCTCTCCAGCCCCCGGGGCCTCGGCGACCGTGCGGGCGGTGCGCGTGGGCTTGGAGAGGGGGCTCGGGGCGGGGAACCGAGCTTGCTGGGGGGCCGGAGGTGCGGGGGACGGAGACTGGGGCGTGCAACTTTTGTTTGCTTGCTTTCCACGACGGGTGTGCGCCTCAACCCACCCTCCTTGGCAGTACCCGACGAGACTCGGTTCTTCCTGCGCCGAAAGGTGACAGGCACGGGGGACAGCCCACCACCGAACCCCGCTTTTGCAGGACACGGCTGGGCAAGCCCACCGCCGGTGCCGGAGTCCGGCGAGCCCTCCCCAGCCTTTTCCCCTCGCCCGCTATGACTCTCGAGGGCTTCCGGCGGTCCCTGTTCAGACTCGCACAGCCGGCACCAGATTGTTCGGGAATCGTTTTGTTTACTTCACTCTTTGGGGAGCCCCTTCCTGGAATACAAGACCGTGCCCAGTTTATCTTTGTCTCCCCTGCCACTACTTAAGTAGGCTGCTACCTGGAGCCTAGTAGGCACTCGGTATCTGTTGGCTGAGGATCCCTCACTGCCCCTCAAAGGTCAGGACAGTATCAAAGCAGTTGCCCAACACCGGGATGACCGCACAGCTTCCGTTTCCTAGTCAGAGAAATGGGAATATATATATCCCAGGGCTTTAGAGATTATAGATGGGGCAAGCGCAACCCTCCTCTCCTAGCACAATTCTTGCACAATGTTGGTTTACAATAGGCGGAAGCTAGCATTATTTTTAAGGAAGTTTCCATTTTCCTGGTCCTACTGGACTTTTCCAACAATAAACCCTGTAAACTTCTTTGGCTAGTAAGGACGAACATTTAAGTCAACCCCCTTCCCCCCTCCCTCGCCCCCCCCCCCCCCCGTATCAATGGGTAGTGCTCTCTCCGAGGAAGTTTGTCTGGCACGCCGCGCCAATCACGGTTTCTCATTTATGCCTTGGTTTAAATGTTTATCTCTTTCTTCCCACTCGACATTCTTTACCCCTCTCTGCTTTGAGAGCTGGTGGGGGTGGGGTGGAGGCGGGGGGTGGGGTAGGAGCTGAAGATAAGGGCCTTTAGGCCATTGAAAGTGGTGTTGTGGAGACAAGATACCCCAAACAACTCCAAGGCAACTCCTGGTTCAAATTATAAAAAAAAAAAAAAAAAGCAAGATACACGCAACATTTTTCTTTGGCTTTTAAAGGCGTTGTGACGTGAAAATCCATAGTGAGACAAATTTTAGATGAGTTTTTTTTTTCTTTGAAGGGCTCTGAAGATGTGGGAAAGTTCCTAAAAGAAAATTAATGTTCCAAGTTGCCGTCACAATGCCATTGCTCTCTATAGTAACCGAGGTGCCTCCTGGGAGGAAACGAACCAAGAGTCTTTGGAACCGCAGGAGGAAAAGTCAGAAGAGCAAAGCTACTGTCAATCAGAAACTTTGTCCGTCTTTTGATTTATTATTGATTGTGTTGATTGGCAGCCCTCTCTCTGCACGGCCTGCTCTTCATTCAGTTATAAGAGGAACCACGAGGGGGCAATGTCTTCCTTGCTCAGGAATGGTGGGCTTCGGTGGCCCAGCCTTTTGCCTTCCTTGGCTATTCTTCTATTCTTGCCTGTTACTGAATATACTCCACAGGGAGACATTGTTTTGCTGGAACCTGGTAAGGACCCAAGAAAAAAAAATGACAAATGGGTTCCACTCGGAGCCCATTTAGAAGAAGGTGGGTTGCCGGGCGGTGGTGGCGCACGCCTTTAATCCCAGCACTCAGGAGGCAGAAGTAGGCGGATCTCTGTAAGTTCGAGACCAGCCTGGTCTACAGAGCTAGTTCCAGGACAGGCTCCAAAGCCACAGAGAAACCCTGTCTCGAAAACCAAAAAAAAAAAAAAAAAGAAGAAGAAGAAGAAGGTGGGTTATGGTGTGGTTGCAGTATGCTGGGGGAGTCTCTTATCCCTCTCCTGGAAAAAGTGGGTTAATTTCAGATATAGACTAAAACCTGATTTTTTTTTCGTCCTGAAGCCAAACCAGAACTTTGTCTTTTGTTTAAAAGTTAGCGCCCTCTGTATAAGAAAACTTAGTCTTGTGAGAGGAACCTTGTCTGTCATCTTTATTGTGTGTTCCCAGCGTTTAGACAGGGCCTGACATATAATAGACGTCAGTTATTTTTATTAATGAATAAACAGACAGTGGTGGCAGTCTCCTTTAATCCCAGCATTTAGGAGGCAGAGACAGACGGATCTCTGAATTCCAAGCCAGCTTGTTGATCTACAGAGTAAGTTCCAGGACAGTCAGGGCTACACAGAGAACACTGTCCCTCCCTCTCCCCCCCCCCTCAAAATATATGCATGGTCACTAGACAGAGTCAGCGTCATTATTAATATTTGATTTTGGAGGGTGTGGCCTAGATGGAGACATCGCCCACAACAGGACTGAAGAAAGAGATTTAAAAAAATTTAAAAAAAAGAAAGAGATTAAAGAAATGGATGGTAAAATCACACCATGGTATTGACACAGCAGGCAATAAAACTGAGAGACAACAGACATGGTGTCTCAGCACGAGGTACGAGGATGAGATAATATGCCTGAAAGAAAGGGATTTCATTTTCTATCCTTTCGGCAAGCAATGGTATGTACTTATTTGGAAGAAAACCCAAGTAACGTATTAACAACAAAACCCAAGGAAAATCTGTAAACAGACTTCCACTATTTATAAACGTCATGGCTGTAGAAAAAGAGAGAAGTGGGGGGGGAGAAGATGGGAGCTATATATTCAGTCAGGCTTTAAGTGGTCTTTAGGACTTTACTGTTTCAAAGACGGAGTTTCGAGAGTTGAGAGCTCCTTGGTAGCCGATCGTTGCCAGGCATGCTAAGAATGATAAGACCACAAAGGGAGTTTAGATCCCAGAAGAACTGGGCTATTGACCCAGAGACATTTGCCCTCTCACCTGCCCACCACTCTCCTGTATTTCTGCCTGGCCTGCAAGGTTGCATACCAGGGTGAAAGGGAAATACTGTGTGCACCTGTAGTTTTCATTACCCATCGCTGTTAGGCTGGCAGCGTTCCTTTGGAGGCTTGCTGCTGTAAGAAATTTAAACCCATAATTATGTCTTAAACGTTTGTCTCTGGGAATTGCAGGCATTACAGGTCGATGGCGGGCGGGCGGGCGGGCGGGGGGGGGGGGGGAGGAACCTATAGGCAATGCACCGAGCTATGTATCCGCGCTACAGAAAACTGCAGAATCCACCCCGTATGTTGCGATTGCTGACTTGGTTGATCCAAAGCTCTATTGGCCTTTTTTTCATCCTTGACAACTCGCTCTTCCTCGGTTCACTCCACCCTCCTTCTGTGATGTTTTTGTTGTTCTTTGGTTTTTGGAGACGGAGACAGGGTTTCTCTGTGTAGCCTTGGCCATCCTGGAGCTCACTCTGTAGACCAGGCTGGCCTCGAACTCTGAGATCCTGCCTGCCTCTGCCTCCCAAGTGCTAGGATTAAAGGTGAGTGCCACCCCCACCCCTGCTGTTTTATTTTTATTTTGTTTTTTGATAGTGGCAGATGACATATAAAGTTCATCATCTAAACCATTTAAATGTTTTGGTAGTGTTAGATATATTCATACTTTTACAGCATCTCCTGATTTTTTTTTACCACCTCCATAGTTCTAAAATCCTCTCACTATTTTCACAAAACATAAACAGCCACAAGCAGGACCAGACAAAGAATAAAACCAGGTTCCCAGCTTGCAGCTCCAGCCAGTTTCTCAGCAGAGAGGGCCAGTACCAGTTGGTCAACCTTGCTGAACATACTGTCTTGGAAGTGAATCCTCCAGCGTCAGGTGAGCTGTCCCAATTGATGCCACACAGAAAAAAAAAAAAAAAAACAAAAAAACAAATCTCCCGCAAATGCTGCCCATATTACAAAATTGGTAGTAATTACATTTTTAAGTGAATTCTGTTGTATAATACCACTAAGATTTAGGTGGCTTTAAAAGAGCATTAAACAAAGAAATACAATTGCATAGCCACAAGTCCTGCTATAAAACAAAACCAAGGCAATTTAAGGCTTCTGGGTGGCACTAGGGGTGGAAATAGGAAGAGGTTCCCTTCTTGAGTCTGTTAACAAAAAACACTATTCAAGGGCAGCATAGCACACTCCAGGCTGAAAACAATTAGTTCAATTAGCTGGTCGTCACAGGAAAGAGAAACAACACCTAAGGAGCCTGTGGATTTGGCTGTGGTGATTTCTGTGATTTCTAGATAGAAGCTGAAAGGATGCAGGGGTTTTGTTTGTTTGTTTACTTAGTTATCAGTTCTGGAAGAGGCAGCTGACACAAGCAAGCTGAGCAGCCCCACAGCAACCTGAAAGGCTTTATTTGTTTTCTATGTTTCTGTTTTTTTTTTTTTTTTTCAATTTTTCGAGACAGGGTTTCTCTGTGGCTTTGGAGTCTGTCCTGGAACTAGCTCTTGTAGACCAGGCTGGACTCGAACTCACAGAGATCCGCCTGCCTCTGCCTCCCGAGTGCTGGGATTAAAGGCGTGCGCCACCACCGCCCGGCTTTTCTGTTTTGTTTTGAGGCAGGGTTTCACTCTGTAGACCTGGCAGGACTGCGGCTCACTGTATAAAACAGGCTGGCCTCAAACTCACAAAGATCTGCCTGCCTCTGCCTTCCAAGTGTTTTCTACATTTTTAGTACTATATTCCTTTTGCAAAAGAATGGGGTTTGCTATGCCCTGTCTCCCAAAACAAAGAAGGACAATAAAAACAAACCAAGGGGCTGGGCATGGTCACACACACTTTTAATTCTAGCAGGTTCAGGCACGTGAAAGACCAGCATCGTTTTCTTGATGAACTCAAGCTGCTAGGGCTGCATAGTGAGACTGTGTCTCAAACAAAGGAACATAAATGATAAGTGAAACATAAAAATGAAATAAATGATAAATAAAGTAAAAATAGGAAGAAAGACCCAGAAGGCAATTCACAGGTTCAGGCCAACCAGGGTTATATAGTGAGACCCTGTAATAGTAAATCAACATTAAAAATAAAAGGAAGACAGAGAGAGACCCCTCCCAAAAGCAATTCACAGGTCATCAGAGCTGCGTGGGCTGAAGGATGAAACACTCTATGGTGGGGAGGACCACTGATCGAGCTGTCTGATGGGCCTTTACAGAAACTCACTCTAGTGGGCTCCCCAGAGCTGAACAGATAGAATCTATGACAAAACTGGACCCCAGGGTCTCCAGAAGGCGGGACCACTACCCCCTTGGTCAGTAAGGCAGATCATAGAACAGATAGGATTATTGTTTTCTCTTTTTTTTCAGACAATGTTTTTCTGTGTAGCCTACTAGAACACTGTAGAGCAGGCTGGCCTCAAACTCACAGAGATTCGCCTGCCTCTGTCTCCCAAAAGGTATGTAACACCACTGTCTAGCTTGTTTTGATTTTCGAAGGCAGGGTCTCACAATGTAGCTTAGCTGTCCTAAAACTCATTGTTACATCCACCAGGCTGGCCTTGAACTCTCATAATCCACCATTCCCCCACTTAAAAGTATCTGTATGCCACCACACTTGGCTACTCTAGAATCTCCTGTAGCCCAGGCTAGCTTTGAACATCACTTGTTTCCTAGAACGAACCTTGACCTTCTGATCCCCCTGCCTCCACCTCCCTGAGTACTGGGTTATAGGGTATGCCGTCACACCCAGTTCCCGTGAAGCTGGGGACTAAGCTCGGTGCTTTGTGCATTCCAGGCAAGTCGGTCCCAGCCTGAGCCACGTCTCTGCTCCCAGCAGGATGACTTAAGCCATCATAGCATTTGATATTTTAACTTGCTTGTATCCCGTCACCCCTTTCATCCATCCTGTTTCTCTCTTTTGGAACGAACAAGGTCTTTATCTGCTCTCCAGCCATTGTGTTTTAGAAGTATTTACCCAGTTTTACAGGTAGCAGGTAGATTGAAATTTTACCTCAGGATGGAGTGTAGCCACATTGGATTTCCATGGTTTATGTATGACAGAGCTGTTGCTGAGGTGAATTAAACAAGACTTTAAATGCTACCAGGATGGGAAGGGTTGTGAAGGGATGTGTTCATATTTTGCACAGGGGATGGAAGTGAGTTTTGTGGGGTTAATGGCTGGAAGGATGACCAAATCAACACCATAGGCTGGTCACCACGGCTGACACTTAGTTCAACCTTGGGGCCCTAAGGTAAATATATACAGGCAAACAATGCCCACACTCCTTACTAACAGAAACTGAGAGGCTTAGTCAAGTATTGGGGTAACCTGTTAGGCAGGGTGAGTGGATACTTTAAAAGGTTTAGGGTGGTAGATTTGAGTTTCAATAGATCCTGTCCAGTGCATCTGTAGGTGATTTTTGTCACCATATAAACATGCATATAAATATGCATATATAAACACGCAGCTACAGACCACAGTCATAAATGTGGTCCATCACTGACCAAAACATATGGCTCATGTCTGTGTCACACAGATCCCTTGTTAACTAGACAGTAAGGCCCCTGCGACACAAGGGGTGTTACCCCTTATCAGACTAATGTATCCAAGGCAAGAAATGGTCTGTTTTGAAAAGAAACAAGATTATGGGTTTTGTTTACAGGAGGGATTTAAATAATAAGATATTATGCTATGGCATTTTAACTTTGCTTTTTTGTTGTTGTTGTTTTTTTCAAGAGAGGGTCTCTTTGTGTTGCTCTGGCTGTCTTGCAACTCACTCTGTAGACCAGGCTGGCCTCAAATGCAGAGATCCACCTGCTTCTGGGGTCAAAGGTGTGCACGACCACCTCCAGGCTTTTTAAGGTTCTCTCTGAGTGCACATTGGAGTAGAGACTGTTCATAATGAGAAGCAACTTCAGAGTCCACCTTTACAGCCAAGAAGGATCTGCAATTATTGGCTGTTTCCAAAGGGAAAGCTGACTCAGGGGACAGAGCAAAGAACCACTGAGAATCATTCCAAAGAACAGGAGTGGCCTGATATTATTAAACCAGCTCAACTGCAGAATTCCTGGGGGCTAGCTTCTTCCACATCTCCCCCCTCTCTCCCCCAACTCCCCAGTCCCATTCTTGAGGCAGAATCTCACTCTATGTAGCTGAGGCTGTCCTCAAACTCACAGTCCTGCTACTTCAGATTCTCAAGTGCAGAGATTATAAACAGGATGGGAGATTCTCCTCTGTATGCTGTGAATGCCATTGGTTAATAAAGAATCTGCTTTGGGCCTATTGCAGCGCAGAATAGGGCAAGACAGGAATTCCAAGCAGATAGAGGAGGAGAGACGCCATGTAGCCATCGAAGGAGAATGGCGCCCTTGGGAGTCTGGATGGGTCAATTTAAGATACAAGAGCTAGCTAGCAATACACTCAAGTGATTGGTCAAGCAGTGTTTTAATTAATACAGTTTCTGTGTGATTATTTTGGGTCTGAGTGACCGGGAACAAACAAGCAGTCTCCCACCTACACAAACATGCATCACTGCATGTTTCACCACATGCATCATTCACATGCATGAACTACATGCCCAACTCATTTTTTTTTTTGCATTAAAGTTTCTATTAAGTGTTTTCCATCCTTAATGTATATTTTGGTGCTGAAAGTATAGAGACCAGGCATTTTGTCTTTTTAGTTCCCAGTCCCCCTTCCAGTCAAGAAATCTGATAACATGTGGGCTCCTTCCCTGGGCTCCTGCATCTGCAGACAGAGATCTTGGGCATAGTTCACAGGGCTGAGTCAGGAGCCATGCTTGTGCTTGGACCTGACTTAGATGATGCTATTTCTAGACCAGAGATTGGTGAATTCTTCTGGGTAATAAGAGAGTGAATAATTTTCGGCTTCACTGGACATATGTGCAACGCCTGTTGCAAAACAGCGCAAAAGAAACCTTGGCAGGTCCCATAACGGGTGAGAACCATAACGGGTGACAAATACGCCATGCCGACAGAGTTCAAGGGTGGAGTTTATAGAGAAAATGAGAGACAGACAGAAAGAGGGAGGCAGAAAGCTGCCGCCTCAGAGAGAATGGCAGGAAGAAAGATAGAAGGGAGACAGAGAAAGGAAGCAGGAAAAAGCCTGCCTGCCCATTCAGAGGAACAGCAGGGAAAGAGAGACTGGGAGTGGGCTGTCTCTTAAAGGGACCTTTGCACCTGCCTACAAAGTAGGACCCTGGGCTGGCCAGCGTACTGCCTGGGTACATCTTGTCAGATGACAGGGCAGGCCAGCATAATGCCTGAATCCTAACAATGTATGTCATACAGTCTTTGTTTTTATAATCCTTTAACAAATATAAAAATCATTCTTATCCCAGGGGCAATATAAAAATAAGCCACAGGATGTACTTGGCTCTTGAGCTGTGGTTTCATCATTCCTGGCATAGATTAAAAACTGATTTATGGTGGGGAAGTGCTGAAGAGATGGCTCAGTGTATAAAAGCATTGCTGATTTTCCCAAGGACCTGAGTTCAATTCCCAGCACCCACATGGCAGCTGATAACTGTAACTCCAGTTTCAGGTGATCTGGCACCTTCACACAGATATGCATGCAGGCAAACACATGAAATTAAATTTTTAAAAAACTGATTTATGATAGAATGAGCTACAATGATGTCTTACGGGGGTGGGGGAAAGCGGTTTCCACATGGGAAGGGCATTCATGGTGATCAAAGAATGAATAGTGGTAGCTAGTCTTCCAATATATTCCCAAATAATTCACCATTGCACGCGCGCGCACACACACACACACACACACCACTCTTGCCATCAAGAGGAAATTTGAAGGCTTGTGAGAAATCAGAAATCACTGGGCATTTTCAGGTACCTAAGTCTGACATAAGAATGAGATCCATAAAACAACAAATGCTGCTTATAGCATTAAGTTTCCTTTGAAGGACAGCTAAGTGTGTGTGTGTGAGGGGGGATGTAGAATATGTATGTTATCCTTTCAGAGCCTTAATAGAAATTCCCAGAAGTATGATAAGTAAAAAAAACAGAATTAGGCCAAGGTGTAGCTGCTGGGTAGCTAGCAAGCAAGCAAAGTCATAATGCAGTGGCTTTTCCTTTAAAATACCACCTGTGTCTGGGTGGTGGTGGTGCACGCCTTTAATCCCAGTACTCGGGAGGCAAGGGCAGGTAGATCTCTGGGTTCAGGGCCAGCCTGTTCTAGGGTGAATTGTAGGAGATCCAAAGATACACAGAGAAACCTTGTCTCCAAACAAAAACAAAAACAAAACAAAACAGCAACAACAACAAAGGATACCACCTGTGATTTGATTTCAGTCCCGGGAATGGAAAATATAGTAAATGTTTCCGAGGACTCACAGGCAAGGGGCAGATTTACATAACTGAAGCATTTCCAGAGAATCCACACATGTTAGGAGACGAGACTGAAGATTGAACTCATTTAGTAGTTAAGTGCCGCCCTTCAGAGAGAGCATTTCAGTATCCATCTCAAGGACTGAAGGAAGACAGGAGTAGCTGGAAACGGGCACTATGTGGTCCATGGGTGCCGAGCTGGTGGATGACGCACACTTCCACGTGTGAGGGTGAAGTCATTTCCTGGCAGCTAAAGGAGGAAAGGCCCACCCTGAGCGTAGGCAGCACCATCAGAGAGGCTGGAATAGAAGTGGAGAGCAAGCCAACCAGCAACCTTCAAACCCAAATGGAGGCAGGGGAACCATGGGAGACAGAAGTAAAATGTTGTGAGTGTGATATCTGCACGTATCAAATGTTGTGAGTGTGATATCTGCACGTATCAAATGTTGTGGGTGTGATATCTGCACG
>JABTXL010006712.1:13076630-13089353 GCA_025134845.1 Neodon shergylaensis
GTATCAAATGTTGTGGGTGTGATATCTGCACGTATCAAATGTTGTGGGTGTGATATCTGCATGTATCAAATGTTGTGGGGGAGGAGGAGGGGGAGGGGAAGGGGAAGAGGGGGGAGAGGGAGAGGGAGGAGAGAAATGGAAAGTTGATGAGCTTAGAGAAGAAAGGGCTGCTTAGCTGCTTAGCAAGCCAGTAAAGGAGGTTGTCTGTACTTACTAAGGCAGGAATCACAGAAGAGTTTCAGTTGTAGCAACACAAAATGTATGCATTAGCTACTTTGTCCTTCTTGTAACAAATACCTAATGGAAACAACCAGAGGGAGGAAAGCTTTTTAGTTTTGTTTTCCTTTTTTGTTTTTGTTTAGAGGCTTGGGTCCATCTTCTTGGGGAAGGTATGGCCGGGTGACTCAGCTCACAGTGGTGGTGGCACACAGTAGAGACTCTCCACATCACAGCAGGTCAGAAAGAGACAGGAAGTAGGCAGTGATTATATATCCTCGAGGACACCCCCCCCCCACACACACACCCCTGACCTGCTTCTGCCGGCTGGGTCCCACCTCCTCAAAATAGTGCTGCCAGCTGGGAACATGCTCAAAACAGGAGCCTGTGGGGGACATTTGCGATCCAAACTCTACCAGAGGATTTGACGGCGACACAATAGGTCTCACGTCCCGAGCAGTGTGGTGCCTGCCTTGCTTCACTGTTTTTCATGCTGCGCCTCCGAGCGAGTGACCCCACGATCTCTCCCCTGGTCCTGAGATTGCTGCAATTCCGAGTCTGCTATCTACAATTACATTCAGTGGTTCGGGAAATGAAAGTGGCTTCTCTGTTGATGGACCGGAAAGTCTTTTCTAGAAGCCTCTGCAGAATTCCTTATTTCTCCTTGACTAGAACCAGCTCACAAGAAAACCCCACATTGCACCATATGCTGAAAAAAGGGGAACCCCGGCTCCTAACTTCAGGGAAGAGTAACAGCCATTGAGTAGGTAACCAAGAGGTGTGCTTTCCGCGTTTGAAGGTTCCTTTATCCCCCTGGATCTAATTGTTCCTGTCACATTATTCTCCATCACCTTCCTCCTCTATGCTCAACAGTGACTTTAAGCCAGGCACTGGGGTCCCCACGTGTAATCCCAGCGCTTCAAAGACAGCGCATCATGATCTGCCTGTGAATGTCTTGAGACCATTTCACGGCAGCAGAGTGGCGGTTAGGTTCAGCCTGCTAGTTCTCTCATTCCGTTTTCAAGAATATTAATATTATCCTCCAAATGCCCAAACCCTGAGGACTCAGATTTCATTCTGATGTAATTGCTTAAGATGAATATTTTAGAATTCTTCAGATGATGCTTTTGTTGATCCCATCCCCTGCCCCCCACCAAAAGAAAATATCTAAAGTGGGCTGATGAGATGGCTTAGCGGGTAAAGGTACCAGCCACCAAGCCTGAGGACCCAAGTTCAATCCCCAGGCTCAGCATGCATAGCAGAAGTGAATTAACTCCAACAAGTTGCTCTTTGACCACACACACACACACACACACACACACAGAGGGGGATATAGAACAATTAATATTTTAGGTAATAACTATGTTTAGATATGCCTTGAATTGCCACTAGTCTGGTTAACTCAATTGCAATTAATTTAGCTAGGCATAGCCGCACACACCTGCAGATCCAAGTTACACTGGAGGCTGAAACAAGAGACTTGCTAGAGCCCAGGAGTTTGGGGCCAGCTGGAAAAGAGAGTGAGACCCTGTCTCAAAACCTAAAATGGAGTTACTTAATTTCTGTGATGAGAAAAATGACACACACATGCATCTGGCGGCATGTCATCAATAAATATTTGTAGAATGAGTAAGTTTTAAATAAATAAGTCTCCAGCCCATGACTTTATTTCGACATCTTTTCTTAGGAAAAAAGAAAAAGCAAGCATGCAAATTTTTACTGAAATTGTCTCTGCCATTTAAAGGCCAATGATGACACAGCCTCATCCTGATAACTTTGGTTACATGTAGCCACACCATATTCCAAACACATGAAGACCGTCACAGGTGGAGTAGATGGCTCTTTTTATATGTATGATGCAAACCTGCTGACTCGTCTTTCAAATTTGATGGCACATGAGTTCAGCATTCTAGAAAATTCTTTCTGAAAAAAAAAAACATTATTTTTACAGCTGTCTAGAACGTATTTTCGTTGCTGAGCTCAGTTTCTGGCTGCTCCAGATGAAAACTGGACTTGTTGTTCCAGGTCCTACACTGCAAGCTGGTGTGGTTCCCTGCCTCTAAAGAGCTTGTGTTTTTTTTGTTTGTTTGTTTGTTTTTGTTTATTTGTTGAGACACAGTTTCTTCAAGGTTTCTTTGTGTAGCCTTGGCTGTCCTGGAACTCACTCTGTAGACCAAGATAACCTCTCTCTCTCTCCCCCTCTATCTCTCTCTTCCCCTCTCTCTCTCTCTCTCTCTCTCTCTCTCTCACACACACACACACACACACACACACACACACACACACACAGTTTGAACTTTAGATACAAAATGAAAAATGGGTTGAGATCAGTTATTTGTGGTACTTTCAAGTAAACCTGGTGGCCACGAAATTGTACTGGATTTGGAAGTAGGTGACGTCTCCATGGCGTCCCAACAGTATTCACTTTGCAGCGTCATTTATTGGAACTTAGACACAGCTTTCTTATTTGGGAATCGGCTGCTGATCACCACTAATCTCTAGAGCAGAGCTGCTATCTAAACTACCCAAGAACCTGCACGATACTGTTCCTTTTAGTTATTGACAGGCTTAGGTTGCCCTGCCTACGTTCACTTGAGCCTCCTGCTCCAGCCTCCCAAACAGCTAGGACTGAAGGCATGCATTCCTATGCCTGACAAGCACATACTTATTTTAACTGAAGTACAAACTTAGTGAGTAGGTAAGTTGCCAGTTCATAAGCCCCTTGATTGATATGTTTGCACATGACCAGCCATGTGAAATGAATTTTCCATAAGCAGTGTCTCTACAGGGCACCATGCAGTGCTAAAATAGAGCCTGCCTCTCTGGGGAGCAGCTCAGCCAAGGGCATGACGTGCCTTCTTAATGGTGGAGTGCAGACTTGCTACCGAAAGGGATGCCCTTTACTTGAAAAGGCTAAGTAGGATGAGGCTCTCTTTAAAAACCTTCCAGGTAGATAAATTTAGGTACTAAAACCCACTTTGGGAATAACCCCTGATTCCAGGCTTTTGGAATATTTTTCCTATTGGATTCTGAACTGGATGTGACTGTAGTCACTTGAAACCCTTGATTTTTACCACACAATTATTTTGTACAAGTAGCCATAGTTTTATGGACTTTAGTAGGTCTATCTCCCAATTGATGTCTTTCTGTCATATTTTGGATAATTCATGAAAAATGTACTTATTTTGTTTTTTAAAGATGATGACTATTTTTGTTAGGGTTTTTATTGCTGTGAAGAGACACCATGAGCACGGCAACTCTTATAAAGGAGAACATTTAATTGGATGGCTTACAGTTTCAGAGGTCCAGTCCGTTATTATCATGGCGGTACATAGTGGCATGCAGGCAGACACGGTGCTGGAAAAGAAGCTGAGGGTGGAAAAGAAGCTACATTTGATCCACAGGTGACAGGAAGTGAACTGAGACATTGGGCATGACTTGAGCATGTATTAGACCTTGAAGTCCGCCTCCACAGTGACACACTTCCTCCTACAAGGTCATACATACTCCAACAATGTCACAGCTCCCTATGAGCTTATGGGGTCCAGTTACATTCAAACCACAACGACAATGATGATGACGATGATAATGATGATTGTTGTGTATGTGTATTGGGTGTATGTAGGTGCCTGTGGAGGCCAGAAGAGAGTGTTGGATGCCTTGGATCATAGAGCTCTAGGTACCAAAGTTTCCCAGAACCAAGTGTTCTTCACCACCAAACCATCTGTCTCTTTAGCCCCATCACCGTCTGTTGTTGCGCATTGGCTGGTTCTGTCTCTTTGCTTCTCTTCGGCCCAGAACAGTTTCACAGTGACTTCGTACAACATCCTCCAGCTCAGCTTCTCTGAAGTCCCTCTTCTCGTGGCTGTGATGAGACTGTGTGCTTTTGGTGGATTGGCACCAGGGTGGCACTCAGCTTCTCTTACTGCAACCCCCACAAGCAGTCCATGCTGTCATTTTGCCCTAAAATGATGCTAACATTGTCTGCTGCCAAAGCAACATTTTTCCCCTTGGAAATTAAAAACTGCTTTGTAGGAGGGCCTTTGGGGCCATGCAAATATCCTGTTTTCCTTCCAACCACTGCTTACCATTTTGAGCATGTTTCATGCCTGGCTTATTACTATCACAATCGACTTGTAGCAGTTTTCTAACGCCATCTAACCGTTTGTGTTCAATAGTTGGCACTTGACTCTAAAGAGGAGCCAGTTAGGCAGAGGATGTGGATCAGTGGTGATCCACCCTATACAAAGAAAAGAGAATTCAATTCTCCTTATCATGTATCTATTCACTTTTCTTACCATTTATTTATTTTAAAGATTTGATTATTTTTCATTGTGCATGTGTCTCTGTGTGAAAATGTGCTCATGAGTGCCTGAGAAAGCCAGAGCTGTCAGATCCTCTGGGCTGGATTTACAGGCTGTTGTGAGCTACCCAGTGTGGGTGATGGGAACTGAACTTGGTTCCCCTGCAAGAACAGTTCATGCCCTTAACCACTGAACTATCTCTCCAGGCCCCTCGCTTTCCTATTCATATTGTTGTGGATTCATGTTTTATTCAGTGGAATGGAATGAATTATCATCATCAGTTTGAATACTCAAATTGTTCCGGATTTGGCCAGTGGCTTGCTCATCCATGGTGCCTCCTGCATCCTTCCGACACAGCCCATTAGTTTATAGAACATCCTTATTATCTGGTATGATAAGATGCTGTAGACTCATCTTGCACCTTCCATCCCCAGTTCTGGAACTAGCCATTTTCCCAAAGACCAAAGAGAATGGTTTTTAGATGCCAAGATTTGAGCACTGGGTGTGTTCAAGGCTAAAACCCATCCTAGCCCACAGAGTGATGCAATAGATCACCAGTTCTCAGCCTTCCTAATGCATCGACCCTTTAATACAGCTCCTCATGTTGTGGTGACCCCAACCATAAAATTATTTTCGTTGCTACTTCATAACTGTAATTTTGCTACTGTTATAAATTGTAATGTGAATATTTGTGGAGACAGAGGTTTGCCAAAAGGCTTGTGATCCACAGTTTGAGAATTCCTGCAATGGGGGCATGAGAAAGGATATAAGATATTTGTAGAGCTCCAGGAGAGGTCTCTCATTGTGAAAAACATGTGTGTTGTATTAAACAATCTTATTAAAAAAAAACTGAGGACTCATTTGCATGAGACAACAAAATAATACTTGAGTTTGAAAGACAATTTGAGTTAAAAGAGTAGCATATACCATCATCTCTATTCAAAGGTGCTAGAAGTGTGAAGATCACCTCCCTGGCTTAGGGCACAGGCTTGGTCCTACTGGTCTACCGCTTCCATCCCACAGGTCTGCCGGTGTGGAGCCCTTGTGTATAGGAGAGCTCGCCCACAGGTAATGCAGGGTGGGAAACACTGGGGTATTCCTTAAAGCATTGATAAAATGATTACCTATCAGTGGGGAGGGAGAGGAAAATGTTCATTCTGCTGATGTAGTCTCATGTGGCAGGGTGGGGACGGATGAAAGGATTGCTAGGAATCAAATCCCTCTGGAAAGAGGCTCGAGATTTCAGATTTCCTTATGCCCTCAATTCGGGGCACTGGAGATCAGGGATAAGAAGGGATCCTCAGATATGTGGAGCGAGGAATCCAGATGGCTCTGGAAGCCCATTTACTCTCCCATCTCTGCTTAGCAAGAAGCTGCTTAGCAGGGCTGTTAGCTCAACAGCAGAACAGTTTCGCCAGTGGCTGGAGTCCAGAAGAGAAAGCTAGTTGTATTGACCAGGAAGCTCCTGATGTTCTGGTTTAAATTTTCAACAAACTTACTGTACCTTGCCCAAGTCTACTTATCTAGTGAAGGGGTGAGTGATACATTGTTTACACTACAGCTGCTAGTGCCATCTGTATCTATGGCCCAGTTCGGATCCAGTCCTCGTAACACACACACTATTGGAAATACAGCACATGGGGGTTGTGGAAGGGCTTTTGACAAAGTCGGCTGAGAAACTGAACAACTGGGCTGGAGAGATGGCTCAGGTTAAGAGCACTGGCTGCTCTTCCTAGAGGACCTGAGTTCAATTCCCAGCAACCACATGGTAGGTAGCTCACAACCATCTGTAATAAGATCCCGTGCCCTCTTCTGGAATGCAGGCAGAACAGTGTGTACATAATAAATAAATAAATAAATCTTATAAAAAAAAAAAAGAAAGAAACTGAACAATTGCTTGACAGAGTCCAAACAGCTTTTCCATAGATTTTGACTTGACTAGGTAATAAGGCCAAACAAATAATATACAAAATCTGAACATCAACTAGGTGCTTTACAGTGTGTGGTGGTTTGACTAAGAATGTCCCCCAGAGGCTCAGGTATTTCAATGCTTAGTCACCTGGAGGTGGGTGGCACTATCTGAAGGGATTAGAAGGATTAGGAAGTGTGGTCTCATTGGAGAAACGAGGCCTTGTTGGAAGAGGTATGTCACTAGGGGTGGGCTTTGAGGTTTCAGAAGCCTTTGCCAGGCCCAGGCTTGCCTCTCTCCACCTGTGACCAGACTGTAGCTCTTAACGGCTACTCCAGCACCACACCTGCCACGCAAGCTGCCATGCTCTCCTCCATGGTGGTCATGGGGTAAACCTGTGGAACTGTAAGCAAGCCCCAAGTCAGATGCTGTTGTTTTTTTTTTTTTTTTAATAAGAATTGCCACAGTTATGATGTCTCTTTCCAGCAATGGAACAGTGACTAAGACATGGTATTAAAAATCCAGGTGGTGGTAGTGTATGCCTTTAATCCCAGCACTTGGGAGGCAGAGGCGGGGGGATCTTTTTTGAGTTTGAGGTCAGCCTAGTTTACAAGAACTAGTTCCAGGACAGGCTCCAAAGCTACAGAGAAACCCTGTCTCGAAAAAAAACAAAAAAAACAAAAACAACAACAAAAAAAAAACAAAAACCAAAACAAAACAAAAAACCACCCCTCCCAAAAAAAATTTTTTTTCCCAAAAGTTTTTTTGTTCTTTTTTTCCCCAAAAAGGGGTGTATGGAGTGGAGGGTGGCAGGACTGGTGAACTCGCTCAACAGTTAAGAGCATTTGTTGCCCTTGTAGAGGAGCAAGAACCCAGGTTTGATTCCTGGCACCTACATAGCGGCTCCCACCCTTCTGTAAAGCCAGTCCTAGGGGACTTGACATCCTCTTCCTACCTATGTAGGCACTAGGCATGCGCGTGGTGCACAGATGATATACATGCAGACAAAACACCCATCAATACTATAATGGAATTCACGTTAAAGAGAGATGCTCGGGGGACTTCAGGGACCTGCTTTCTAGCGCTCCTTTTTTTTTTTTTTTTTTGGTTTTTCAAGACAGGGTTTCTCTGTGGCTTTGGAGCCTGTCCTGGAACTAGCTCTGTAGACCAGGCTGGTCTCGAACTCACAGAGATCCGCCTGCCTCTGCCTCCCGAGTGCTGGGATTAAAGGCGTGTGCCACCACCGCCCGACTCTAGCGCTTCTTCCTGTTGCCATTAACAGCACTGCATTGTCAGAGCCACAGGTGTGCAGGCTCAGGAAACCTCAGTTCCCCGGGGAATGATCTCAGTGCACCACGGCCTTAAGAAGAGTGGTGTTCATTGTGGACAGAAAGGAAAATGCATGCGTGACCAGGAAATATTGCTAAAGGACAACAAGGAAGCCCAAGAATGAAGCCACTATATTGGTTACTCTTTGTTCCTGGAAGCAAACACCGTGACCAAGCGACTTATGGAAGGGTTTGTTTTGGCTTAAATAAACTCAGAAAGGGAGTCCTTAATGGTGAGGGAGGCACAGCAGCAGGCAGCCAGGACAGGAAGCTGAGAGGTCACACCACCAGATCCTCTCCCTTTCATTTATGGAGACAGGTTTACACTCTATAGTCTTGGCTGGACCCTGTCTCTACGAAGGGAAATTCAAAGAGACTACAGTACATAGGACTGAACGGAAGGGGAAAATAACAGAACAAACTGAGTGGGATGCAGCTGATGCCACTTTAAGGGACAAACTTAGTAACTCTAAATGCACAGGTCAAAACTGAGCGGAGTCAGCTGGACACGTGGGTCAGTGGGACGAGAGATTTGCTGCCAACCTGCTGGCCCGAGTTCCATCCCTAGGTCCACATGGAGGAAGGCAGGAACCAGCTCCCCAAAAACTGACCTCTGACCTCCCATAAGAGAGTGGGGTGGCAAACACAGAATAAATAAATGTAATAAAAATGGAAAGACAAAGAAATTAGGAGAGTGCCGCACCGGGAACCAAAGGTAAAAATGAGAGAAGCCAAAGGCAGAACACAAAGAAATGTGGAACTAATAAAGAAGGTAATGAGCGCTGATAGACAGCACCTGCGCTCTTCCTCCTCCAAAGCCACAGCTTCATCCTTATCACGAGAAAAAGATCAGACAAATTCCAGAAGGAGAGAAAGCTTATAAAATTCCTGGCCATTGCTCCTTAAGAACAAAGTCGGAGAAACATTCAGAGCCAAGAATCTTGGGATTCACAGCAACTGTGCTGTGGTGTCCCAGGTAGGGTCTGGACAACTGCAGGGGAAATCTGAATGCTCAGGCTTGATTTGGTAACAATGTGTTGCTGTAGCTTCATCTGAGACTCGGATGTTAGAGGAGGTGGGGTACATGGAAACTTGCTACCATTTTCAATTTTTACTAATGTAAATGGTTCTAAAAATCACTGCCCACCCTCCTGAAAATAAAAGATGGGGGCTGGGTTTCTACAGGCGCAGATAGTTTAATTTGAGAATTCCATGAATCAGGGCTGGAGAGATAGATGGCTCAGGCGTTAAAGGCTAGGCTCACAACCAAAATACAAGGGAATTCCATGAAACAGTTCAAGAAAATCAACACCAGCTTCCACAGTCTCTTCCAGAAAACAGAAAGAGACTTCTCCCTTCATGTCACAGAACCAGCATCACCCTGATACCCAACTCAGAGTCCTACAGCAGGAATAGCAGAGGGAGTTCAAGGCCAGCCTGGTTTTCAGAGCCAGCTCCAAGACAGCCAGGGCTGTTACACAGAGAAACCCTGTCTTAAAAAAAAGAAAGAAAGAAAGAAAGAAAGAAAGAAAGAAAGAAAGAAAGAAAGAAAGAAAGAAAGAAAAGAAAAGAAAAGAAAAGCATAAACAAAATTTCTGATACTTATCCGAAAGTCAGGCATTGTGGCATCCACCTTTCATCCCAGCACTGGGGGGGGGCGGGCAGAGGTAGGCGGATCTCTATGAGTTCGAGGCCAGCCTCATCTACAGAGTGAGTTCCAGGACAGCTAGGGCTATTACAAAGAGAAACTCTTTTTATTGTTATTATAATTATTTTTATTGAGCTATATATTTTTCTCCACTCCCCTCCCTTCCTCCCCCTCCCCTTCTACCCTCTCCCATGATCCCCATGAGAAACCCTGTCTTGAAAAACAAAACAAAACAAAACTGTTAAATTGGGAGCATAGCCCCCAGCCCCCAGGCCTGAGAGTTGTATTGGTCTGGACTCCAAATCCTAGCATGTCAGGTCCTGAGACCACTCCCACAGGGTACTTAAGTGAACGCCCAAAAGAGGAACACGTGGTCTCTTTTACTTTCTCCTGGTGGTCAAGTTTGTAGCCTCCTGGTTTTCCCTGGGAGGGGGCACCTGAGAGTGCAGGAATCCCATTAAACTTGAATATTGTTTAATTTGGCTTGTTTTGATTTGGCTAGATTGGGATTTTGCATCAGCAGAGAGCTCGCATTAGGAAAAATTCCTAACAAAAACAAAACAGAATATCAGAAAGCCAGATATAGTATCACACACCTTTAATCTCAGCACTTGGGAGGCAGAGGCAGGAGGATCTTTCTAAGTTCAAGGCTAGCCTGGTCTACGTAGTGAGACCCTGTCTCAACAAAACAAAGAAACAGAAAAAAAAGTACCAGACACCAAGAGTTCTTATGCACTCAGCAATGAAGAAAACATTTATAACTGTGCACGTCGGTGCACACCTACAATCCCAACACTTGGGAAGCAGAGGTAGGTGGAGCTCTGTGAGTTCAAGGCCAGCCAGGTCAGGCAGGGCTACCTGGTCAGACTATCTTAGGAGGGGGAGGGGAGGAGATAAAACTCTGCTTTAGAAAATGTACAAGGAAAATTAACATTCTCAGTATTTCTCTTCGCCAGCCTTTCTCCTAGTTCAAAGCCCCAGTGGAAACTCCAGAGGAGGTGACTGGGCTTAGGAAATGCCAGCCTTTGGCTGGCTGCTTCTGAACAAGGAAGGAAGGAAGGAAGGAAGGAAGGAAGGAAGGAAGGGAGGGAGGGAGGGAGGGAGGGAGGGAGGGAGGGAGGGAAGAAGGAGGGAAGGACAAACAGGAGGGGGAAGGGAAGACACAAGGAAGGGGAGAAGGAGGGAGGAAAGAGTGGTGATGGGGTGATGGACGGAGGAAGGAAAGAAAGGAGTGGGAAAACTATAAGGCCTGATAGTTGTGGAAATACGGATGAGATTCCATGCGGCTGAGAGCACGGAAACGTTCTTTCAGGTGTTGCCCACGACCATTTTCTTACTCGTAGGGCAGCTGGCCGATTTTAGTGCACAGAAGTGGCCTCTAAAAGCACCTTTATCGAGTTTGATGGAACTCTTTGCTTTATTAGGAAGATGCTTCAGATTCCGTTAAATTTGCAACTTCAGCAGCTTTAAACACTTCTCATGACAAAATCTGAATGTGGTTTTATTTTGAGACAGGATCTCGTTGTATATAGTCCCAGCTGGCCTGGAACAGGCTGTGTACATCAGGCTGGCTTTCATTGCACCGGTGTCTGCCTGCCTCTGCCTCCAGAGCGCTGAGACTGAAGGCATGTGCCACCATGTCTGGCTTATTTTTGACTTGTTTTTGAGACAAGTCGCACACTGTGGTCCTGAAACCGTGTGAAGCCCAGGCTAGCCTCGAGCTCATAGCAATCCTCCTGCTTTAGCTCCCTGAGTGCTAGGGTTAGGAGGGTGAGCAGCTACACCCACATGACAATTTCTTTTGATTTTTCATGTGGAATGCGTAAATTCAGATTTTTTCCTTCCACTCTCTTGGCTTTTTCCTTTGTGGCTTAAATGGTTTACCTTGAACATGGCCCAGTGTTTTTTATAAATGTATCCATATAAGCAGGGATCAAAGAGTAAATGCCTTCTAATCCTTATCTTTCTCCTCAGTGATTAAGCACTTGCCAAAAATTATTCTTTGATGTCTTTGCATCTCCCTTTTTTTCCCCTTACTTTTAAAATTATTTTCAAGACCCATGATCGGAAGCTTCTTGGGGATAGCTTTGTAGCCGAGTGATTTATTCCCTGGCTGGCCTGTGCCATGGTTTACAGCCTCCTTTAAGATAGGAGATAAAAAAAGAGATAATAGACTCTCCCTTTCCCCTTCTCTCTCCCTCACTTTGGTTATTTAAGACAGGGTTTCTCTGTGTAGCCCTGGCTGTCCTAGAACTCACTCTGTAGACCAGGCTGGCCTCGAACTCAGAGACCCATCTGCCTCTGCCTTCCCTGTGCTGGGATTAAAGGTGTGCGCCCCATAACTCTGCAACCTTTCCTCTCTTAACAACAGCAATCCTAGCTTGCCAGCAACAATGTTGGGGAGACTATGATCCTACTATGATCCTGCACAGTACAAAGGTAAGTGACACACGTAGTTGGAGGTGGCTGGGGCTAATGTGCTTGCCTAGCATTTGGTTCCCAGCACCGCTAGTCCACCAATAAAACAAAAACAAAGCAAGCCAAGTGGGGTACACACGTTTTTATCCCAGCACTCAGGAAGCAGAGTCAGATAGATCTCTGTGAGTTCAAGTTCAACCTGTCTACATGGCAAGTTCAAGGCCGGCCAGGGCTACATAGTAAGACCTTGTCTAAAACCAACCAACTAACCCTCACATTTGAGCAGGGCAGCCGAGACCTGGACCGCACAGGTGACCTGTCTTGAGTTTCTACGTTGGCCTCTTAGGCCACCGTACTTCTTGAATTATCGTCTCTGAGGAGTTGGCTCCTGAGTCCTCTAAAGAGCATTTTATGAAATGAACTCATCTCCACAGATGATGGAGTACAGCAGGTTGGGACCTTTCTGCTAAAAGCCATTCTGAAGAAGAGATAGTGGTAATTCGTGAGAGGCCACAGGGACTGAAGGGGACGGTCCTATGTGCTAAGGCTCAGTATCTCTCTGGTTTACAGGACTCTATAGCAACAGCGCTTCCTCAGCTAGGGAGTCCTTTGCTTCTCTAACCTGCTATGCTATCATTGCCCCCCCAGGACCCCCCTACAAACTCCACACCAATGGTGCAAAGACAAAACTGGCCAAACCCCAATTTACCATGACGATGGGTAGCACTCACCAGATTCTTCTGCAAACCTCTCCTCTCCTCTCCTCTCCTCTCCTCTCCTCTCCTCTCCTCTCCTGTCCTCTCCTCTCCTCTCCTCTCCTCTCCTCTCCTCTCCTCTCCTCTCCTCTCCTCTCCTCTCCTGTCCTCTCCTCTCCTCTCCTCTCCTCTCCTCTCCTCTCCT
>JABTXL010006712.1:13097401-13143597 GCA_025134845.1 Neodon shergylaensis
TCTCTCTCTCTCTCTCTCTCTCTCTCTCTCTCTCTCTCTCTCTCTCTGAGACAGGGTCTCACTATGTAGCTCTGCCTGTCCTGGAATTCACTTCATAGACCAGGCTGGCCTTGAACTCACAGAGATCTACTTGCCTTTGGCCTTCACTTCCCAAGTGCTGGAATTAAAGGCAGGCACCACTACACCTGGCTCTCCCTCTCCCTTTTTTTATCTTCCTTCCTTCCTTCCTTCCTTCCTTCCTTCCTTCCTTCCTTCCTTCCTTCCTTCCTTCCTTCCTTTTTTTCCCCCTTTGAGACAAGATCTCACTATGGAACTCTGGCTCGCCTATATAAACCAGAGACATCAAACTCACAGAGATCCTGCTGCCTCAGCTCCCTCAGTGCCAGGATTAAGTATGTGCATCATCATGTCCTTCAAAAGCTATTTCTGACATCTCTTTTCTTCATTAGCCTCACTTTTCTCTCTTCCGAGGGAATCTGCCGCCAGGCAGGGTGTGGGTGTATGCACATGCGTGAGCATGTATGGGATTCTCCTTTAAAGGAGCTTTTATAGCAATGTCTTTATCATAAAAGAAATACATCCTCACTTCAGAAAAATTGAAAAGTACACAGCAGTAATTGTGAAAGTTGGGTGTAAGTCCAGAGAAAATTCATTACAAATGACTTGCAAGGGAATAAAACCATGATGTCATTCATCCTGTCACAGCCAAAGTTTTGGAACCAGTGTCTTCTCAACACAGAGATTTTGTGTATTAAAGGCATATCCTGGTGAGAGACAACTCAGAAACAGCATGGACCGGCCTGAAAGGGAAGGAAGTGATCCTCGTGACCCTCTGGCCAACCAGAAGAAATGGCCTTCAGGAGGCGGGCCGAGCAGGGAACCGACATCAAACACCTGTAGCTGGTCCTAGCGTGGGCGGTAGCATTCTAGCCAGCAGACTTTTTCCTTTTTCCCCTTTCCCTTTTCCCAGGGCTCGGCTTGAACAAAAGTCATCTGAGGCCACAGCCCATTGCATTTAGTTTCCCAGGGATGTTGTAATAAAACAGCACAAGCTGGGTGGCTTAAAACACCAGAAACTTCCCAGCTCACAGTTCTGAGCCTGGACATGGAAAAGGAACATGTCGGCAGGGGGGCTGCTTTGTAGGGTTCTTTCCTGGTGCTGGGGGAGGCTGGCAGTCCCTGTGTCCTGTAGATCTACAGTTCCAGTCCCTGCTTCTACCTTCACACTGGGTTCTGTGCGTGTCTCTGCACCTTCGCAGGGTGTGAGTCAGCTCTGTAACTGTAAACAAAATAAAAAAAAAAAACAGAAGCCGGGCGATGGTGGCGCACGCCTTTAATCCCAGCACTCGGGAGGCAGAGGCAGGCGGATCTCTGTGAGTTCGAGACCAGCCTGGTCTACAGAGCTAGTTCCAGGACAGGCTCCAAAGCCACAGAGAAACCCTATCTCGAAAAACCAAAAAAAAAAAAAAAAAAAAAAACAGAAACAAAAAACATTTGCTTTGGAATAATCTTTGTACACTTTAAATATGTATCACTCTCATTGGTTAATAAAGAACTGACTGGCCTACATCTGGCCAGGAAGAGATTGGGCAGGAGAGCCAGAGTAGGAGGATGCTGGCAAGAAGAAGGGTGGAGTCTCAGGAGTCTCGAGAGGAAGAGAAAGCAGGAGATAAACATACTGTACTAAGATAAGGTACCAAGCCACATGGTAGAACAGAAATAGAAATATGGATTAATTTAAGTTGTAAGAGCTAGTGAGTAACAAGCCTAAGCTATTGGCTGAGCATTTATAATTAATATTAAATCTCTGTGTGGTTATTTGGGAGTGGCTAGCAGGATAGAGCTGACTGGCCATCCCAATGCAAAACTCCCCTTACAAACAATCTATGATAAACAATTTATAAGTGGGAGAGGCTTATTTGGGGCCATAGTTCTGAAAGAGTCCATCCCTGGTTGATTGATTCCATTGCTTTTTGTATTTGTGCTGAGTAAGGACTTCTTGACTTGGGTACATAGTAGAGCAAAATAATTTGCCTTATGGCTAGGACTCAAAAAAGTCAGGGACAAGGTCCTATTGTTCCTCTTCACAACTATGACACACGTGACTAGGAGGCCCCCTGCCTTTGGGGGATACTGCAGAACAGCAAATAAACTTGTCATAAAGATATCAGTCACTGGATTTAGGGTTCACCCTAATGCAGTCTGATTTCATTTTGCCAAATTATATCCACGGAGACCCTGTTTTGGAAGAAGGTCACATTAGTTCAAGGACCTTCCACAGGAGTGATGTTCCAGGAGGACATGTTTGTAGAAAACACAACTCAACCTGCTTCAGCATTCAGAGATTCCTGGTTTTAGCCAACTGTCATGCCATTATCTAGGTCAGTCCGACTGGGTGATAAGTGTCTTTATCATGAGGAACAGAAACAAGAAAACCTTTTAAACTCAAACTCCGGGATTACATTTGATGAAACAAGTTTCGTGGTGACCGCAGAGGTCATCGCTGAAGATTCTGACGACTTCCCTGTTGGACTTCCCGTGCCTAGAGAAAGCAGGAGTACTTCTCTGCAGAAGGAAGCATTCTAAAATGTAGATAATTAGAACAAAACTCTCAGAAACATAGGCGTGGCTCACAGTTTATTTTGGCAAGAAAATAGTGCAATGAACAATATTCAATTTATTAAATGGCCTTTAGAAAGAATTTTTAAGAGCACCAGAAAGGGCATATGTTGTAACTTTAGACAAATGAACGAACAAACAAAAAAAGCCAAGATGGAAAGTGTGTTTGCAATACAAGCTCAGATAGTCCCTGGAAACAAGGCCTGTGGGGTGGGGAAGGAAGCAGAGAACCTGTCACCTCCGGTTCTACATTCTTCTAGATTCCCTGCATTTTTTCCCTCCCACTGACATGTGTCATGCTTTTAAGAAATAAACTTTTAGGGGTTGGAGAAATGGCTCAGAGGTTAAGAGCATTGGCTGCTCTTCCAGAGGTCCTGAGTTCAGTTCCCAGCATCCACAGGGTGGCTCACATCCATCCATAATGAGATCTGGTACCCTCTTCTGGTGTGCAGACATACGCCCAGACAGAGCACTGTATACATAATAAATAAATAAATCTTAAAAGAAACAATTTTTTACAACTTGGTTTACAGAAATGCTGCAATAATTTAGAGAGCTTCCAAACCTAATATTCCATTTGCACGAGTGCAAAGATCTGTGTTTAGCACAGCTAATGAACCAATACTGGCTTACTAGTATTGACATATGTGCACACTTTCATAGTGGGATTGGAATTTTGTTTACTGGTTGAATGTATATTTTTCTTTGCAGTGCTGGGGATGGAGTCCAGGGCCTCATACACACGAGGCAGATGTATCCCAGGTTCTTGATTTTTTGAGACTGGGTCTTAGCGTGTAGCCCAGGCTGGTCTTAGATTTACAGTCCTGCCTCTGCTTCCTGAGCGCTGGAGCTACAGACATGCAGGCTGGTCTTAGATTTACAGTCCTGCCTCTGCTTCCTGAGTGCTGGAGCTACAGACATGTGCACTCTACCCTGCTTCTTGTGAGGATTTTCCAAACTTCATCTAATGTTTCCCAGCCTCAGATTTGGTTTTTAGCACTGATTGCATAGCTTGCTTAGTGAGCACACCCCCTAAGGCATTTTCTCAGATTTCCCTTGGTTTTCATGCCCTTGATGGATGTTTTGAATTTTGGCTTTTGGTTTTTCAAGACAGGGTTTCTCTGTGTAGCCCTGGCCGTCCTGGAACTTGCTTTGTAGACCAGGCTAGACTCAGAACTCAGAGATCCACCTGCCTCTACCTCCTGAGCTCTGGATTAAAAGGCCTGAGACACCACCACCACCCCGCTGACCTTGATGGCTTTGCTAACCCTGGTTAGATATTGTAGAATATGCCTCCGTTTAAGTTTGCCAGATGTTTTTCTCAGAAATAGACTGGAACTTTAAATTTTGGGGTGAAAATTAATCTAGAGAAGTTTTTCATCTCCTCATATAAAGGTTGCATTCCTCTTGTGATGAATGAAATAATTTGACAAATGAAATAAATTCTTAAATAAGTACCACACCATCAGTGTTTGTCTCCAGAGAATTGAGTGTTTTCTGAAAACTTTACCTATAGATTCCTATGCAAAACAAATTATTTTATAGTTAGAAATTTTTTTTTAAAGTGACGAATTTTAAGAGGAAGCACATTGTCATTTTCTGAAAAGGGAGTCATTACTGGAGAATAGGGGTTCAAGAGCACCACGGTAGGGGCCCCTGATTTACCGGCGAGTGTCAGCGAAGTTACTGGCCGTTTCCGCGGACAGTCCAGCATACTGGCGTCTCTAGGACGCGATGGTCAGGACGGAAAGCTTCGCTATCCTGCCTATGTTCAGGATCATCATCGTCATCATCATCATCACCATCATCATCATCATTTTAATATTCCTGTAAATACCACAAGAAAGGCTGCAATTGGGCATAGCTGCGGGGACGGGAGAGAAGGAGTCTCGACCTCCATCCAGCCTGGCTCAGGAAGGGAAAGTGTCAGATTGATGGGGAACACACCAGGGGCCTGGCTCCGTGCTGGGGCAGTCAAGATTACGAATGGCAGTACAGTAAGTAAGAGCAACAAAAGAGTGCGGGCCGGGGCTGGGGAGACAGCTCTAATGAGAACACGGAGATACATTCCAGGCGAAAAGGGTAACCCAAAAATGTAAGCAAGCCTGGAGCCGAGATTAGCTAACGCCAAATAAGTCATGCAAGGCTCCGAGCGTGCAGGCGGCTGCTAGGAGCCCAGGGCATCTTGGCGCTGGCGATCTGGCATTGCAAAACCTTTGTGTAAATACTGACTTTTTTAGGGAAGACTCGGAGGGTCTCTTCCCCCCTCCTGCCCCCACTGGAGGTGGAGATTAAGGAGAGTTTATTGATTTTTTTTTAAAGCAGGCTATTTATAATCAGGTCTTATTTTAGATCTAATAAGTCTCCAAAGTCAGTCTCTGGGGAAAGTGTTTCTAATTGCTCTGGAAGATGTTACATTGAAACTAAGCTTGTAGGTTCGGGTAAAACTCAAGGCCCCGGTGTGCCAAAGCAAGAGCCAGTGTGTTTGTCATCTCCTCAGGTTTCTTTTCCCTTCCTTCCTTCCTTCCTTCCTTCCTTCCTTCCTTCCTTCCTTCCTTCCTTCCTTCCTTCCTTCCTTCCTTCCTTCCTTCCTTCCTTCCTTCCTTCCTTTCTTTTTCTTTTGTCCATACAATAGAGTAAGATAACTTCCAGAGAAAGCAGATGTTAGTCACCACTGACAAACTTCTACTCATCCTTCTCTAAGTCTTCCAGTAGTCACAGTAGCTTCTACTAGGCCACCTGCTGATACTTTCAGCTATGGCAGTCACTGGATCATGGGTGTCCCTGCTCAACAAGTCCCGGTGTAACGTTTGCCTATTTCACATCCTTTCTCTGTCGTAGTAGTTCAGCAGTTAGAGACCAGAAAGCAGCTTGAGAAAAGCCTCCCATGTATCTGCCTAGCCCAAGAATAAACGCAGAAGGCCAGAGACACATGGAACCGGGCACTAGGCATCAAAGCTCAGGGAGCTGTGGAATGTGGAGATCTGGGTGTCCCCAATCCAGATCACCTTTTGTCTGTTTATCTCTAAGAAAGGTCTGCACTCCCCAGAGTGCTCAAAGGGATCATGTGTCTTCCTAGAGACAAAGAGGAACACCAGGGAAAGGGAGGATGGACTGAGGTGGTCCCCCAGGAAGAAGAACAGTTAGTTCTGCAGGGAAGGAACAAAGGCAACAAACACGAGGCACTCGGGAAGACTTTGGCGAATGCTGGGATCAGGCCACCTGCCAGCTTTGTATCCTTTGGCAAATGGTCTGATCTCTTTGAGCCTTAATCTCATTTGTAAGACTCCAATGCTCGACCTCATCCTGTCTTAATCAGTGAGTAGAAATTGTACGTATCTATGAACAAAGTGCTAATTCTGATATGCACACACATACTTGGCGAAATAATGATGCCAAGCTGATTAGCGCACAAACGAATGAGCTTTTTCTTTTTTTTTTAAAATGTGTGGTGAGCACACTTAAATTTACTCTTAGCGGTTTTCAAAGTATAGCTGGCAGTTCTTATTAGTGGGTTCTACATCTATAGATTTGGCCAGCAGTGGATCAAAAGTATTTGGGAAATAAGTTGTGTCTGGACTTAAAGCCAGAAGCTCTTCTGTTGGTTCCCCTCTATGATACAGGATGACGACGACTTACACAGATTTCCACATTATGTTGGTTATTTGGTAATGAGTAACCTATGGTGACTGAAGGAATGCAGGGCGATATGAGCAGGTTATATGCAGTTATTGCACAACAGTCTTGAGCATCTTCTTTGGTGGTCCTGGATATCCTTCCCTGCCTGTGGCTTATTATCTATGTGACAACATTTATTCCACTACCAAGTCTTCATCCATTTCATGGGTCTTCATCCATTTCACGGGCATAAGAATCAGCTCCTTTCCCATTCCTCAGGCTTGGTCAGAGGAACCAGTGTGTCAGTGCTCGTGAAGTGTTTTAGAGATGGTGACATGCCATGCAAATGCATATGTAGAAATATCTGCAGCCCGACTGCATGCATCCTATGTTCTATGTAGCAACACTGTCCAGCACTGACCAACACTGACAGCTGAGCATCCGGCCCATTTGGATTCAGTAGGATACGGGGTGTGCACCTATGTTCCTGATCTCACCTCCTCTAACAACCTGCAGGTTCTTAAACCGGTGCTCAGGCAGGAAGTAATTAAGTCTTTCTCCTGGGGGTTTTAGGGAGCCTTGGCCCCCTAACTGGCCCCTGCAATATCCATCCCCCCCACCTTGATCCCACCTACCAATTGTAGAGGGTGGGACAGGAATTCTAGAGCTTGGAGGAAAGCCCAGGACTTCATCATTACTCATAAAATGTCTGTGTTTTTAAATTAACATAACATTATTTGTAAATTATTGTTTTAATTTAAGATATATTTTTAATTGACTTACAGTAATTGCATATGTTTATGTGGTACACTGGGACTTTTAAATACACAGATAAAATGTACAGCACATTATTTTTTTTTTAAAAAAGATGTTAGAACAGTCAAAATTCTCTCTAGGAGCTATTTTGAAATATTCAGTTGGTTGTTGGCCACTGTCTCCATTAACCCTTGCATCTAGCTGTGTACCTGGTCCAAGTGGTTATTGCTGCTCATCCTGCTTTTGCTGGTCCTCCCTCCCAGGGGATGAATTCTAGACACATCCTCTAAAAGCCAGAGCCACACACTGCAGACCCCTTGTTGCCTGGATTTCTCGTGCTGGTTCCCCAAGCCGGGTGGGAACTTATTGCCTTGTAGGTTTGAGAGCTGACCCTCCCTGCTAGTGAGCAGGTATCTTTCTTTCATCTCTTTCTCACACTGGAGGCTGAGCCCAGATGCCTCCTTGTGCCTGCCCTGTTTTGCCAGAGTAGCACCCTTGCTTGTGTGGCAGGGTAGGGTTTGTTTTCTACTCTGTTAGCTGATTGGTTTGGTGGAGGTGTTTTGTTTTGTTTTGTTTTTACAGTGCTTGGGATCAAACCCAGGGCCTTGAACTCACTAGGCAGACACTGTGGCACTGACACAGATCCCCAGTCCCAGTCTGGCTGCGCCCTCACCCCCCAGACAGGATTTCTCTGTGTAGTACTCCCTACGCTTGAAAGACAGAGGCAGATGGACCTCTAAGCTGGAAGCCAGCCTGGTCTACAGAGCGAGTTCCAGGACGACCAGGAATACACAGAGAGACCTCATCATAAAAAAAAGTCTCTACTTAACATGCTGAGAATTCTTCCATAATCTCTCTTCAGCTACTCAAACCCACCAATATTTTAATAGCATTCTGTTCTGCTGACTCTTTGTCATCATTTCATATCTCTGAAGACCTTTAGAGCAGAAGGAATGGTTCCATTAATAAACAGCAACTACATAGGCCACATCCTATGCACCCAGCACTCTGCTCCCAGGTGTCCTGTGCTGTGGGCTTCTCCTGTCCCCTGTGGTTTACACTATCCATCCGATGGCCCTCTCCAGAAGCACACTCAGGCAGACAGCAGGAGGACTTGGGGGCATAGCAGCTTTTATAGCATTGGTGAATTTTCTTTTTTTAATGAAAATAAATAAGTCCTCCCCTCTTCCTTTCTGTTTTCACCCCATCTCCCCATGCCAGGCCCCCACGGTGAGATTCCTGTCACCTCAGTCATAGGGCTTGCACAGAAAGAATTGCCCCAGGCAAGCTGACTCTAAGTTTCCAGACATCGTTTCAATAAACGTCGGTCGTCGCATTCAATTCTGGTTTATGTGGTGTCTGATGTGGTGAGAGGGGATCGTAAAGCTGCGTGCAGCTCACCCCCTTGATCAACAGGGCACACTAGGGGGCGCAGTTGTAAAACAGTCACCCAGTGCTCTCCTGGAGGTCAAGTTCACCTGCCGAGGGTGGTACAGATAAAGAACTCTGCCCTGGGGGAAAGGGCGGCTGTGTCTGGTCTGAATTCTAAAGGGTAAGTGGGCTTGGGCAGGCAAAGTCAAGGGTTTCCAGGCTGAGGCAACAAATAAAAATGGTGAGGGTCTGGGGACGGTGTGCTGCGGAAAGGGCCGTTAGGTTTGCAGGCAGTCTTTCTTGCATTTGGGGAGAGTGAGCCAAGAGGCGAAGGAGCGCAGATTGCCCACAATGCCTCGCGGCACCCCACACCAGATTGAGCTTTACCAACCCGCAGCTGGGTGTGGGTCAGGTGTGTTTAGGCACGCTACGTTTATTGTTATTTTTTTCTGAGATAGAATTTCTCTGTGTATCCTTGGCTGTCCCGGATCTCACTCTGTAGACCAGGCTGGTCTCCAACTCAGAGACCCACCTGCCTCTGCCTCTGGCGCTGGGATTAAAGGGGTTTGTATCGTAGGAGGGGGATTATACTGGGACAGGCGCCAGATGTAGCCGATTACAATAAAGTAGTCCCACACTAGCTCAGGATGGAGTTTAATAAAGATTTCTTTATTTAGGGGTAGACTCACAGATCAACAGTCTCCGGCACCAGCGGAGAACAGGAACGGAGCCCAGCAGCCAAGACAGAGTGCACATACTTCTATATCTGTTTTTATAGTACCCAAAGTGGTCCAGCATCCCAAAGGCCTTTGGCTGAAGAAGTTCCCACAGCACCATACAGACAGCAGAAAATAGCATGGTTATTTTAGTTGCTTTTTGTATGGAGAAGAGATTAGTTGACTAGTTAAGCACACTTTGGGGTGTGTCTGTGGAGTGTGGCTAAGGGAGAAACCTGCTTAGTTCAGGGTGACAGCATCTGATGGGCTGGGGCAAGGCAAAGAAGGGGGAGCCCACAGTATACTCACTCTCAGCTTCTTGGCCAGTGTGAGCTCAGCAGCTTCCACCATAGGTCTCTGCTGCCAAGATAGCCCAATTCATCTCAGACCCAAAGTCCAGCTCCCCATGGACTGAAGCCTCAGAAACCGTGAGCCAAAACAAGCCCTTTCTCCCTTAGGCTGTTCTTCAGGTATCTTGTCTCAACAGCAACAGCAAAAGAAGTGATGAAAACGGAGGATAATTAAGAAGAGAAAGAGGACATTTTCAAGTGAGATTTCGGATGCAGGGGGCTGCTGGGAGGGTACCAGAGGAGAGGAGGAAGTGTGAAATAATTGTGCTAGTGTTGGCCTATCATACAGGGCTCTGGTCCACCCGAAAGACAGTCATGTTTTCAGAAACTGCCTTCGAGTATCATATTAGACTAGTAAGAAGATGCAGTTGCCTCAAGATTTGGCAGAAGATAAACGGAAGAGTGATGGGTAGCGTACTAAAAAGAAAAAACAAAAACAAAAACAAAAAACAGGCCTCAATGCTGAGGTTGAGAGTCCTGCTGGATTTTTCTTTCTTTGTTTTGTTTTGAGATAGGGTTTCTCGGTGTAAACCAGGCTGTCCTTGAACTCAGAGACCTGCCTGCCTCCGCCTCCCTTGTGCTGAAATTGAAGGCATCTGACACCCGCCCCTGCCCCAGCCCTACCAGGTTTTTCTAAGGTCTGCAATAATACCATCGATGACAACCACTGTCTGCTGTGGAGATTGGGACTCACACTCTAGACACCCTTGGATTGGGCATGTCTAGGACATTCAAATGCAACAACAGGCTGTGTGGATTCTAAGCAGGACATGGACGCTAAATACTGGGAAGACCCGTAGACAGCTGGAAGTCAGGAAACAGCCAGGCAGGAGATCTGGACTCCAAAAAATTAGCCTTCTGGAGCATATGAAGCCAGAGGCAGAGGCAGGCAGATCTCCATGAGTTCGAGGCCAGCCTGGTCTACAAGAGCTAGTTCCAGGACAGGCTCCAAGGCTACAAACAAACAAACAAACCCAAAAACAAACATACAAACAAATCCCCAGGACAGCAAGCCAAGGAACACAAACACTTAGGGAGCTGCCAAGGAGGGGAAGTGGTAGGATTTGAGGTAGGAAGTGAAGAAGGAGAGAGTTGAGCAGAAGCTGGATTGGTCAGGCTGAGGAAAGCGGCAAGGAAAATCCAGTGAAAGAGCTACCTACATGGGAGCAACGGGGACAGGCAGACAGGCAGGGAAGAGGGAGTGTGTTAACATGAGGGCGCTGGGGCATGTCCCACATGGCTTGGTTACCTCTGGGACATTCTCCCTCCATGTACCAACCTTAAAACATTCAGACTCAGCCGGGCAGTCGTGGCGCACGCCTTTAATCCCAGCACTCGGGAGGCAGAGGTGGGTGGATTTCTGTGAGTTCGAGGCCAGCCTGGTCTACAAAACTAGTTCCAGGACAGGCTCCAAAGCCACAGAGAAACCCTGTCTCGAAAACAAACAAACAGAACATCAGACTCCATTTAGCTGACTATTGGTTCATACTCCAAGGCTCTATGGAGGCCATAGTCTCGACCTCTAGGTCCTACGCCTTGTGGGTAAGAAGGTAAATCAAACAAAATGCGCTAGCCCTCTCTCCTCATCTGGACCAATGAGCCAACACCTCTCTTTGCTGCGTTGGGCAGAGAAATATTTCTGTGTGTAGGTTTTTCTGAGCATCGTTTTGGTCTCACACTAGAGACTTCCCGGGGTATAGGGTGGCGGGGAGAAGTCTTCTGAAGAATCTGCCACTCCTTTACTGAAAGATTGGGTGCAGGGCTGACTGATGAAGGTCATGACCTTAGGAGCAAAGCCCTCGGCTTGAGATCAGAAGAATCCAGAATGCTGTCAGCCACTTATGATCTTGCCGCCCACGTAGCTAAGCACTTGTAAAGACTACCACATGCGAGCTGAATATTTGGCTTCATTAGGAAAATGAGCAATCGTGTGGAATGGGGTTAAGACCACAGAAAAGCCCACGTCGAGCCTACAGAGCTCACCCTCGTCACTTTTAGTTGCTTGATGTGAGGCGACTTCAAAACTCAACAATGTCCAGAGTACAGAGAACAGCTTTTTCCATGATGGTAGCAGCTGAGAAAGGGTGACCCTGCAAGCTCAAAACACTGGTAACTTCTAAACACCCCCATCCCGTTTTCCAATGCTGCAGCTCATACATGCCCCTCAAAACCCATTTGAGGAGACAGGCTTAAGACATGTTCTCCTATCTCTACTCTTGGGCGCCCAATGGACACATTCTCTTTCCCCGTACCTCTTCTCATCAGTGACAAACGACGAAGCAGGCAAAATGAGCCGGTTTGGTAGCAGGATCGTTTACCGAAGGTGACATCACCTGCAGAACCATGTCTATTACAGTTCCAGCTCACGTGAGTACAAGGAGCTTTGACCATATCTATAATTTTTTTCATGACTCACTGAAAATTTTTTGTAATTGTGCATGTGTGTGTGGTCCATATTTGTTGATATACAGTGTCTCCATGGAGACATTGTCTCTCACTTGCACCTGGAGCTTGATGGCCTAGCTGCCGGCTTCCTCCTGAGTGCTGGGATTCTAGGTGAACCACCACATCCCCTGGCATTTCCATGGGTGCTGGAGAATTGGAACTCCAGTCCTAATGCTGCCCAACAAGCCCTGTACCCACTGAGCCATCTCCTCAGAAGATTTTGAATGTTGGAATATGGGAATGAGGAAGGGGGTTGGAGGGTTTCACCGTGATGGCATGGATCTACAAATAAATCATTTCTCCCCTTTTGTATTTATCATGATCACCTTGTAACTAATAATTAGTGTTTTAATCTAAGTTTTATTGCATGTTCAAACATGCTTATTACTCTCATTATATTTCCCATTTAGATTATGCACCTTTTCCTTTTTAACTAATTAATTGGTTTCTTTTTCTGACTGATAGTCTAGTCTGAGTATTTTATTATATGTATTTGTGTGTGCGCTTGCGTGTATGTGTGCAGAGGCAAGTGAATCTCTGTGAGTTCAAAGCCAGCCTAGTCCACATATCGAGTTCCAGGATAGCCAAAGCTACATTTATTTCTCTGGCTGATACTATAATCTAAGTATTTTATTTTTTATTATATGTATTTGTTTGTGTGTGCTTGTGTGTGTGTATGTGTGTGTGTGTGTGCAGAGGCAGGTGAACCTCTGTGAGTTCAAGGCCAGCCTAATCCACCTACGGAGTTCCTGGACAGCCAGAACCACATAATACAAAACCAAATGAAACCAAAATAACAACAACCACCAAACAACCCCCCAGTTACGTATATGTGTTTGTCTGCTTGCAGTTATTTGACCCCTCACAGGCTAGAGGGTGAATCCTTGGGGATGGAGCTACCCCCAGCTGTGAGCTCTCCTCTGAACCAAATTCAGCCACTGAACCATCTCTCCAGCCTCCCAAATTACCATTCGTGCTTGGCAGCTTCTGTCTTCATTTCTTTAAGACTTCGTATTTATCTGTTAAGACCTGGGTAGGCTGAATGCTAGGACACAGCAACTGTGGAGTCCGTCAGTCTCCTCCCACCCCGCCCCCGCCCTCCACCCTCACCCCTCTTAATGCTGAGTTTTGCTCTGTGAGGATTGCTGTCACCTACTTGTTTAGTGACCATTCCAAGCTATTTTTTTAATCTAAAATCTATGAAAATAAGTTTATGGTGGCGCACGCCTTTAATCCCAGCACTCGGGAGGCAGAGGCAGGCGGATCTCTGTGAGTTCGAGACCAGCCTGGTCTACAGAGCTAGTTCCAGGACAGGCTCCAAAGCCACAGAGAAACCTTGTCTCGAAAAACCAAAAAAAAATAAAAAAAAAAAATGAAAATAAGTTTATATTCATAGTTGCATGTTACGACTGAGAGTCCTGTTCTGTTGCCTATGTGGCCAGCTACTGTCCTGACAAACACTGCCTTTAAAGTTTGGTTTCAAAGTGGAAAAAACAGTTTATGTTTTGTGACTTTAAATCTTCCTGTAGGGGGACAAAGAGGCTGAGTCCCTTTCGTTGCTGATAAAGCGCGGAACTCCAACCTCTTGTGGATGTGGATGGGATACGTCTCCCCTGCTCTGGTTCCGGCCACCTACTGCAAGACTGTGGACCACTATTCCCGTAGTGGTGACGAAACGGAGCTAGGAGCGAGTTTCCACACAGGGAAGTCATTCTAGTTCAAACAATGAGAAAATGTATTATCGCTTTTACGTGTTTTGGGCTTTAAGGTTAGGCTCAGCCAGGTCTGGAAGCATCTGTGTGTTTTCTGTATTTCCATCCCCAACTCACTATGTAGCCCAGGCTGGCCTCAATCTTGGGATCTTCTTGTCTCAGCCTCCACGGGAGGGGGTTACAGCCTTGCTCCTCCAGAACCAGTAGAGGCTATTCTTCTGAAGGTACACACAGGCACAAAGACATGCCCAAGGCTGGCAGGTCACAGCTGCACTCCCATGCTGGCCAACTCATGGCACTCAGCTGTGGAAGCCTCGCTTCCCCGTGTAGTCAGAATTGGAATTTGATCAGCGTCAGCTTTGAAAGTGGGGATTCATAAAATTATAATGTAGCTCACCAACATTTTACTTTTAATACAAAATCAAAAATGTAAGTAAGTCCATTCAGTTCCTCCATCCCTCATTGGGCATCAGGCCTTTTCTTCTACTGCAGGCTCCCAGCTGGGGCTGAGTTAAGGCCAGACTGTGGTAGACCAGCATTGACAAGCTAAGGTTCACTGTTGTGAGGACTCAGAACCCTTGAAAAGTGTGAGAAAAATTCTTGTAGAATTTGGTTTTCCTCCTTCTGCCCAAACCTTCAGGATTGTTTTGTCTGCATATAATTCTACAGTTCTTTCTTTTTTAGTTAAGTCTTTATCAACTCCTAAACATTAAATTTATTTTCATAAAGATTACAGCTCTCTTTCACACTCAGAATTGTTTGGGTTGGGTGATATTGAACTAAATTATGTAATTTCAAAGTGCAGTTTGCATAAACAAGGTTGGGAACAAATATAATTAGCTTTCGGAAAGCACGGATCCAGGGAGGGATATGATTAGCCCACCAAAGAGCAGGCAACTCACTAGCTGTGAAAACACAAAGGGCCTTGGGAGCAGAGGCAGTTCAAAGGGCGTGAAGAGAAGCTGAGTGGACGTCACAGGTGGAATCTCTAAGTGAGGCCTGGCGGTGCGCACCTGTAATCCTTGCACGCCAGAAGGAGGGGCAGGAGAATTGCAACTTTTAAGCCATCCATGGGGAAATCCTGTCTTGAAGCAAATCAAAAGAAAATAAATAGAAACCAAGAAACAAAAGCAAAAAGGAAAGTCTCGCTTCAGGACCTTGACGCCATTCAAAATCACAGGACGGTAAGGACTGTTGGAAGCTTTGGAAGGGTTGCTAACTATGAGGAGCTGATCAAACCATTTTTGCAGGTCTCTGGTGGGACTGGTAGCACTTCCACAGGACAGTGTGGCTGGTATCTCCTGTACGATGTGTTTAGGTGTTGTAAGAAGAGCGGCAGGCTGCATCCCTTAGGTATTGTACCCAGCTAGCTTAACCCCTGAAATAACCACACGGAAATTGTATTCATTTAAACACTGCCTGGCCCATCAGTTCTAGCTTCTTATTGGCTAACTCTCACATCTTGATTAACCCATTTCTATTAATCTGTATTGCCACTTTACTGTGGCTTACTGGGAGAGATTCAGCATGTCTGACTTGGTGGCTGGCTCCATGGCGGCTCTCTCTGCCTGCCTTCTTTCTCCCAGTATTCTGTTCTGTCTACTCTGCCTATCTAAGTTTTTGGCCTATCAAAAGGCCAAGGCAGTTTTCTTTATTCAACCAATGAAAGCAACACATAGAAAGAAGACCCTCCTACACCATTTAGGGACAGGAGACTGATCTCTGCTAACACTCTAAAATATTTAAACATATTTGAGGAGTCAGAAAAGACCTTGCTCTTGGTTTATGTTCGATTAAAGTCTGAGTGTCATTACCACAGGTGACAAGGACTCTCAGGCACCTACGAGCACCAGGAAGAGGCAACACTCCACTGCTGGTGTCCCTGGGTAAAACAGATGGTCTGCGGTAGGGACTATAACACTTGCAGAGGGAACTCCGAGCTCTTCAGTTTGTACACCAGGAAGGAGCCCTCAAAATGAGAAGAGGTGGTGCCTGAGGGTGGGCTGTGAAACTGGAAGGGTTCCCACCTCCTAAATCATCGTAAATGAAATTATATTACCGCAATCAGCAAAAACCAAGAACTAGAAAGCAAAACACCAGTGCAAAGCCCCGGCAGTTATGTGATTGATGCAGGCCCCACTTAGAGTTCTGGGCAGACTGGCAGGGAGCCTCAAACATGAGGGCCCCTGTTTGATTAACTCTTACCAAATTCAGTAGAAAGACGAAATAGCCTTTTTCTTTTAAAATTCCCCCGTTTTTATTTTCATGCTGATGAAGAATTTTATAGACTGAAAAAGTTCAATCCAAACCCCTTTTTCCTACGTAGTATCGAGGGAGCTCACTACATAGAGTCTGAAGTTTAGAAGGCTGAACGAGACCTCCAGAGGCAACACAGAGGATGATTTGATCGTCAGCTGTGGGGCCCAAATGTCCCTTACTATCTAGAGGACCCCGAGAAGCTACCTAACCTCTTTATGTTCTGTTTCCACATCTGCAAAATACAGGTGGTGGTGGTGCACAGCTTTAATCCCAGCACTCGGGAGGCAGAGGAGTTTGAGGTCAGCCTGGTCTACAGAGTGAGTTCCAGGGCAGGCTCCAAAGCTACAGAGTAGACCCTGTCTTAAAAAACCTAAATAAATAAATATTTAGACAGATATCTAGACAGACAGATAGAAAGATGCCTTTATCTGATTGGAAGAATTGAAGGAGTCACTATATAATAAACGAGCTACCATGTGTTGTAAGCTTCATGCACACAAAGCTTTTTGTTTTTGTTTTTCAAGATAGGGTTTCTCTGGCTATCCTGGAAGCCAGGCTGGCCTACCTCTGCCTCCCCGATGCCGGGATTAAAGATGTGCGCCACCACACCTGGCAGAGATTATTTTTTATTGTTTTAATTATGTGTATGGAGGAGACAGGGAGTGGGCACGGGAGTGCAGGTGCCCTTGGAGGCTGGAGGCACCAGATCCTCCTGAGTCGGAATTAGAGATGGGTGTGAGCTGTCAGACATGGGTCCTGGGAACCGAATTCAGGTCCTCTAGAAGGGCACTTCACTTTCTTACCTACCCAGCCATCTCTCTAGCTCCTCCATACAAGTTTAACAAACACAATTTTTCAAATTCAGTGTTGAGTAAAGGTGCTTATTAGTGTTAGGAATAGTTTAGCATTTCCAGCATTCTCCCTCTGAATATTACCCTTCAAGGCTTTTGTTAATAATAATTCCTGTTAAGCCTAATGCCTAATGAGATCTATGTTATATTTAGGGGCATTTCTAAACGGTAAGACAAAAATATTTGGTCTTTGTCTCGGTTCCTGGTGTTGACTTCCACAAACTTCTGGAACTTACTATTCTGTGGGTGCTGAGACCCCACAAACTCCAGAGAGTGGATAAAAACCCCTGTGGTGACACTGGCTGAACTGCCAGTTGGCAACACACTGCCATGCAGGGAGAATGGTACCCCCAAGGAAATGAAGCCCCATGCCATCCCAACTCCACTTCTTACCCTGCTCACCTCTTCCCTCTGCTATCCTAAGTTGTACCCTCCACAGTGGGTCTGTAACCGTGAGTGTAACTCTTGTTCCAGTTAGGGTTTCTGTGGCTATGATGAAAACATCATGGCCTAAAGCAACTTGGGGAGGAAAGGATTTATTTGGCTTACATTTCCACATTGTAGTCCATTACTGAAGCCAGGATAGCAACTCAAACAGGACAGAAGCCTGGAGGGAGGAGCTGTCGTGGAGGCCATGGAGGGGTGCTACTTACCGGCTTGCTTTAGCCTTTCTTTTTTTTTAAAGATTTATTTATTTATTATGTATACAACATTCCTTCCATGTATGTTTGTATGCCAGAAGAGGGCACCAGATCTCATTATAGATGACTGTGAGCCACCATGTGGTTGCTGGGAATTGAACTCAGGACCTCTGGAAGAGCAGTCAGTGCTCTTAACGTCTGAGCCATCTCTCCAGCCCCTGCTTTAGCCTTTCTTATAGAAGCTAGGACCACCAGCACAGGGATAGCATCACCCACCACGGGCTGGGTCCTCCCTCATCAACCACTAATTTAAAAGAATGCCTTACAACAGGATCATATGGAGACATCTTTTTGATTGACGCTCTTTCCTTTCAGATGACTCTAGCTTATGCCAAGTTGACGTAAAACTGGCCAGCACGCTCTCCTGAGTCCCACGAGTCTTTTTAGATAATTATTAAACCCAGAGAGGTAAACACAGGAACCCTGTCTTTCTACTTCACTGGGTAGCAGAATGGACAGTTCTGTCCACTTGCAGCTAGCAAATGCAATAGAGACAGTCTCCAGTCTGTAGGGTCTGGGCCCAGTGTCAGAGAAAACTGAGTCAAGACACACCTAGCTGGTATTTGGGAAAACCCTGCAGGCTTTCTATTAGAAAACAGCCTATGACAGGGCTTCAGGATGGTCGTTAAGAGGGGAAGTCTTGACTGTGTCGGGGGCCATGACAGGTAACAAGCAGCTGCCTCCCGAAGTCATCTTTCCTACAATGCGGACATCGCCAGGGAGATTCTAGATCAGACAGTTTTAAAGGAAGCCAGCCACCGTGTCATGAGGACACGCGAGTGATCCTATGTGATCACGCCTTCCTGACAGTTTCTACAGCCCCACTCACCTTCTGACCATCATAGCTGTGGCTGCTGACTGAAACCAAACCCGGCCGAGCCACCTGGACTCTGGCACTGCCGAAACTGGGCTGTAACAACATGCATGTTGTTTGAAGCTACTGTTTGGGGCAGTTTGCTGCACAGCTCAGGCAACTGGTGCAGTGTACGTATGATGTGCATTTTCCAGACCTGATGCTTCAACTGATGAAATCCAGCCCCGACTTAAGAGCTAGCACCAACTGCATCAAGACACAGGGAAAGGGACAGTCTCTTTCTTCCCTGCATGGTGGCTACCACAGCCAGGTTCCACGGGTCTACCACGGAGCTTACCGTCTAGGCTAGGTGTGGAGACTCGGGGTCAGCGGGAGCATGCCACAGGAAGGCTGGTAGCCTAGCAACAGAGGCGAGAGAGCAGCAGAACGTCTGAGCTTTGGTTCTTCATCTTGAAGGGTCAAATATTATTTAACTAGAAAATTCAGAGACTAGGAAACTTAAAAGGCCCAAGGGCAAATCAGCAGACACTAAATCCACACAAGAAAAACGTATAAGCCAGAGAGCTCCTGGGAAGATTTTATACGCAGACGGGATTCTGGTCCCGTCCAGTGCTCCTCCTTTGCCTGGAAGGGAGGTCACAGCTGTGCCTGAAACGAGATGGTGGTCCAGTCAAGCCTGCAGTTGATGCTTAGAAGGGGGGGGGGCTACATTTGAGGTATGTTCTTCTGAAATGTGAGAACTCTAGTTAAAGAATGGCTTGGAGCTCCTGGATCCCAGGCCTCCCTTCAGGGATACCATCACGCTCAGTTTCGGTAGATTATTTTTGTTTACATTTTCTGCCCTCAAACACGTTACTATTCCTGCATAACCCACAAAGTGCTTGAGAAATGCCCAGGGTTATTTCGGCACATTTCCCCCAGAGCCTGACGGGGCCCAGGGCATTGGGCATGCTAGGCAGCGCTACACCCCAGCCCTCACTATCTGTGGACTCATTAAACTGAACTCTCAGGGGTTTTATTGGCAATCCCTTAGGCAGTGTCTGCTCTTACTGCTGCTAACTACACTTTGCAGTAGCCATTCTGTGTCACAGCTGAACCTCTCCAAGAGCATTTAGAGCCGGTATAGTGTTTCGCAGGTAGTATTTTTAAAAGGCGTTGGGGATGGAAATCTGCACTTCACATGTTAAGTGATAGCTCTGCCTCTGTTGGAGGAGGCTGCTTGTTCATTTTCGAGCAGCCCAGACTGCCGAAATAATCACACAGAAAACAATATTATTTAACTCACTGCTTGGCCAATCACTTAAGCATATTGCTAGCTAGCTCTTAAATCTAGAATTAACCCATTTCCATTATTTTATATTTTACCATGAGGTTTGTGGTCTACCGGCAAGGTTCCAACTGGCAGCTCACGTCTTTCCCCTCTGGTGGCTTCATGGCATCTCCTGACTCTGCCTTTTTTCTCCCAGCATTCAGTTTAGTTTTCCCGCTTAGCTCTATTCTGCTAAGCCACTGGCTAAAACAGATTTATTCATTAACCAATAAAAACAACACATAGACAGGACTTCCCACACCATACCTCCAAGTTACAGCTTCTGGTTTTACTCTTTGAGACAAGGTCTTGCTAAGTTGACCAGGCTGGCCTAGAACTCACAACGTGGTCCAGGGAGACCTTGAACATTCCTTTATCCCACTCAGTCTCTGGGACAGCTGAGGTTACAGGCTGTACCACCAGCCCCGGCTCAGCTCTGTAATTTCTGATCTTCTACTTAATTTCCACGACCAACGGAATTCTGACTTCACCATCAGGTGTTGGAAAGGGATAGTTACTATAAACGGGGCACCAGAGCCATGTCTTCTTGTGCCCAAGGCCCTGTTCAGTCCACTACGACTGAGTGCTTCAGCCTGAGTCATGGATTCTTACCCAAATCAAATCTCACCAGTTTCAGAAATGTAAAAACTCAGTTCTAGGTCCTATTCATATGAAAATTAAGTATCAAGATACTATCTTAGTATTTTACCTTCTTAGTATTTCTTAGTATTATTTTTTATTTTATTTTGAGAAAGGATTTCTCTGTGTAGCCCTGGCTGTCCTGGACCTTGCTCTGTAGACCAGGCTGTAAACTCACAGAGATCTGTCTCTGCCACCTGAGTGCTGGGATTAAAGGTGTGCGCCACCACCACCCAGCATTAACCTTGTACTTTAGTATTTTGGTATTACTGTCATTCGCAAGCTGAAAGTTATTTTCTAGTGATTATATGAACTACTGTACTGGATCATTAAGATATGAGGGGCTGTAGTAGGTGTGGCTCAACACATGAGGCCTTTGGTTCAGTCTGCGGAGTTTTCAGCCTCCGTGTGAGAAGTTAAGCAACATTATACACACTTAATAGTGATGAGCACCACGTCAATGTAACGTCACGTATTTTCCGCTCTGCATGAGCATCCGTGGGTATGCACATGTGTGCTTGTGCCATGGAGCACGTGTGGAGGTCAGAGGACAGCTGTGGGAGTCACTTCTCTCCTACTGCGTGAGACTTGGTGGCACATGCTGCAGCTTTCACACCCTGGGCCACCTCCCAGCCCTCACACGTATTATAATCTTCTTAGACTTAGTCACTTTTTTATGTGTGTGTGTCTTGCTTACAAATATGTATGTGTCCCACTTGCATGCCTGGTACCCTCAGAGGTCAGAAGAGGCTACCAGATGCCCTGGACCTGGAGTTACAGATGGTTGTGAGCCACCATGTGGATGCTGGGAATCAAACCCAGGTCCTCTGGAAGAGCAGCCAGTGCTCTTAATCACTGAGCCATCTCTCCAGTCCCTCACCTCCATTTTCTAAACAGCTATAAATATACAAGACGTAAAGGAAAGAACCTCAGCTTTGATGTATCATAAATATTAATAATAAAAATTGAGGCAGCAATTTGGAAGATTAATGTAAGTAAACTTTTATTTAGTTATTATGGTTACATCAGAATATCAACACATAACATGACATGTCATTATGAGCAGTCTTTTACATAATAAATGCATGGCTAATATTTGTATCACAAAAGAAAAACCGAGTCTATAAATGACCAGAAGAAGGACAGGGAAACAATACAGTCCACATAAATTAGATAAACAATGCAGTCCACATAAGTTACAATGGGGCCCACTTCTCTCCTTAACTCAAATGTCCAACATAAAGTCTGCTGGTCTTTTCAAAAGCCAGCAGAGACGGATCGCCATCTGGACCACCTCTTAATTCTTAACTGGAGTTGAGCCTCCCTTCATTGTCTTCTTTAGGTGGTGGTAATTGGGCAGGATTTTCATCAAGAAGTCCAGCTGCAGTGTCTGGGGCTGAAAAGAGGAGAGGATGAAGACGGCAGAGGCACGGGCAACAGCACCAGGTAGAAATGCTATGAGTTGTGGGGTTCAACATGATTTCATTGACTGACTTTTCTTTTTTTTTTTTTTTGGTTTTTCGAGACAGGGTTTCTCTGTGGCTTTGGAGCCTGTCCTGGAACTAGCTCTGTAGACCAGGCTGGTCTTGAACTCACAGAAATCCGCCTGCCTCTGCCTCCCGAGTGCTGGGATTAAAGGCGTGCGCCACCATCGCCCGGCTGACTGACTTTTCTTTACCCGTCGTTTGCTGTCTTAAATCTCTAATGGTCATGTCTTAAGACACACAGCCCAAGACTTTACCATATAAAAACATACAGGAACATCTTTTTGAATTTCTGTCTATAGATTTTTATTTGGCTTCTAAACATTAAGAGTGCTTCCCATACAGCCTGTGATGCCCTCAGCTGAGCTCCTCTCTGCATGGACCAGCGCTGGTGGTCTCCTGACTGTCAGCTCACGTGAGGGAAAAGCAGGGGTTCCACCCTAGAGACCCGGTCAGAGTCTGAGGAACCGTCCTGATAAATGATCATTATGTTACTGTTGGTGACACTCCGGAGACCACACCTACGACATTAGACTTCTGATGCTCCCGTTCATGTCACTAATCACCTTCCTCCAATTCTAGCTTTATTTCTCTTCCTTTAGTCACTTTTGCTATTACACAAAAAGATAATTAAAACAACTTAATTTCCCCTTTAGCATATGGAATACCAGCTAATAATAATAATAATAATAATAATGCCAAGACTACAAAGGAAGAGTGACCCACGGGGGTGAGAAGTCAGTAGCTTGACGCTTAGCATGTAAAAACCCTGGGGTTGCTTCTCAGCACTGCATAAATCACGCACAGTGGTGCACGCCAGTAATCCCAGCCCTAGGGAGTTGGAGTCAGAAGGACAGAAGTTCAAGGTCATCCTTGGCAGTAAGTTCCAGACTGGCAGGGGCTATATGAAACTCTGAGAATGGAAAAGTGGAATCATCTAGAAAGAACTGGTTTTAATTTATGATTAAAAATATGGTTAAGAAAGGTCAAGTATCAAATGTCTTGAAAATATTTTCTTTGGGGGGAGGAAAGGGAAGCTCAAGAAATCTATACTGAGCATTGCCAAGAAACGAGTTTACAATTGCAGCCTGCACGTCTGTGCCTGCGGGACGCCCAAAGGCCTAAGCCTTTCATCTCCTAGTCTAGCATTACTCTCGATCTGGGTTATTAGGAGGGGAGGATTTCTTGTAAGCCTGGGAAATATCTAAACATACTTCCTTTATTCATAAGCTGTGTTTATGATCCAGTCATGGTACTTTCATAAACTAACTTGGGAACCCAGCCTGACATTGTAGGGTCATTCCTCATCTTGAAGATTTGTATTTTTTTTTAAAGATTTATTTATTTATTATGTATACAACATTCTGCCTCAATGTATGCCTGCACACCAGAGGGTGCAAGATCTTAGTACAGATGGTTGTGAGCCACCATGTGGTTGCTGGGAATTGAACTCAGGACCTCAGGAAGAGCAGCCAGTGCTCTCAACCTCTGAGCCATCTCTCCAGCCCCGAAGATTTGTATTTTGGAAGTGATTATCAGTGAATTAATATTTCGGTGTGAGGGTCAGTGGTGCATCAGAATAACAATTCCCGATCCTCTCCCCCCCCACACACATTCTATACATTTGATGTTAATCTAAAGATCATGATTGAATTGCAAATAAATCCAAATTTGGGGACTGTTTCTCTAATGTTTTATTCATTTGCCTTTGGGAATGGAGCCCAGGGCCTTGCGAGATAATCAAACTGCTGAGTCCCGCCCCCAACCCCTAATCATCTGGTGCCCACTGAGGCAATCGCAGGGACTCTGGGAAAATTAGTGGCCCTGGATGAACTCCTTCATTAGCAAGAGGTCCTAGTACCTGTGGCCGTTCCGTCTGCACCCTTCGCAGGCAGTCTGCACCGTAGATCACCGTGTTCTCAGGGATGACTTCGAAAGTGTTTAGATTGCAGCAGGCCCCGATGATGCAACCACTGGTCAAGATTACGTTTCTGCCCACGTACGCTGCGGTGAAGATGGAATTACAGCTTAAGACAGCAAATGAGTTCTGACATTTCTCACTGTTTACTCTTTCCCACAAACAGGTCTTAGGAAGAAATTGAAAGGCAATGCCTAGGTACGGAGAAGGCAGACAGCACAGAAGCAGGCAGGGTGTGAGTGCAGGTGGATTTATTAGAGTCCCTGCCCACAGGCTGTGGGGCGCTGGGCACGTCAGTGTACGATCTTGGAGCAGGGAGTCTACCCTCCTTCTCTGCTCCTTTAAGGATCGACAGGCAATGAGCATGCAGTGCTGAGCACATGTCTGACCCTCAGAAATACAGCAGAACGGCCAACAGTGGCCACAGTCGATGGTGGAAACTAGAACCGCTGAGCAGGTGAATGTTAAGCGCACTTTCACTATTTCCGAGAAGCGGCATTCTCGTTCACGTCAGTCAGGGTCAAGAAAGCCGAGGCAGTGTTCTCTCTGAGCCGTGGGGCGAGCTGTGGGAGCTGGTTCCCACCAGGGTTGGGGACCTCACATAATCCCCTGCCTGGCTCTAATTTTGGTAAGTAGATGCCACTTGTCTGACTGGCTAGGGTAAAGCAGGTCTGAAATTAAAGAAGGCAATTCCTGGCGAAACTGCCATTTGTCTCTCTATTCTGCAAGAATGCCCATCAACTACAGCACAGCCAACACCTTCAGCAAAAGCCCATCTCGGGTCTTTCAGTGGAGCCTTAATCCAGCCCCATAACTGTACGCAGCTGGCCTTTCAACTTAATGCAGTTATAACCGCGTTATCAGATGACCGTGTAACTAGGTTAGGGTCCTTTGAGGCAAAGAATTGATGTGCCAGTGACTCTGCTCCGACCCAAGCGTTCCACCTTGCTTGTACTTAGGTCGTTTCCCCGGACACAGCAAAGAGAAAGGCGGCAATTATTCTGACAATAAAACTCTGGACACAGCTTACCTTTTGATTCAATGACATTATTGTCTCCCATTTTCATGGCTTGGGAATCTGTGAGCCTGAATTAAGTAAACACCTTTTCCCATGAATGCAGAATGTCCTCACAGTGTACTGAGGACAGAGGCGTGAGAAAGGCTGCACAGACTCAGTCTTGCCAGAATTCTCTGCTTAGGGCAGCAGTGATTCCCAAACACAAATATCCCCAGGTATAAAGAAATGACCCATAAGCCTTAAATATTTGATTACATTTACTTATTTACTGCATATATGTGAGTATTTGTGCCTGGACACGTATGAGTGTCAGGTCTATGTGTTTAGATCAGGGACAAACTGAGGGAGTCAGTTCTCTCCCTCACCTTGTGGAACCGGGGGACTGAATTCAGGTGGTCGGGCTTGGGGGCAAGTGTTTTGACCCGCTGAGCCAGTGTGCCAGCTCTTACTTCAGACAGGAGCTAGAATTAGCTTCTTGGTGTCTAACGAGCAGTCCTAGTCAATGACTTTCAAAGTGTTAAATCCGTGCGTGTGTGCGAGAGAGTGCGAGAGAGAGCGCACGTGTGTGCGAGAGTGTGAGAGAGAGAGCGCACGTGTGTGCGAGAGTGTGAGAGAGAGAGCACGTGTGCGCGAGAGTGTGCGTGAGAGAGCGCATGTGCGCGAGAGTGTGCGTGAGAGAGCACATGTGCGCGAGAGTGTGCGTGAGAGAGCACATGTGTGCGAGAGTGTGCGTGAGAGAGCACATGTGCGCGAGAGTGTGCGTGAGAGAGCACATGTGCGCGAGAGTGTGCGTGAGAGAGCGCACGTGTGTGAGAGCACATGTGTGCCAGGGTCAATATTGACCTTCCTGAGGGACGTGGTTTTCTGAGGTAACAGGGATGAAGCACGTGGTAACCGTGTGTTCTACACACAGCCCCACCCCAGAAAGACAGATCCATCTCCACCACTTTGTCCCTCTCACTCGCCCCTTTCCAAGGAAAGAATTCTTCTTTAAAAATTTTAATGATTTATTTTTATTTTATGTGAACTGGTGTTTTGCCTGCATGTACTATCTGTGTGAGGGTGTCAGGTTCCCTAGAACTGGAGTTACAGACAGTTGTGAGCTACCATGGGGGTGCTGGGAATTGAACCCAGGTCCTCTGGAAGAGCAGTCAATGCTCTTAGGCCATCTCTCCGCCCCGAGAGGATTTCTTAACATACCACAAATGGGTATGCTGTTTAAAATCTTGCTGGCCTAGTCTATACATATTTTACTATGTGATAGATAATTATGTCAGTTTCCACGTGGGGAGGGATCTGAGCAACAGAATCATCTGGAATGACGTGTGGCAGATTACAGCAAAGGATACGACAGCCAACTTCAAACACATTGTTGGTGCCAATGATCATTGGCTTGGGTTCTGGGTCTTCAGTGTCTGGGATGATATTATCCGGATGACTGTAAAAAGAACGGACAGATCATCAGAGGCTAGTCACACAGTAAACAGCTGCCACCCTTTCAGAATCTGGAACAACTGTCTCAATTTTACCTGCATCAAACTTCAAATCCACAGCTGTGTTTATCTAGAAGGCTGCGTTCTGAGGTGTACAGTACAGAAATGTAAGACGTCACAGACAGAAAAACCACCTCAGAAGAGGGTGCTACACCTTTAATCCCAGCACTTGGAAGGCACGGGGAAGTGGGTCTCTGTGAGCTCCAGAACAGCCTGGTGTATAAAGCGAGTTCCCGGACAGCCAGGGCTACAGAGCAGCCCTGTGCCCCCCATTTAAACTGTGAAATGGAAACAGTCCCCCACATGAAGCAATGACTGTGAGATGGGTACTTAGTGAAGTACGTGGAACAGAAACTCTGCTGTAGGAGGACGGCTTTATCCGACGGCAGACTCACCGCCAAATAAAGGGTATTAATATGGGGGGGGGCTCACACCGTAAGAAACGCCCACATGTCCTGTGTAAGTGTCAGACAAATCAGTCTTTTTATCATGGCTAAACATTTTCCCACGCAAATTCCATACATGGCTGCTACAAATTAGGTAAAAGCATGAATTTCTTGCCAAAATTTTATCTAGAAAAATTTATGCCTGCTCTTGAAAACAGACCGAGTGCTGCAGCCCAGCCCTCTGAGATTACACATCGTCTAACTCCACGTTTTTATCTTGAAAGTTTACGAATCGCTACAAGGATACCACACTGTGTGAATGTAAGTCTGGGTGTCACCCATGTGGAACATGGGAAAAGAGTTAAATTCACATAGGGACATTAAATGAGAGCCAACCAAAAACGTCTTCAGCATGGCAGGCACAAGAGAGGATACTGGATGGATCAGGAAGAAACCATTGCGGGTTTGATGATGGATAAAAAAGTGTCACGCTGGGAGACCACCAGACCCAGGGCGGGCCGCTGTGGTTTCTCACCTTGGGCAGTTTTTTTTTTCTGGTCTGGGTTTTGTTTTTTGTTTTTGTTTTTTTTCCAGGGTTCCTTGCTTGCTTTGCTGAGAGAGCCTTAACTACCCCCTCTAGCTCTGACCGTGCGCTTTCCTGAGCTAAAGCTGTAAGAGGCTCCCGTGCAGCCACGTTGACCCCCCCTCCCCCAGGCGCTCGGGTGGGAGCACCTGCGAGCCTTACTCACGCGTTTATGATGAGCGCCTGCTCTTCTATTAGGTTACCTTCGCCGATAATTATGGGCCCGGCCTCCGCAATAATTCGTGCTTTGGGGTGGATCACCGTCCTAGGGCCTGTGAAAGGGGGCAGGTGAGAAGAAATGGTGGGTGTAGGCGCTGCTTCCAGGGGGAGGGTGGGAGGTGATGGAGCTGGGTGAGGCTGTTGGGAGGAGCGTTCTCCAAGTCGGCGCCAGGCACCATGCTAGGTACCTTACCAGCGCTATCTCCGGCTGTTATCAGCAGCGGGCAGTGCCAGATCTAGAGCCAAAGTAAGCGGAAGGGCACATGCGGCGGGTCAAACAGTCCAGCCTCCAGCTCCAGCCTTTGGTGGCCTCTGTAGGACACACGGGGTCGAGGGCAGCAGTCCAGCAGGACTGTGGGAAGGGCCAGATGCCATGATACTGAAGACAGCGTGGCTCATGGAGCCGCTAAAACTAATTCCCATCTTTTCTTCAAACAGCCCAGGCCCTGCTTATAACACAGAACTTCCATCTTTAACCACATGATTTAGATCTGTCTATGGCTGGCCACTGGTGGTGCACACCTGTGATCTCTGAGCTGGAGGCCAGCCTGGTCTACAGGGCTAGTTCCAGGACAGGCAAGGGTGCGCAGGGAAACCCCATCTCAACAGCAACAACAACAACATTCTGTCCATGGTCTGTGTTATCTTCAGCCTTGCTCTGTGTTATCTGAGCACAAGTGTGCTCGCTGGAAGCAGGCAGGCCATGACCGGACAGTTCAACTACCAAAGAGGACAAAAGAGGAGGAGCTAGAGATGAGTGCTGGGCCAGCCACACTGAGGTCGGGAACCTGGGACACCTCCAGTCTCAATCTAAGGGCACAAGTAGGGCGCCCTTGGAGAACTGTGTGGAAATGAATGGGCACAGACACACCCCCACACAGGCATACACAGACACACACAGACACACACACACACCCCACACACACACACCTGCCCTCAGGCCTAGTACTCTGGTACTGGTGAAACCACTGATAAGAAAACATTTCTTCCTTCAGGCCCACACCCACCCTTATCTCAGCATCGGAGCTGTTTTCCTTCCCTGTTTTGTTTTGTCTCTTAAGGCAGGCTCCACTCTGTATCCCAGGCTGGCCTGGACTCCGCCCAACCTCCTGAGCGCTGGACTATACTCTGAGGCCGTTTCTATTTGGAAACAAACAGTGACTCACTCAGAAAGGAAGGTGGACAGAAGGATCAAGGGGGCAGAGGTGACACTTCCCAGGGCTCCATGGTATAAACCGTTAACTTTTAGATAAAAAGTTACTATCAGCTTATAAAAGGTAAGACACAATGTTGTATGTCACAGGGCAACAAAAATTAACATATGATGGGCCAGGAGTGCAGCTCAGCTGGTGAGCAATGTGGGTAGGGCAAGGCCCTGGGTAGGTTCCCAGCACCAAATCTCTCTCTTTCCTCTCTCTCTGTCTCTCTCACTTACACAGAGAGAGATAGATATATATAGAGAGAGATAGAGAGAGAGAATATGAACACAAACTATTTTGCCCCTTTGTCCCTTTGAGCTTCTCTTGGAAACTGGGAATACTTAGTGCACCAGCTCCCAAACCTTCCTGGAGGCCTTCCTGGTGAGATCTGGAAGGGACCTCAGCGCTCCTCATTCTTTTTCCCAAGACGAAGAAGATAAAGAGGGTGGGGGTCCAAAGCAGGCCTCAGAGCCCCACAGCACACAGTAAGAAATAGCATAAGTAGTCTTGATAGTCCCCTGACACCTTCACTACTAAATTCCTAAATAAAGTCTGCAATTCAGGAGAGAAGATGGGGTTGCTGAGATCCCTGGGAAGATTCCCAAGTCGACCACGTGCCTTTTCTTCTCATGTGTATCTGTACATGCACATACATGCACATACACTTGAGACCTGCAAATACCAGTACATACAAAATCACTAACGAGTTTAAAAATAAATAAAACTTGGAGGAAAGTATTCAAATGCTTCTTTCCACGGCTACAAAACATCTCACATTCCATTAATACAATCCCACCCACCGACTCATTCCTAACAATGGCCGCTCAGACTTGTACAGTCTCCAGGTGCTCAACAGTGCGATCACAAATACTGGATTCTTCCGAAATAACAAGTTCTACATCGTCCAGTGGCACAAGCCAATAGAGAGCTATAGCTCCCTCAATATGGATTTCTATTTTGCTTCAAAATATTCAAAATATAGGGTCGCAGTCTATTGTAGGCTCTTTGTAACTTGTAGTAGGCTCCATCACTGGGCTCCGTCACTCCCGCTATGAGCCTGCACTCTCTGAGGGCCCACTTTCACGTCTACAAAAGGACGAGATCCTTAACAACCTACCTACTGGGTGGAAATGCGGGCTGTATACTAGAAACAGTGTTTGAAAGGGGGTATCACAGGACCCAACCTACAGTTCCTAAGGTGCATTCAGGGGCTGACACAGTGGCCCAAGTAAAGACACTGCCGCCAGGCTAGTGACCTGCACTGTCCCTGAAGCCCACACGCTGCAATGACTCCTGGGGCTGTCCTCTGACCTCCACACGCTTGCCCACACCAACAAACAAACGTTCACAATGGGAAGTCCACCATTTGCCACAAGTGCTAAGAACTTCTGAAGAATAAACAAAATGGCTAAGTTAGGCCTGCTTTTCTCCTTTACGCAGGCATCATGGGAACGGCTGCTAGCTCAGGAGAGACTTCTGGTTGGTGAAGGCCTGGACTGGCAGCAGAGCTCCGGTGAGTGCTGGCTAAGCAGCTGGAGGTGCCAGGCCTCCTGGTTATGAAGACGAGGGGCCGACGGGGACATGTGTTCTCTCCTTTTTAACACGGCTCCAGTGTATACCTTTGGAAATAAATGGTACTGTTTTTTCTTTCAAAAAACACACGACACAGGATTGAGAGCTCGGTGGGGTTCGTGAAAGGTGGGTGCCTGTGACACCTGAGGTCGTCCCGGTGTACCCGGCATTCAAGCACACACTCGACACCCTCCAATACACAGTACAGCCTGGCATGGTGGCACCACTGTAATCCTGACACTTAGGTGAGAGCAAGATCTAAGTTCAAGGTCAGCCTAGACTGCGTGAGACAGTCTCAAAAAACCCAAAGCCAAACAAGCAAAATAAAATGAAGCTATTATATAACAAAACCAAATCAGGATGATTTTTTTTTTTTTGAGGCAGGGTAGCCCTAGCTGGCCTGAAACACTTTGTGAAGACCAGGCTGACCTTGAATTCAGAGATCTGCCTGCCTCTGTCTCCCCTCCCCGAGTGCTGAGATTAAAGGCATGGGCCACCACTGTCTGGTGTCTGAGCAGTTTAAACTGGTATTTTATTACCGCCATTATTATCTGTTAATCATTAGTTAACAATAGGTAACTGGAAAGCACGTGGTTATAAATCTCAGGGACTTTCCCCGTGGAGCTAAGGCAGATACAGCTTAGGTTAGGCGGTTGATTTTGACACTACTGCCACCTGCTGGTGTCAGGGCCCAACTGCAGGTTGTGGCACAGGGCTGGAAGAGCCTGAGGTAAACTAATCTGCTTTGAATTGAGCGATGAAAACAAATGTTGGGGGCAGTGATAACTGATCAGCTGGCACATGTGACAGCTAAGAGTGTGTTCTGGAGAACGGGAAAGAGGCACAGCTGTCTGCAGTTTCACGATGGAGGCTGCAGAGCGGAGGCAGTTCGGGCAGAACCGGCTGTATGCTGCCTGCCAGGCAGTCTTCTCTGGGCTTTCCAGTTCACGAAAACTTTTACCTAGACTGGGTCTGATTTAGAGCCATGCTTAAGGGTCTTGAAGTTAAAATGTTTTAAAAGACAAACAAACAAACAAAAGACTAAACTGTCACCACGCAGAATCCCTTTCCCCATCTAACTCCGGTGCGGACCTTCTTGGCGCTGCTCCAGGCAGGGCAGCTTGTGTGTTTTCCTACTGAGTGTGCCGAAAGGCCCTTTGGCTTATCTCCTTGTTTGGACAAATGTGTCTGGAGTCGGAGCTGCCTTAACTGGCGGATGAATTATTTTTCTAAACGGCTGGCCGGGCTTCCGGAGCACGGCCAGGAAGACATTCCTGCACCACGTCTCCTTTTCCCTCATTTGGTAAAGGGCGCACTTCACCTTTGCCACCGGCGGCGGCCATCTCTGGGTACGCTCTCATGTCAATAAGTGGTTTTTAAAATAAACCCACCATCTTTCTTTTGAAAATTAAACAACCCCCGTGACAACTGCTCTGCGAACTGAAAAAGACTCCAGCAAGGAGGTTTGGGTCTGAGTGCGCTGGCTCCACCGGGGACAGTTTCCCACTGTGCCCAGTCGGCCCCCTCATGCTCACAGCGGGAGTTCACTGGCACAAGCCCGCGGGCCAGGACTCTCCTCACACGCTAGTCAGCTCTCACAGGAGGATTTACAGAAAAATAATTTTAGAGGTCTAATGTAAACCAGGCTTGAAGCTATGAAAATTAGCAGGACTCTTAGGTCTAAGCACCCTCCAAGGGGGGTGTGTGCTTCCTCAGAGCCGTAAGCCAGAGCCTTCTCTCTGCCTCTGGCATACGAGCCCCCCCCCTTCCCTGCTCATTTCCAGACAATGTGCTGTAGGGAACCCTGACATACACACAGTTGACTAAATTTCTAGAAAACCGCAGGTCTGATTTAAGGTTCCAATGACTTTAAACACGGCAAAAGACAAACCTGCCCTCTTTAAACTAGTCAAAGTGTGAAAAAGAAGGACAGTCCAACACGGAGCGGCCTGGCGTGGATCACCTGAACACAGTTCTCTGACTGCTCCTGAGCTGTCCGGTAAGCAGTCTATCAAGTGCCCAAACAGCCATCTCCACAGCACAGCAGGAAGGATACATCAATCATGCCAGCAACCCGAGCAAAAACAAACCAAAAGGCTTGAAAACGAAAACCAAGACCTGGTGGGAGAGCTGGAGCCAGATAACTCCGCTCTGATTAAACTTTATAATTGTGTCGTCTCTCAGGGAGGTTTGAATCAGAGGTGTTATTTAAAAAAAATGACTAGCTGCCAAAAGACTAGAGATAATGTAACGATAGAAATGGTTATCTAAGCACAAGCTCTGGGGAAAACATCCTCATTTATATACACAACCAAAGAAACACAAGGCTTGAGTACAGGGTGGAGGAAAGATAAGAAACATTCAAAACAGGGCTGGAGAGACGGCTCAGCGGTTAAGAGCACTCTGCTCTTCTAGAGGTCCTGAGTTCAATTCCCAGCACCCACATGGTGGTTCACAACCATCTGTAATGAGATCTGGTGCCCTCTTCTGGCCTGTAGGCATAGATACAGGCAGAACACTGTGTACATAATAATAAATAATAAAAATCTTTCAAGAAAGAAATATAACAAATATGAGATAAGCTGCGGGAGACGACACTGCAGAACTACATCACGACATCACTCTCTTGCATCCTTCCCTTGTTTTTTTTTTTTTTACTTTATTTATTTATTATGTATACAATATTCTGTGTGTATGTCTGCACGCCAGAAGAGGGCGCCAGACCTCTTTATAGATGGTTGTGAGCCACCATGTGGTTGCTGGGAATTGAACTCAGGACCTTTGGAAGAGCAGGCAATGCTCTTAACCACTGAGCCATCTCTCCAGCCCCTCCTTCCCTTGTTTTAATAACAGAATTGTTTGCTGGGCAGTGGTGGCACACGCTTTGAGCCCAGCACTCAGGAGGCAGAGGCAGACAAATCTCTGTGAGTTTGAGGCCAGCCTGGTCCACAGAGCAAGTTCCAGGACAGCCAAGACTACAGAGAGAAACCCTATCTTGAAAAACAGAGGCTGAGGAACGCATCCGAGGAACCCCAGCATTGGAATGGCAGGCTATCCCGGGTCTGCAGACTCTAGGGTGTTAGAGTACAAGGCCCACACAGGCAAGTTCTTTGTTCGGCTCACGGCTGTTGCTCCAGGGCAGGCAATGCTGGCACATCTCAGGTAAACAACAGCTCTTTCTCAAATCAAGCAGTGTCTGAGCCACACTGACTCACTGGTATTTCCCACAGAAATTCTAACACGGCCCCCATCACACCGTATCGTTTTGTAAGTACTAAACACTTAATAGAAGTAAATAAGTTTAAAAACAAAACCAAAGAAATCGCAGGCTCCAGCGAAACAGACATGGAAGGACAGGAAGTAAAGGTGGAGCACTAGAGTCGATCACACGGCATGGAGCACTAAAGTCGATTGATCACACGGCATGGAGCACTAAAGTCGATTGATCACACAGCATCAAGGTGGAGCACTAGAGTCGATCACACAGCATGGAGCACTAAAGTCGATCGATCACAGCATGGAGCATTAAAGTCAATTGATCACACAGCATGGAGCACTAAAGTCAATCGGTCACACAGCATGGAGCACTAGAGTCGGTCACACAGCATGGAGCACTAAAGCATCACCCTCACAGCATTCTGTCTAGATAATCAACACGAATAATTCTTACCTATGGTCACATCTCCTCTGATTTCACTTTCCACACACACAACGGCTCCAGGAGCAATCTTCACACTGCAGGGAGAGAGAGAGAGGTGACACTCTTCCTCAGTAAGGTGTAACTGTCACGGGCTGGCGAGACGGCACCACTGATGAAGCACGGCTGAGCCAGCCTGGTGACCCGGGTTCAATTCTTGGAACCCAAGGTAAGAACATTAAATTTCAAAACGTATTGTTATGGAAAGTGTGCTGGGGCCGACAAGATGGCTCGTGGGGTAAGGAGCTAACTAAGGAACTTACCGCCAAGCCTGATGACCTGAATTCAATCCCTAGGTCCCACATGGTGAAAGGAGAAAACCAACTCCCCATGAGTTGTCCTCTGAGCACCACATGCACACGATTGCATATGTGTAGCCCCAAACATGTAAACAACCCCCATAAATAGATAAATGTATGTACATATGTGTATGATTACTTTTCTGTCGTAGAAAGAAACACCTTGACCAGAGAAATTATTGGTAGAAAAAAATTTGTTTTGGCTTAAGATTCTGGAGGGATAAGAGTTCATCATGGGATGGGGGTGGGAGCTGAAGAGATGGCTCAGTGGTTAAGAGTACAGGCTACTCCTCTAGAGGACCTGTGTTCAATTTCCAGCACCCACATGGCAGCTTGCAACTGTCTGTAACTCCAATCCCAGGGCAAAACACATACAGGCAAAACACCAATGCACATAACATAAAAATAAATAAATCTGCTGGGCAGGGCTGGTGCACCCTTTTAATCCCAGCACTTGAATCTCTGAATTCGAGGCCTGCCTGGTCTACAGAGTGAGTTCCAGGATTGTCAGGGCTACACAGAGCAAAAAAGCAAAAAAACAAAACAAAAGAAAAAAAAAGAAACGAAAGAGTCCATCACAGTGGGGGGACAGGCAGCAAGTGGCAGCAAAACTGGAAGCTGAGACATCACACCTTGAACCAAGTGTGCACCTTCAGTACACACAGAGACAGACAGACAGAGATTGAACACATGCAAGCACTCAGTGTCAAGAAATGTCAAGAACCTTTGAACTCTCAAAGCCGTCCGGTTGTTGTGGAAGATTAGTTTAAGATGTGTTACATCTGTTTATGCTGCGGGACATTTCTTTCACGATGCAAAGATATGCTGCATTCTTTTATGTTGCATTCGTTTAACTCTGTAGAGCTGTGTTACTGTGCCTGCCTAAAACTCCAGACGGACCTAATAATGAGCTGAGCGATCAACAGCTGAGCAGGGGAGAGACATAGGTGGGGCTGGTGGGCAGAGAGAATAAATACGAGGAGAAATCTAGGGGAGAGGGAGGAGCGAGACAAGGAGAGGAGGACACTAGGGACAGCCACATGGCTAGCTGCTGAGTAAGAAGAAAAGAAAGATACACAGAACAAAGACAGGTAAAAAGCCCAGAGGCAGAATGTAGTTAAAGAGAAATGGGATAACTTAAGTTAAAAAAGCTGGCTAGAAACAAGTCAATTTTGTTTCTAAGGCTGGGCATTCATAGGTAAGAATAAGTCTCCCTGTATTTATTTGGGAGCTGGGTGGTGGGTCCCTAAAGAGTTAAAAAAAAAATCCTCCCACAAGGTCACGCCTCCCAAACCTTCCTAAGTGCACTACCAACTGGGGACCAAGCATTCAAACACAGGGGCCTATAGGAGATGGTGTCAAACTACCAAAAAATAATAATAAAAATTCTTTAATGAAGGTATGCTGACTCTGTAGTTAAGAAAAAGATTTTAAAAATTCATAGAAAAAATGGAAAATCAATGTTTACAGGGCTTCATATATTACAGGCTTCTCAATCCACACATAGTCCTGTAGGCCAAACTCACATGCTTAAGAAAACAGCTTTGGATCTTTTCTTTGAATGTAAGATCGGCGCTGTGTCTAAACAAGAACCCGAGATGTCCATCAGCAGGGGCTGGCTAAGAAGTTATGATATGGACTAATAAGCAGTGGTCAAAAAGAGCAATTCCTCATATGAAGATTTGGACATGGTAGGACACGCACATAATCCCAGCAGTGGGGAGAACAAGGCAGGAGGATTGATCGTAAATTCATGGGCCAGCCTGAGCTACGCAGCGGAAGAAAAGAGGGGAGACAGGAAGGGAGGAAGGGAGGGAGAAGGGAAGAGAGAAAAAGGAACGGGCAGGCAGAAGGGAAAGGACAGGATGTGGAATGGCTTCCACGCTGGCAGGATGCAATGTGCTGTTGTTTCTGTAAACGGGTGGTGGTGGTGTGTATTCTGTTTAATAGGCAGCAAAGCAACAGGTCGTAAAGGTAAAATTAGCAAATATTTCTATTAATCTCCAACAGGAAATAAAAGTTTTATCTTTTATTTATTTTTTATGTACAGTGCTCTGCCTGCATATATGCTGGTTGGCCAGAAGAGGGCACCAGATCTCATCATAGATGGTTGTGAGCCACCACGTGCTTGCTGGGACTCGAACTCAGGACCCCTGGAAGAACAGTCAGCGCTCTTAACCACTGAGCCATCTCTCCAGCTCAACAAATTTAAGTTTTAAAGCTACCTACCAAATAATAAAAACTATAGTACAAACTGACTAAAGACTAAGTTTTAGTCTAATTTGAAGACAATTTCCACAGAACTTGCTGGTGCTTTTGGATACTCTGCCACGACCTAGCTCTGGCTTCCGGGGCTGATCACTATTAAACAGGCGTCAGGAGACCGTGCCTCTTCGTCTTATTCCCAGTGGCGGAGGGAATACTTTTACTTCTGTAAGCCACTAACCCTGGAAATCCTCTTTGGCCCGGAGTTTCATGCTTCCCAGGTGAGGACCTGGTAAGTCCAACAGTCGAAGCACTGCAGGTGCTGAAATCATCAGAAGGTAAGTTTCCTATCGGGCTTGAGAAGAGAAACCGCGCGCTCTACCTGTCCTAGCTCGCTTTTCTGTTGCTGGGAGAAAGACCATGACCAAATGCATCCTGGGAAGGAAAGAGTGTGTTTGCTTTACACTTCCTGGACACAGTTCATCGAGGAAGTCAGGGCAGGGATTCAGGCTGGGGTGTGAGCAGAGTCCAGGTGCGAGGCTGCTCTCTGGCTCTCTTGCTAGTTTCTTACACAGCCCAGGGCTGACGCAGGCGGTACTGCCCCCCAGTGGGCGGGGCTTCCCATACCAATCATCCATCAGGACATTGAGCTGACCATCCTGATCTGGGCAGTACCTCAACTAAGTCTCCCTCTTCCCAGGTGGCAAAAAGTAATCGGGCCATTAACCCTAGTATTTTTAAAGATGGTCAAATGGAAATGCATACCAGAACTTTCTGGAAGCAAACCCATTCCTGGGGCATCGCTGTTCTCTCAAGGGTATTCTCTGCTGTTGGCGAGAGTTGCCCAGAAGCCCCCGCGCCTGCAGATCTTAGTCCTGTGGTAACTGTTTGGCTCTCTGTGAAGGGCCCACTGTTATTTATTTACTACTTAGTTTGTGGGTTTTTTGTTGTTATTGTTTGTTTTTTTGAGACAGGGTCTCTTAATGTAGCTCTGGCAGCACGGAAACTCACTGTGTAGACGAGGCTGGCCTCAAGCCCAGATCTACAAATTCACCTGCCTCTGCCTCCTGAGTGTCGGGATTAAAGGTGTGCACCACTACACTGCCCAGCCCAGCTCATCACTTTCAAGTGTCATATATTAGATGCCTTTTCGTTTAAAGTGGTTTTGGTGTTAAAATACAGCTCTGCTCAAATAAGCTAACCTATAACATGTTGTGGAATAATCTTCTTGCACACTGTGAAGATTTGTCACTTGGACCGGCTCAATAAAAAGCTATATGGCCAATAGCTAGGCAGGATTTTCAGGGCAGAGAGGACACTGGGAAGAAGGCGGAGATGAGCAGAGACAGAACAAGCAACATGGGCATTACAAAGGAAAGGTACAAGGCAGGAAGTAAATGAATAGAAATGGGTTCATTTCAGTTATAAGAGCTAGTTAGAAAAAAGCCTAAGCTATTGGTTTTAATAATTATAAGTCTCCATGTCATTCATGGTTTGGAAGCTGGAGGGCAGGACAGAGAAGGACTCATTATAGTAAACCCCCCACCCAGTTTCACCATGAAGCCCTGATTGGCCTGGAACTTGGCTATGTAGACCAGGCTGGCTTGAAACTCAGAGATCCTGCCCCTGCCTCCCAAGAGTTGGTATTAAGGTTATTTGACCCCTTGTCTAGCTTCCCTAAGCTCCAATTTTACCTCTAACTTCCTGTCACAACTCGCCTCCTTCAAATAAATAATAATGCTCACTCCCACTCACAAAAGAAGCGTTATAAGCAGCTAAGTGTAGAAGAGATTCCAAAGTACGTCCTGCTTAATGCCCTAAAGAAAAACCCCAAGTAATGTTCATGTCCATCAACACACTTCTCAGGGAGGCAGAATATTAATTATTAATACATTTATTACTAGATCAACTGCTTTTAGTAGTAAACACTGGTATCAACATCTTCCCATGGGTCCACTGCACCTTGTAATGGGCGGTGGGACACAGTGTGAAGCAGGCAGCTGGAAGGTGGGGCTCAGACCTAGCAAACGACGAAACAGCCCCACTCTCTGAAGGCTGTGTGAGCGTATACTGTAGTGCAAGTGACACTTAGAGCAGATCTGTTTCTCTTCAGCTCATGAAAAGGGTGACAGATTGCCAGCACAAATACAAGAAAAACTTAAGAGTTTTAGTTTACAGCACCGGATGCAACACGGGTTTTGTTAAGTCAGCACAGGAGCTGGAGAGATGGCTCAGGAGTTAAGAGCAACTGCTGCTCTTCCAGAGGACCAGAGTTCAGCTCTCAACATCCATGGGAGACAGCTCACAACCTCCTGTAACTCCAGCTCCAGGGGGAGCCCTCGCCCTCTTCTGGCCTTAGGGACACCTGTATTCACATGCACACACACATAACTTTAAAAACAAACAAAGAAACAACTGAATCCAGGCCTAATGGCTCAAGACATTCATCACAGCAAAAAGGAGGCAGAGGCAAAGGAATCCCCTGTGAGTTCAAGGTCTGCCTGGTATACATAGAGAATTAAAAAAAAAAAAAAGCAAGGGCTATATACTGCAAACTTGTCTCAAAAGGGGGGGGAAGAGTTAGAAAATTACAAAAATGTCTGACACAGAGGATGCTGCTCAACACTGCTACTGTTGCAAATGGTTCTCTATGCTTCTCAGTCATCCACGCAGTCTCTTCCCAAAGACAGACAGCCCCATCAGTGAAGACCCTAAGAGAAGCGGCCACAGCTCCCAGCCCCCGGCTCTCAGTTGCAGGGTAGAGAGAGGGTGATTGTGCCAGTGACATCTTCCAGGCCCTTCCTTCTTCCCGACAAGAGGCAGGGTCGACGGAGCCGCCACCGCTGGGCGGCGTCTCGGTCGCACAGAGAGTCTGCACAGGTGTGCTGGGGTGGAGTGTGTGTGTGTGTGTTATGTGGGGGTCTGTTTGTTGCTGTGTGTGTTGTGTGTGTGTGGGGGGGGGGGTCCAGGAACAAATCCTCCCCGCCCCCGCCCCCTGCGATCGCCAAGTGTAGGATTCTGGAACCATCCACCTAAACACGGTCTCAATCCCCCTCACTCCCCCTAAGTGCGACCAGAAACAGGTTCCGCCCTTTCGGAGAGCGAGAGCAGGCGCCAGCCGGCCGAACAGCACACGCACCTCTTTTGAGTTTTCTCCGCCATCATCAGACCCGGAACTCAGGATGAGCCGAGATCGACCCTGTTGCCTGGCTAGAGCGATGATCTCTACATCCGATTGCAGAGCCTGGCTCGGCCGGAGGGGCGGGGCCTGAGTGACCGGCTCGCGCTTGCGCACCGCGGATGGTTTGCTTTCGCCCGAATGGGTTAGGCTTGTTGCACTCCAGCAGATGAAATCCACTCGCAGCTCCTGCGGGCTTGTCTCCCGGGAAATCGTTCTTCACTTGGCTGTGTTTACTCCAAGTCTGATCTAACCCCGGATGCCCTGTCCCTTATCGTTAGCTCGCTCCACCTTTAGTGTCTAGATTCCCGTTCCCAAGCCTCCTCCTCACGCCTTAGCCAGGGCTTTTCTCGTCAAAATTTCTTTTGAACATCAAATCCAATTTTTAAACCTTGCATTCCGTGTGTGTGTGTGTGTGTGTGTGTGTATTTGGCTCTTTTTTCTGAGACACGGTCAAGACACCGAGCTAACTCTCCACCTCTAACTACTGCTAGTCCCCCACCAGTGGCATCTTCTAGTCCGGTGGTCCTCAACCTTCCTAACGCTAGGACCCTTTAATACAATTCCTCATGTCGTGGTGACCCCCAACCATATCATTATTTTCGTTGCTACTTCATACCTGTAATTTTGCTACTGTTAGGAATCATAAGGTAAATATCTGTGTTTTATGATGGTCTTTAGGCGACCCCCGTCATTCGACCTCCCAAAGGGGTTGTAACCCACAGGTCAAAAACTACTGTTCTAATTCTTCAAGTCCCAGATGGCACAGCCAGGATTCATTCTGAGAAACAATCAGATATGAATCATGACAGTTTTGCAAGGAGTTGGTTTCTTCAGGACCTGCTGTGCAAGATCAAAACCTGTACATCAAGCTGGGACTTTACATTTGGATGCCTAAGTTGCTGACCAAAAGTGAGGTCCCCCCTCCAACTCCAAACATTGGTGCTGCCCAGAAGAGCTTCAGTTGATTGAATCAGGCCCACCCAGATTACCTGGGAGAATTTGTTTCCTAAAGATAATTTAAATTTAAAGGTAATGGGCTCGAATCACACCAAGAAATGCTTTAATGGGGCCAGAGGTTTGGCTTAGTTGGTAACAGCGTTTGCCTAGCCTGCATGAAGCCCTGAGTTCATTCCCCAGAGTCACATGGAAGGACACACCCATAATCCCAGCCCAGGAGGCTCAAAAATATTAAGGTCATTTTTGTTTAGTCAGAACTGTGTATTGCTCCTGCCATATTTGCAGGAGCCATGTTGATTTTTACAGTGGTGTTTATCTCCTCTGATTGCTTAGCCTTTTTTTTTTCCTAGTATGGTTGATTTGTTTGTCTGATTTTCGAGACAGGGTTTCCTCTCTGTGGCTTTGAAGCCTATCCTGGAACTTGCTCTGTAGACCAGCCTGGGCTCAAACTCACAGAGATCCTCCTGCCTCTACTTCACAAATGCTGGGATTAAAGGCTGGTTCATTGTTTTTTTTTTTTTGTTTTTTTTTTTTTTTTTTTGTTTTTGTGGGCTCTCGGAGGGATTTGTTTCTATCTTCGGTAGCTATCTTCTGGAGAGCTGGCTTAGTGGTCTTGCGTTCCTTTAGACTGTTTTTGTCATGGAAAGTTTTTATTTTTCCTTTAGTTACAACAGGTAGCTCTAATGAATGCGTTATTCTGGGACTGCAGTTGTCAGCTTCCAGAACTTGAAATATGTCATTGCAAGCTCTTCTGGCTTTTAAAGTTTCAGTTGAACAAACTGCTGTTAATCTGATGGACCTGCTTGTTCATGTGGCACGGTGCTTCTCTTTTGCAATGTTCAGTATACTTACATTTGTTCCGTAGATTAGTGTTTTAATTACAATATGGCAAGGGAGGTTCTTTTCTGGTCTGTCTAGTGTCCTAAACTCTTCCTGTGTGTGAAACATTTCCTTTGTCTCCTAGAACCTTGGGACACTTCCCATTGTAATTCTTTTGAAAATGTTTTCTATGCCTTTAGGATGAGATTCTTCACCTCATATGCCTGTAAGCTGAAGACTTTGTCTTAGAATGCTGAGGAGAGCCGGGTGGTGGTGGCGCACACCTTTAATCCCAGCACTTGGGAGGCAGAGGCAGGCGGATCTCTGTGAGTTCGAGACCAGCCTGGTCTACAAGAGCTAGTTCCAGGACAGGCTCCAAAACCACAGAGAAACTCTGTCTCGAAAAACCAAAAAAAAAAAAAAAAAAAAAAAAGAATGCTGAGTAGACCTTGGAATTCCCATTTATACTTTTTTAAAAAGTCCTTATTGGATTGTTCTTCTCTCTACAGATGTCTTCAAGATCAAATACTCTGTCCTCTCCTTGATCTGTTCTGTTGCTGAGGTTTTCCATGGGTTTCTAGTTGGGTTTTGTTGTTTTGAGGCAGGGTCTCACCCTGCAGCCCTGGCTGACCTGGAACTGGCAGACAGAGATCTTCCTACCTTTGCTTGCTGAGATTAGAAGCATGTGGAACCATGCCTAGCCTTTCACAACTTCTTTTTTTTTAAACTTTAAATGCATTACTATATATTACCTTTTTCTTGTTAAGATAAAACATCATGACCAAACGCAACTTAAGAGTTTTGTTGAAGTTGGCTTTCGACAGAACTGTCTCCCCCAGAGCGGAGAGTGAGACCCTGAAAGCTTTTTGTTCTTTCTTTAGCTCCAGAGTGTCTGATGTGTGGTTGATAACTCCCTCCCAAATGTGTTGAGCCCTACTGTGTAAGGACAGCCCTGCAATGTCCCGGGCTAAGCAGACAGGTCTCCACTAGCTAAGAGATGGCTTCTCACTCTTGTCTCGCTTTGAGGACATCTCCTCAGTATTACCCTCAGATAAAATACTCTCTTTAAGTGTTTCCTCCCCACAGTTTTTCGTCCTTCAAATCTTAACTTCTATAAATGATTACTAAATACAAAATAGGTTTGTATTCCTATTCTGTGTGCTGGAGATATTGCAATAAATGAAACAGGGCCCTGACCCTTGTAGAGCTCTCACTTAGCTTACAGCGAAAATAAATTAATCAGGATACAGGTACATGATGGGGTAGGAGGGTGCTCTTATGGAAGACAAGGCGCTGTGAGAGAGGCAGTTGAGAAGAGGAATCTTGTTTTCTGTCTTGCGGCTCTGCCTTCCTTTTGTACTTAGTCCGGACCTGCTTGTCCACAGCAATAGATTTTGTTTTCATTAACTTAGTGAAGAAAATAGATGACGGTGTGGTGGCTGGAAAGGCAAATAATGTGCCGCGTTGCCCGCGAGGTACAACCTCGGAGAGCGACTTTTCAGTAAACACAGCAAGGTGCGGAACGCCGCAGTGTGATTTGGTTTCCATAGCTCTGGTTCCGTTATCAGGAAGCCAGCCTTTCCACTGCTTATCTCCAGAGCTTTCATTTCATTGTGCTCCTTCAGGCCTTTCTGCACCCCGTAAAGAGGCCAGAGGGGGCCCGGCTGTGACTTCTCTTGCAGGAGGGCACCAGGGCAGGGCTCTAGGAAGGACCGCGTGCTCCAGGTTCATAATGGATTGGCTCTGGATCTTCTTCCTCCATCCCGTGTCATTTTATCAAGGGGCTGCTTTCCCCTTTGCACTTCTCTTTAATCACCTCCGCACCGTGGATTCCTTTTCCACCCGGGCCAGGTAGGCAGAATGGCTAATGTTGCTTTTCCATCTAGAAGTACAATAACAGGGTAGAAAGCACAGAGTGTTCTCTAAATGAGAAGGCCACCCATTCACTACTCTCAATTTGTTCTTTATGCACGTGTTGGGCTTAGTAGCCTTGCTACCAATCGTTGACTGCCTAATAATGATTGTCTATAGATTAGCAGTGGCTCTCAGCCTCCCTAACGCTGCGACCCGTTAATAAAATCCCTCGTGTTGCGGTGACCCCCACCCATAAAATTATTTGGTTGCTACTTCATATCTAATTTTGCTACTGTTATGAATCATAGTGTAAATATCTGATATGCAGAATATCTGACCTCCAAAGGGAGTTGTGATCCACAGGTTGAGAATCTCTGGATTAGCACAAAACTGATTCAGAAATTAACTTCATGTTTGCATTGACTCAAAAATGGATAGACAGGTTTGTGTGAAATGGGAAACAGAGAGACATTGAGATGATTGATACTGGAAGTCTCGAAATGTCTGCCCCTGTGCTGACCACAGATCCTGGTTAGTTTTCAGCAGTCTTAGTTTTGTAGGATTATGCGTGCCATGAAATTTAACTGCATGGAAAATATAGCTTATGTATACATCTATAACAAAGTAGGCGTGTTAAAATTTGCCTTTGGTTGGCTTTTTGTTTCCTTGTTTTTGAGAAAGAAGTCAAAACAAATCTTGGTAAAGTCCAGCTCAGTTTGATCTAAAATTGTTGTCACGGAAGAGCCGATTAGACATTCTCTTTATGAAGCTCAACACAGTAGAAGCATACTCTGTTTTGAAGAGGACTTAGTGGAAGATCCTTCTAAAAAGCCCACAGTCTAAGCAATAGGCCTCCTAATTTTTCTTATTTAGGAAGCTAAGGTTTTTTTTAGTGGAGCTGTGTGTGTCCCCATGTGTGTGCATGTGTGTGGTTTTCAGGGTGGCACCCAGGACTACACATGCTGAAAATGCTCTCTATCACTAAGCACCACTTTTTAGACCTAGGGGATCATCTTAAGTAAAATCTAGCTGCATTTAATATTTGTAATTATTGAGTTTGACTAAATTAGGGTATGTTATCCTATGTTCACAACTTATAGATGGCCCTTACCCTTGTTTTGGGGATGACAATAGGGGAACAGATTTTCTTTGTTTTGTTTTTTTGTTTTGTGAGACAGGGCTTCTCTTTGCAGCCCTGGCTGTCCTGGAACTCACTCTGTAGACCAGGTTAGCATCAAACTCTGAGATCTGCCTGCCTTTGTCTCTTGAGTTCTGGGATTAGCAGCATGCACCACCACCACCAGGCTTCAGGGGGATAGTTCTAAAGAAACTTTCTATATACGAAGACTCACAAAGCATTAAAGCGAGGTGAGCTTAAAAGTAAGGATTAACTCTAGGGCGGAGATTGTCCTTAACTCTTGCCTTGTTGAGGGTTTTTTTAGAAATATTTATTTTGTGTGTGTGTGTGTGTGTATGTGTGCAAGAGCTGATAAAAGTTACAAGAGGGACATCAGATCCCTGGAACTGAAGTTGCAGATGCTTGTGGTCCACCCTGTTTGGGTGCTTGGAAAGAAACCCAGGTCCTCTACAAGAGTGTAACCACATCTAACTACTGAGCCATTTCTCTAGCCCCAAGACTGTTGAGTCTTAATTTTCTCAATAAGTCCTTGTATATGGGAATAAACTTCCTGAGACACCTGTCCTTACCTATAAAACAGACACACACACACACACACACACACACACACACACACACACACACACAAAGCCTGTCTCTTGTACCCTGAAGCCAAATTCACGTCCGTGCTGGGAATGGAGCCCAGAGCCTTGGACATGCTATCAAGTGCTCACTATCAGAGTCACAGCCCTAATCCTCGCCTTTGTTTACTTGTTTGTTTCTGAGGTAGAGTCTCACTGTATACCTCAGGCTGGCCTTGAACTCCTGATTGTGTGGTCTCAGCCTCCTCAGTACTGCTCATTACTAGCAGAAAGCCTAGAAATGAATCAATAAGTTATACATCCCACACTGTAGACATGACACGTGCAGGTATTTGATGTTTCTATGTGCACACGGAAGTCATTCTCATTCAAACTGCCACACAGAGCAAGTGAAGGCTTAGGTCATAGTGTTAATCGGGGTGATGAGGCAGAGGCTCAAAAAGGAAGGTCTACGAATGCTCTGGAACTTTTATGTCATCGAGTTTCTCACTCTGAGGCATCTGCTGGTGTCCCAGGAAAGTGTCTGTGGTTGACGTGTGTCAGGCTCTGTACCCACACCCCGGGATGTGTAGTTCTGGGTTCCGAGTACTAGAGAAATGTAAGCCCACCTCACTGCGCCTGGCCTAACCCACTTTGCGGGTATTCTGATGCCTGCCTCCAGCTTTATTCATTTGTCAAAATCGAAATAAAAGCCTTCCATCTAATGCAGAAAGAAAGAACCAAGTCCATATGAAATGGACTCTCCCAGACTTTGCACACCTTCCCCCTTGAGGTTTCTGAGCAAGAACTGGGACAGATACTGTTGCTTCGAGGTGGGCACTTTACAGTGCTGAAGAAGACACTATACTTTTTTTCCCTGGCTATCTGAAGACTGTTCGCCATCATGGGAGACATGTTGACCACGTGACTACTTCAGTGGCAGTGAATCTTTTCACTAGGAAGGCAATGATGTAAGAAAGAAAACTGGGGGAAACTGACTAAAAGGACAAAGCCTTACCAGATGGCTTCTTTTTTTTCTGTCTTTGGGGGTGGAGGACTTGCTAGTTCCTCCACACCCCCCACTTTTGTTAACAGTGCTTCTCAGTTAGATCGTGAGTGGTCCCATCGGCGAGCTGTCTGAGACTGTTGTAGTCATTGTTCTCTTGCTGGGGAGAGACACCATGACCAAGACAAGTCTTATAAAAGAAAGCATCGAACTGGGGGCTTCATGGTTTCAGAGGGTTATAGTCCATTATCAGCCCGTCAGGAAGCATGGTGGCAGGCAGACAGGCATGGGGCTGAGAGCTTACATTCTGATTCACAGGCAGAGGGAGAGGGACAGAGAGAGACAGAGAGAGGCTGAGAGAGAGACACACACACACACACAGAGGCTGGGAGGGAGAATTGAGAGAGAGAGAGAGAGAGAGAGAGAGAGAGAGAGAGAGAGAGAGAGA
>JABTXL010006712.1:13143607-13187099 GCA_025134845.1 Neodon shergylaensis
AGAGAGAGAGAGAGAGAGAGAGAGAGAGAGAGAGAGAGAGAGAGAGACTGGGCCTGCCGTGGGCTTTTGAAACCTCAAAACATACCTCCTTCAATAAGTCCATACCTGGCTGGGCGGTGGTGGTGCACGCCTTTAATCCCAGCACTTGGGAGGCAGAGGCAGGTGGATCTCTGTGAGTTCGAGACCAGCCTGGTCTACAAGAGCTAGTTCCAGGACAGGCTCCAAAACCACAGAGAAACCCTGTCTCAGAAAAAAAAAAAAAGTCCATACCTACTCCAACAAAGCCACACCTCTTAATCTTTCCCCCAAAGTTCTAGTTCATTCAAGCATATGGGGGGGCATTCTCATTCAAATTACCACAGGCTCTTAGTGGTTACAGTCACTTGTATGACACGCATGCCAGAGCCACCAGAGTCACCAAGGGAGGAAGCAGGACTTTTCTCCTGTGGCTGGAGTTTACAGGGGACCTGGGCTTTATTCCCTTCAGAACGGATGACTCGCTGAGGCGACACACGGCTTCTTTATATGTTGTATGAGATTCCTGGGGACGATGACAGTGGAATTCATTGCTGCACTGTCCTAAGCATCACCTCTGTGGTCTCTTCTCTTTCAGGTACCTATTCCTCCTGACTGGAGGAGGTGTCCTGGCCTTGGCCACCATGGGTCCCTATGCTTTGCTCGTCTTCATTCCTGCCCTCTGCGCCGTGGCTCTGGTCTGCTCACTCAGCCCACGGGAAGTCCACAGGCTGACCTTCGGCTCTCAGATGGGCTGGCAGACCTTGTGCCACCTGGGTCTTCACTACACCGAGTACTACCTACAAGAGCCTCCACCTGTGGGGTAAATGCGCCTGTTGGTTTGGTTGTATGAGCCGATTCTAATCCTTGCACATCCAGGGAGCATGCTCTTAGGCTATTTAGCTTCTCCCAAGGCTCAGTCTCTTTTCCTAGACAAAGAATAACGGGGTTGGCAGTAGCGTTAGAGATAATCAATGCAAAAGCGGCTCCGTCACTGCACAGAGCCATTCCGTGCTGCTGTCTAGAGACTCGGTTATCTGGCACTTGCTGTGACTGTCACTGTGCCTGGCAGTGATGACAGTTTACTAGTCTCAGCCTTGGCAGTTTGGGCCCAGCCAAACCACAGCGGGCCTGGCTGCCTCCGCCGTGTTTTCTTTCCTCCGGCTCAGCTCTTCCATCCCTCCTTCCACCCCCAAGAAGGATATCGACCCCATCTAGGGACCAGTAAAGAACAAAACCCAAGAGCTAATTACAGACTAGAGGCGTGTCATGAGCCAGAGGAGTTGACAAGGTTAGGGGAATGAGTATCTTTGTCTGTGTTCCTGCCACCTAGTGTTCCTGGTGCCCCATGGCTGTCTGCTGGTATAGGTCTGTGCCACTCGGGGAATACAGGCTATGTCAGCACAGGGCAGGTCCCCTGTCTGGTTCTAAGCTATTAGCTCACTGGAGTTGCCACTCCCACTGCATCTAGAATCCTTTGGGAATTATTATGACAAATTAGACTTGGTGACACCTGCCTGTAACCCCAGCACAAGGAAGTGGAGGCAGGAGGATCCAGAGCTCAAGGTGATGCTCACATAGCAAATCGAGGACCAGCCTGGGATGCATAAGGCCTTGTCTCAAAAACAACAACAACAACAACAACAAAAAAGGCAGTATTGGCCAAGACTTCAGACTTGCAGGCTAGAGAGATGGCGCAGTGAGCAAGCATGCTTGCTGTGCAGATCTCAGGACCTCAAGAATGCATGGACAAAGCTAGCCATGACTGTGTGCACTTGCCACCCCAGCTCTGTGTGTCTGCTGGGGGAGGAGAGGTGACAGAAGGACCACGGGGCCTGATGGCAACCACTCCAGGTTCAGTGAGAGACTCTGTATACCAAGGGAATTGGGTAGACAGTGGTAGAGCGGGACACCCATCCCATGTTTTCCCTTGGCCTCCACACATGCATACAACACACATACAGACACACACAGACATACAGATACAGACACACACAGATACATATTTCTCTTACACACAGGCACACAGATACACACAGATACATCTCACAGACATCACACATAAACATAGACACACACACAGATACACACAGACACAGGCATACACACATACACACTCACCCTGATGCAAACATCAATTGCTCATGAGCCACCGCTCACCCTGATGCATTTTCCAGTGCACATCTCCAGTCACCAGAGTATCACAGCCAGGGCCTGACTTTTATTTAAAAACCTCAACTTCCTGTAATCTTTTCACTACTAATTCTTGTTTCTTTTGTATCAAACGTCTTCCATATCTCTAGTCTCAAATTTCTTTTTATTGATTTTATTATATATGGGATGTTCTATAACTTACTCTATAGTGTAGCCAAGCCTCCAGCTTACTATCCCCCTGCCTCAGCCTCCGGAGTGTAGTAACACAGGTGTGTATCACCACACTAGCTCTGACCCTAATATTTACAAGCCATTCTTTTTTAAAAAGGAACACTTTAATTAATTAATTAATAATGTATTTATTGTATATGACACAGCACTCCTATGGAGGTTGGAAGGCAACTTTGTTATTGTTTTCAAGACAGGGTAGCCTTGACTGTCATGAAACTCTGTAGACCAAGCTGGCCTCGAACCCACAGAGCTACACCTGCCTCTGCCTCCTGAGTGCTGGGATCAAAGGCATGCACCACCTCCTGAGTGCCGGGATCATAAGGCAACTTTTGAGAATCTTCTCCTTCTCCTTCTCCTCCTCTTCTTCTTCTTCTTTTTTTTTAAATGTGGGTCCTGGGAATTGAACTCAGAATATCAAGTGCCTTAACCCACTGAGCCATCTTTCCAGCCCTTTTAAAGCTATTCTAAGATATTATAACTAGGAGGTGGAGAGAAGACTCAGTGGTCAAGCACACTGGCCGCTCTTGCAAACAGACCCAGATCCAATTGGTAGCACCCACACAACAGCTTACAGATATCCATAACTCCAGTTCCAGGGGCTCTGATGCTCCCTTCTAGCCTCCTCGGGCACATAAGTATTACACAGACTTACATGCAGGCAACACATCCATACACATAAAAATAAAAATTTAAATACATTATATATATGATAGCCAGTCAGATATGGTGGCACAATGCTTTCATTCCCAGCATTCAGAGACAGTCAGGAGTAGCCCTGGGAGCTCCAGTTCAGTCAGAGCTACAAGTGAAACCCTATGTCAAAAAATTATCATCCATATTTTTCATAGTATTCCTCATCATTTTTCCCCCCATTTCTAACCAATGATTAGTGCTTTTGCCCTGGACTAATGTGTGTGTGTGGTTCTGTTAGAATCTAAGAGTCTTTGTGGAGTATGATTTGCTATGAGATCTGTAGGCAGGTTGGGCCAGAAGCGAGAGAATAAGTCCGGTGTGACTTCAAACATGTATTAATTTAAATCTCTTTCAGATTCTACGTCGCTCTTTCTTCCCTCATGCTCTTGACGCAGAGAGTCACTTCGCTCTCACTGGATATCCGTGAGGGGAAGGTGGAGGCAGCCTCGGGCGGCATGGGGGAAAGAAGTTCTTTGTCTGAGTGCCTAAGCAAGGCTCTGCCCTACTTCAGCTACTTGCTCTTTTTCCCTGCCCTCCTGGGAGGCCCCCTGTGTTCCTTTCAGAGGTTTCAGGCTTGCGTTGAAAGATCAAGCCCTTTGCAGCCCGGTCTCTCTTTGCGGGCTCTGACCTGGAGGGGTCTGCAGATCGTCGGTCTGCAGTGGCTCAAGGTGGCGCTGAGGAGGGTGGTGAGCACAGGAGCCGGGCTGGACGACTGCCAGCAGCTGGAGTGCGTCTACGTCATGTGGTCCACAGCTGGGCTCTTCAAACTCACCTACTACTTGCACTGGATCCTGGACGACTCTCTCCTCCATGCGGCGGGCTTTGGGTCTGAGGCTGGCCAGAGGTCTGGGGAGGAGGAGGAGGGATACATCCCCGACGGGGACATATGGACGCTGGAAACTACCCACAGGATCTCCCTGTTCGCGAGGCAGTGGAACAGGAGCACGGCTCGGTGGCTCAGGCGGCTCATCTTCCAGAACAGCCGGCGCTGGCCGGTGCTGCAGACTTTTGCCTTCTCCGCCTGGTGGCACGGGCTCCACCCGGGACAAGTGTTCGGTTTCCTATGCTGGTCTGTGATGGTGGAAGCCGATTATCTGATTCACACTTTTGCCAGTGTATGGATCAGCTCCTGGTCCCTGCGGCTGCTCTATAGAGCCCTCACTTGGGTCCATACCCAGCTCATCATCGCCTACATAATGCTGGCCGTGGAGGGCCGGAGCTTTGCCTCTCTCAGCCGGCTGTGTTGTTCTTACAACAGTATCTTCCCCGGGGTGTACTGTGTTTTGCTTTTGCTGTTAGTGAAGAGAAAACAGAAACGTAACTGAAATCTTTCCTCTGCCTTCCATTTCATTCAGCCACGAAACAGAGGATGTCTTGATGATTAATGTACTTCATTTTTTTTTCAAGATAAAAGTTTTTAAGTATTGGATGGATAAACGTGATGGCTGGCCACAGACATGTACTCTCTGGCTGTGGTGGTTTGAATAAGAATGGCTCACATAGGTTCAAACAGAAATGCTTAGGGCTTGGCACTATTTGAAAGGATTAGGAGGTGTGGTCTTGTTGGAGTAAGTATGTCACCAGGGGTGGGCTTTGAAGTTTCAAAAGCCCAGGCCTGGCTCAGGCTTTCTTCTGCTTGCCTGTAGATCAGGATGTAGGTCTCTCAGCTCCTCCTCCAGCACCATGTCTGCCTGCATGCTGCCATGCTTCCTGCCATGATGATAATGGACTGAGCATTTGAACTGTAAGCAAGCCCTAATTAAATAGTTTCCTTTATAAGAGTTGTCATGGTCATGGAGTCTCTTCACATCAATAAACAGCGACTAAGGCACTACATTTAACAGGCTATTCTGTTGCTACTGGGGTATGAAGCAGAGAAGCATATGGACTTACTTTTCCATAAAAGTAAGTAGGGACGGCAGCTCACAACTCAAACAGCAAAACAGAAAGCTGCCAGGTCCAGCATTAGCTTTTCCTAACAATCCTTTTAAGAAAATACTGAGGCATCACCTGAAAACTACCTTCAACTCTTTGGGGGACATGACCCCATTGGGGTCTACACAGTGAGACCCTGCCTTAAACAGACTTTTGCCCCACAAAGCAAAAGTGACAAAACTCAACCATGTCCTATTACTCTGTCCCACGAACTCATCGCTAGCCACAAGTTTGAAAAATTTAGTCTATGTGGCCATCCAAATTCTGAAAATGTCTCTTACATCCCAAGAGACTGGGACATTTGCTGGACCTCACAACTGAGTTAATAATACACCTTGAGGTCACTGCAGACTTATGTCGGCTCTCTTACTGTATACTTAGACTGTTGGTTTAACCTGCCTTTAAGAGGACAATGTAACAACCAACTTTATTTGCCCTGGACTTCCTGCGTAGCCAACTTTTACAACCTAAGATAATGAGTAGCTGTAATCTTAAATTATATGCTCTTCTGTGTCCTTGACCCAGGTAATGTGGGTGTGTCAGGTGCTGTAAGCAGCTGTCTTTGTTAGGGTTTCTATCGCTGTGATGAGACACCATGACCATGGCAACTTTTAAAAAGGAAACATTTAACCGGGGCTGGTTTACACCAGGTTCGGAGGTTTAGTCCATTACAGTTATGGTGGGAAGCATGATGGTATGCAGGCAGACACGGTGCTGGAGAAGGAGCCGAGAGTTCTACATCTGGATCTTCAGGCAGCAGGAAGAGAGAGTTACACGGGGCCTGGTTTGAGCTTGTGAAATCTCAAAGTTGAGAGAAATCTCTTAAGATCTACCATAAACGTTGAAAGCATCCATTTATTGGTTGATAAACAATAATACTTGCTATCTGGATCAGCTGGGAGCCAGAGACTTAATCCCTGTTAAGTGTTTCTGCAGATTAGCCCATTTGTTCCCCACGGGCAAAGCCCTTTGTCAGGGACAGACACAAACAAAACAGACGGATACACAGGGCAGGCGCAGATACAGCCTCAAGGGACAGACAGAGGACAGAAAACATAGAGAAGGAAGCAGATTATCCAAATCTGGACTCGCTGTAGGTTAATTGTCTCCAAGGGGAGGTGCTTTTCTTTCTTTCCCTAATAGGACAGCAATGCATTACTGGTAACCCAAAACCAATCACTGATATGTTTAATCCATGCTGGACTAAACTTGGAATTTGGATAGAAAAATAGAAAGGCTCTTATCTTTCCCAGAGGAGAAAAAGTGGAAAACCAACCTGTGTCGATTATTGCGTCATCTTGATTCAAAGCAGAGCCATCTGGGAAGAGGGACCCTCAGCTGAGGAGCTGTCTCCATTAGGCTGGATGGAGTGTGGGCATGTCTGTGCTCCTAAACTGTAGAAGAAAGCAGGCTGAAGAAGCCACGGAAGCTAAGACTGTCCGCAGCACGCTTCCATGGTCTCTGCCTTGAGTTCTAACTCAGCCTCCCTCAGTGACAGACTGAAGTAAGGTGAAATAAGCCCTTTCCTCCCCAAGTTGTTTCTGGGGAGGAAAACAAAAATAAAAACAGCAACAGAAATTAGGATACCACCAAACACTTAGTAACTACTTACATAGTTGCGGAAACCAAAGCCCGACTGAAATGTAACAAAGGGAGAGAGACCGACCGCAGCAGGCAAACACAGTCTCTGTAAGAACTGTAGGGCAGCGTCCTTCCTTCCTTCCTTTCCCTGGCTCACCCTAACAAACGTTTCTTATGTTCAACATATACCCACGCATGGTATGAGAACCTCCAGCAGCGTGGCCAGGAAGTAACATCACATCTGTGGGGCACCTGGACTATATATAATTACTCTTTTTTTTTTTTTAGTTTTTCGAGACAGGGTTTCCCTGTAGCTTTGGTGCCCGTCCCGGAACTAGCTCTTGTAGACCAGGCTGGCCTCGAACTCCCAGAGATCCGCCTGCCACCACCGCCCGGCTCTTTTTTCTTTAAAAAGCAAAAGGCATGTGTTGTGTTCACAGGCATATGTGTGAGTACTGGGTATCTTTAATTGTTCTCCGCTTTATTGTTTGAGACATGGTCCCTCACTGGACCTTGAGCTCAAAGGTTCAGCTAGATAGACTGGCCAGCGAGTCCAGGGATCCCCTTGCCTCTGCCTTCCCAGCGCGGCTGTTCCTTCCCAGTGTGGCTGTTCCCTGCTTTCATATAGGAGTGGGCGACTCGGGTCCTGATGCTCGCTCCCCAAGCACTTGACCTAATGAGTCGTAGCTCCAGCCTGATTTTCTTTAAATTCGCTTTACGTCAACTCACTTTTTCTTCACACTGTTGGATGGTTTTGAGAAACCATCTCACTGTGCAGCCCACTTTAGACTCAAACCAGGACCCCCCTGCTTTCATTTTCTGAGCACTGGGGTTACAAGCCTCATCGCCATGTCCACTGTACTAATTTTAATCAATTTTAATCCATTCTAGTACACGCTAAAAGAAACACACGCTTGTTTTAGCTAATTTTCTGAGAAATCACCACACTGACATCCAAAGGGGTTGTACCAGCTTGCATTCCCACCAGCAATGCAGAAGTGTTCCCTTTTCCCCACAACCTCTCCAGCATAAGTTGTCATCAGTGTTTTTGATCTTGGCCGTTCTTTCAGGTGTAAGATGGAATCTCAGAGTTGTTTTGATTTGCATTTCTCTGATGACTAAGGATGTTGAACATTTCAGGCATCTTAGATTCCTCTGTTGAGAGTTCTCTGTTTAGGTCTGTACTCCATTTTTTTTTAAATTGAATTATGTGATCTTTTGGTGTCCAATTTCTTGAGTTCTTTGTATATTTTAGAGATCAGACCTCTGTCTGATGTGGGATTAATGAAGATCTTTTCCCATTCTGTAGGCTGTCATTTTGTCTTGTTGACTGTGTCCTTTGCTTTACAGAAGCTTTTCAGTTTCAGGAGGTCCCATTTATTAATTGTTTCTCTTAGTGTCTGTGCTGCTGGGGTTCTGTTTAAAAAGTGGTCTCCTGTGCCAATGCGTTCAAGTGTACTTCCCACTTTCTCTTCTATAAGGTTCAGCGTGGCTGGCTTTATGTTGAGGTCTTTGATCCATTTGGACTTGAGTTTTGTGCATGGTGACAGATAGGGGTCTATTTTCATTCTTCTACATGTTGATATCCAGTTATGCCAGCACCACTTGTTAAATATGCTTTCTTTTTTCCATTTGATAATTTTTGCTTCCTTGTCAAAAATTAGGTGTTCAAAGATGAGTGGATTGATATCTGGGTCTTCTATTTGGTTCCTTTGGTCTTTCTGTCTGTTCTTATGCCAATACCAGGCTGTTTTCAGTACTGTAGCTCTGTAGTAGAGTTTGAAGTCAGGGATTGTAATGCCTCCAGATGTTCTTTTATTGTACAGGATTGTTTTGGCTATCTTGGGTTTTTTGCTTTTCCATGTGAAGTTGAGTAGCATTCTTTCGAGGTCTTTGAAGAATTTTGCTGGGATTTTAATGGGCATTGCGTTGAATCTGTTCTATTCTTATTCTTAAGCCACAGCTACATTTACAGGACATTATGCAATGGCCATCTGCTTTTATATTAAATGCCAGGCACCTTGAAATTCATTTATTAAATAGCAGTGTTCTTAGCAATTGCACGGTGGGCTGGAGAGATGGTTCTGTGGTTGAGAGCAATTACTGCAAGCCTGGCATGGTGGTACACACTGCTAACTGTCGATTGCGTTGGGTGGGTCACTCAGTCTAGGGGTTTGTAACCCACCCTGCAATCAGTTATTCCAGGGTCACGGAGGGGTGCTATCTGTAAGAGAATGGGCTAGAAAAGAGGAAGGAGGCCATGCTAAGTTTGTCACAGCCTCCATTTATTAGGGACAGGTTACAGTTATATAGGGTAAGGAATGAGGGGGGACACAGGGGCCTGGATCTCACCACGTGGTCCAGGTCACGTGATTCAGGTTTGTCACGTAGGCCAGGAGGTTACGTTCGGTCAGGTCACGGTAGGCCAAAAAGTCACACACCTAGTTCCCTGGATAGCTGGAATGTGAGGCGGGTTCCGCTAACAGATAGTTCTCCATCAACAGCTTAATTGGGTGTGGGGCAGGTTCTATCAATAGAACGATTCTTAACATAATTATGGGTGTGGGGTTCTCTGCAGACTCTCCAGGGCGATGGTTCCTGTAATGATTTTTAGGAGGAAAAATGGCTCCTGACAGCTAACTCCAGCACTTGGAAGGCAGATTCTGTAACAGAGAGTTACAGGATGGCCAAGGCTACACAGAGACCCAGTCTCAAAAAGAAACACATGAGTAAACAAAAAGAGACTTACTGCTCTTGAAGAGGACCCAGGTTCCCAGGACCCACACGGGGTGTTCACAACGTACATAGGGGGTTCACAACCATCTATAACTCGGGTTTCAGGGCATCCAGGGTCTCTTCTGGCCCCCCAGAGGCATTGCATACATGTGGTATACAGACACACATGCAGGCAACATACACATAAAGCAAAAATAAGTAAATCTTAAAACAAGAACAAATGCACGGAAGCACGCAGGTCTCTTCTTTCCTGTTTTATCCCATATGACAGTTTCTACTGCCCTGAACTAAACAAACCCCTCCCTCACAGTGTTAACTACCGGGACTTCTCACCAGTAGTACTGCAATGAACACAAACCAGAAAAGTTTTAACTAAAAAAAGCAATACTTTGTGGTCCCTATCTCTCATTCATGGAAACCATTTTTGAATGATTCTACTCCATCTCCACAGGACTTAAAAAGTTTAACAATCTGATTTCTTTCTTTTTCCCTCTCTCTCTTTTAAACTATAGTGTGTGTTTGAAATCCAAGAACAGTTTTCTAAATTATCTTCAGGAAGACTGGAAGCAAAACAGGGGAGTCATTTTCTTGTAAAGATAAATTTCAGTGGGCTTGGGACTTAGCTCAGTGGTAGAGTGCTTGCTTAGCAAGCACAAGGTCATGGGTTCGATTCCCAGTACAACAAACCAAACCAAACCAAAAAACAAACAAACAGAATAATAATAATAATAAATAAAAAACTACCTTAGAGGCCGAGATGAAGACTGTTCTTGAAGAGGACCCAGTTCGGTTCCCAGCTCCCATATCAGGTGGCTCACTAGCACCCGAGAACCCCAGCTCCAGGGACTCTGGTGCCTTCTGGCCTTGGCAGGCTCCCATACTCATGGGCACGCTTCCTCTCATCCCTTGGGACTTACATGTAAATGAAATTAAAATAATCTTGAGAGAAAATTACAATAATTATAAACTCCATGGCCAGCGAGCTGTTGAGAGTACCTGATACCAAGTCTGAGTTCCATCCCCGGGATGGTGAAAGGAGAGAACCAGCCCTCCCAAGCTCCCAAGCTGTTCTCTGGCTTCCACCCAGACATCATGGTATACATGAGTTCACACACATACATACATACATACATACATACATACATACATACATAAGAACGGTAACCGAACAAACCCAAACCTTCAGCCCTAAACACTTGGTAATTACAAATGGTGAGGAGATACTTTATGAGAGAAATTACCGTCTGTGAGGTTAAAGCGGAGGAGCACCTACCTTCAAGTGTAGGAAACTCAATTAGAGGCTTCTGCCGGTGTTGCTCACGATCTTAGATCATCCGGACAGTTAAGGGCGACATCAGCAGGAAGAACACTGTTCACAAAGCAGTTCACTTGTGCAGGAGGTGAGCGGCGCCCAGCCCATGGCTTCGCACTGTGATGTGCGCAGATGTTATGTTTCTGAGTCAGAGCATCTGATTCGCCATTTGCCCCACAGTGAGCCACTCCTCCTAGCCTAGTGTGCGCTAGCAAATTAGAAACCAACTAAATTAGGGAGTGTGAGGGTCAATTTTAAGGCAGCAAAATTTAATCCCAGCACTCGGGAGGCAGAGGCAGGCGGATCTCTGTGAGTTCGAGACCAGCCTGGTCTACAGAGCTAGTTCCAGGACAGGCTCCAAAGCCACAGAGAATCCCTGTCTCGAAAAACCAAAAAAAAAAAAAAAAAAAAAACAACAACAACAAAAAAACAAACCCATAATCTGTCCCGAAATACAGGCTGTAGCCATTTAAAAGGAGAAAAAAAGTTGAAATTGTGTTATTGGTGTATGTGGGGTTATACTTGTAACAGTGGGCGTCTGGACATCAGAGGACAGCCTGAGGGAGTTGGGTCTCTCTCCCTTAAAAACTCTTTTTTTAAAAATTTATTTATTTATTATGTATACAATATTCTGTCTGTGTGTATGTCTGCACACCAGAAGAGGGCACCAGACCCCATTACAGATGGTTGTGAGCCACCATGTGGTTGCTGGGAATTGAACTCAGGACCTTTGGACGAGCAGGCAATGCTCTTAACCTCTGAGCCATCTCTTTAGCCCAAAACTCTTTTTTTTTTTTGAAGATTTATGCGTATGAGTGTTTTGCCTACATTTGTGTATGCACAGTGCTGGCACACTGGTGCCCACAGAGGTGGAAGGGGGTGTCAGATCCCCGGAACTGTTAATATGGATGGTATGAATGCTTATGAGCCGTCAAGTGGGTGCTGAGAACCGAACCCAGTCCTCTATGAGAGCGACAAGCGCTCTTAACCTCTGAGCAATCTCCCCTGGCCCCAGTTCACTCCTACCGTGTAGGTTTTGAACTCAGACTGTCAGTCTTTACTCGCTGAATCATCTTGCTGGATCGTAATTTAAAAAAAAAAAAATGTGCATGTGTGTGGGGGGGGGGCAAAGTGTGCCACGGCGGTGTGTAGAGGTCAGAGGACAACCAGCCGGGGCTGGCTCCCTCCTTGCCCCATGCGTGTCCCTGGCATTAAACTCGGGTTGTCCGTGGCTTGACTCACGAAGCCTCCCCTGTAGTCCTTTTTTTTTTTTTTTTCGTTTTTCGAGACAGGGTTTCTCTGTGGTTGGAACTTGCTCTGTAGACCAGGCTGGTCTCGAACTCACAGAGATCCACCTGCCTCTGCCTCCCGAGTGCTGGGATTAAAAGGCGTGCGCCACCACCGCCCGGCTCCCTGTAGTCCTTAATAACCAATGAAAAACAAGTGTATGATCTCCTTCATGCGTCTGTCTAATGGTTAAAATAAAGCCAGAGCTAGCTACCTTTTCAAGAAGATTTACTTCATCTACCCTGGTTGGGTTCAGTGGGGCCCAGCGCCACATCCCCAGCCCACACAGTTCCTCTAACAGGAGTTCCTGTCTTTACCAGAGGACAACGGGAGCTTGTGTGGAAGAAACAGGAATTGGAATTTCTCACCGAAGGAAGCCGTCGCAAAGTGCCCTGGGGGCTAACGCACAGACCAGGCAACAGTAACCGGAACTCACCAAGTCTCCCAGCACACGGTGCAAATATGGCACAGGGCCAGCCCGTTATCACCACTCAAGACCACAGAGCCTCACGGCACCCTTGTTACTATGGTTTCACTTTCCGCAGCAGGTTCGATCTGCTTGCTTCCTAGTTTTTCTTTATGGTTTTAGACAGGGTCCCACATGGCCCTGTGTAAACTTGGACCCCCGGATCCTCTTCTCAGCTTCTCTATGGGCCTCAGCACCAGAGAAGATATTAAATGGTTAGATGGTTAGTGCCCTTCAGAGACTGGACTTTTGTTATGAAAGCATCCACAAGCTAAAATGGATATTTAAAATCTTTATTATTTCATCATCAAAACTTTTCTTTCTCTCCATAGCAGAATGGCAATGTTGTGTTGGTGCATATTCATGAAAAACTCTTGAGTAACTAGCCCAGAAATCAGAGATGGGACTGTCAAGCCAGTGTCAAAGTCCAACACACAATGCTGCCGACAAAATTAGTACCCAGAAAGAATATGCGGCTGTTAGAAAGGGGTCTACGGCCAAGCGCACGCGAGGCATTGGCGAAGGAACAGAGAATGGGGAGGGGCCTGGGAAGGAACTTCCCTCTCCACCCTGATGACAGGCAGAGTTCTGACCGTGAGCACGGGCACACACACACACACACACAGAGTCCTCCATCAGCGCTCCTCAGCGAGCCATGTTTGGTCTAACCCACAAATGGCACGGCTACATTTGCACACTTCACGCGGCTCCCCACCTCGCAGCCAAGGGTCAGGGCAAACAGAACAAAACTGCCGCTTTGGGCATCTTTAGGAAAACGCTGAACAAATTTCGTATATGTTCTTTTTTTTTTTTTTTGAGAAATAAAATTCTAGAAAATAACAAAAGACAGTTGTCATGGTTACCTATTTTCGGCTAAGGCAGAACACTTCCTTTGCTATTGGCAGACTTAAGAAACATACAAATGTCCTCACCAAATACTGCCGACCAATGCGAACATTTTCAGAGCCAGCTTTTGAATTAAGTACTGAGAATCGAAGATGTGAATAATCGCTACAATTTGGTCAGCCCACTTTGGGATGTTTTTGGTTGGATTTAAGTTTGAAGCTGGGACACAGCTGGATTTATCAACTCTGTATTAGTCTGTAGAATCAACAGCAAGTCTATCATGATGAGGCCAGACCTCAAGGAAAAGGTGCCAGGAAGCCTGCCTTCAGTGGTTTTGAAATACACATACACACACAAACACACACACACACACACACACACACACACACACACACACACACAGAGCCGGATAGTGGTGGCACACGTGCCTTTAATCCCAGCACTCAGGAGGCAGAGGCAGGCGGATCCCTTTGAGTTCAAGGCCAGCCTGGTCTACAAGAGCTAGTTCAGGGACAGACTTCATAGTTACAAAAAAAGAGAAAGAAACGCACAGTCTCTGACCTCAAGAGACTGCTCTTATCATGGCCTGAGTCCCACAACTGTCCCGTCCCTGCTTTACCTGCAAGACTAACAAGTCACCTGTGAATGGCAGCAAGGCCTTGAGGGGGAGGCGCTCTGAATGTATGGCAAAGCAATTGTTTTCCTAGGAGGCAAACGTCTCTAAATGCTATTAAACTATATTTGAAAAGTTCTCTGACTTAATATATACAATGTACAAAATAAGTTAAAAGGAGGGAGCGGGGGGAAAGTTTTTGAGCATCTACAGTGCAAACACGGAACTGTCCCATGCATGTCCATGTCACCCTCCGAGCCACGGGACCCGTCGCTTACAAAGCGGCATTAAACAGCGGAATTCCAGCTTTGTTTTCCTCACTGGCTTTGACCGTAACAAACACGAATTTGGCTTGTTGTCACACTTGTACCTTGAAGTTTAACATAAACCCGAACAACTGAAGAGAAAAACACTCTTTTGTAGCAATCCCATAAAATAATTCTCCATTCACAAAACCAGCAACCCTTCTGGAGGGCATGGGCGGTGTTACTCGCCCCCCTGAGGTATAAATGCAGCGGTCTTTGCACTGAGTAAATAGTGTATACGGTATGTCAACACTCTGAATGCTTGCATTCACCCGCAAGTGACGTCATCCTGACTGAATGAAAACTTACTTACACACATATATATATATTTATAATGGATTAACTGATTTTTAGAGAAAAATATGAACTTTAGCCCGTAATACAGCCAGAAGTTCTGAATTCCTGAACCAATGCAAATGGTTATTATATCTGAAAAAGATTTAACATTGCATACTGGTTTAAAAACAACCAAACAGGGAAAACACGTAAGTATTTTAGATTCAGCAGGATACCATGGAAAGCACAGTCTAGAGAAGTGGGAAACCAGTCAAGCTTTTCCAAAAGAGAAAATCCTTTTAATCCTTAGCAAGTCCTCGTGGAAACAGCAGGCGTACAAGAGTGAGCAGGGAGCGCTGGGGGCAATTCAGCCTCACGGTCCCCATCTCCTGTGCACGGACGGCCAACAGATGACAGAAGTCCATGTGACAACAGTCCGGTGGCTCCGCTCACCACTGCTGCCAGCTGAAGTCATCGTTGCTCCCAAAGACCAGGAAGAAGCCCAGGATAGTCGCGAAGATGACGGTGTTCCCCGTGAGAACGAGGGCGCAAGCTCCCCACTCAATCTGCGGCGGGAAGAAGGCAATAGTCAGCAGGTGTGCAGAGCCAAGGCCACTGGTAGCCAATCAATGCCCGGCGATTTGGCAAATCACAGAGGTAAGTTATGTGGCTTGTGATGATGTACCACACTCAACACTCTTATACAGTGTTTTTATTTGCCGTCATTGATTGATTGAAAAGTAGAGAGGTAGGGGATGATAATTATTCTGGAACACGCTTCACTTCGACAATGACCAACAGAGCTTTGTAGCCCTGGGCATCTAGGGCTCACCCTGCCCCTGACGGGGATCCCGGCTCCACCTGCAGTTCTGAGTCCCCCCCACCTCCCCAGGGCCCTGGACATCTAGGCTGCACCCTGCCCGGGGTGGATCCCTGGGCCCGCATAGGATTCCACAGTTAATGCTTACAAAGGAAGTTACTCTTTCTTAGTGAGTCTCACATCTGTTGGAGCAGAGCGGTAGCCCTAAGCACCATTGATGCAAACATACTGTGCTTTCTCTGAAAGAGGTTGAGGGCGGAAACTGCCTCCATCACACTTGAAGTGCGGCTAGTCTCCTCCCTTCTCTCCACCTTTCCAGAGCTCTTTCTCCTCTCTCGCACTTTCCCAGCTGCGGAGAACAACCTTCTCAGACGTCTAGACTTTAGAGGTCAGGGTTCTCAACCTGCGGGGCACGACTCTTTGGAAGTTGCCGGACAACCCTTTCCAATGGGTCACACACATATCAGATACCCTGCATATCAGGTATTTATGATTCATAACAGTAGAAAAAATACAGTTATGAAGTAGCAGCGAAATAATTTTAAGGTTGGGGGCCACCTCAATGCTCTTTATAGGGCAGGCCCACGGGCACTCTGCACTGGGGAGTTACTGTGCCCTATCTGCTGCAGGCCCACACTTTGCCTTCCAACAGTTTCCCCTGACAGCAAAAACGAAGGGAAAGACGAGGTTTAAATCTGTCCTCTACACCCTAACGTCTCAGGTCTCTCTTTTACATGACGGAACTTTTAAAGAAAGAAACGAACAGTCTAATGCAAAAACCTCCCCAGAAGAAGGCAGCTCACCAGGTGTGCTCTGGCGAAGACGACTGGGAGCCCGAAGGCAGAGACGACAATGCCTGTTGTGAGGAAGATGGCGAGCTCCTTGCAAGCGTTACTCATGGCATCCGTGTCGTCCACTAATCTTCTTGCTATGCAGTATGGAATGGGCGAGAGGATGTAAAAAAACAGAACAAAGAGGGGCCAGTATTGGCTGGAAGAGAGAAAGAAGTTAGTGCAGTTTTCGTCAACCCTGTCACTTTCCAACATACTAAGCGCGTGTTTGTTTAAAGAGCAACGGGAAATGACAAGGTATCAAACAAGCTGCAGCTCAAACCAAAGCCACACAAAGCCACAGGCCTGGGGGGGACGTCAGCGTCAACTTGTCCCTGTACTCAATTACAGCACAATATTTAAAGGGTCTACTGACAAAATGCTTTATGAAATAGTGAAAAAAAATTTAAAAATCACTTTAGCTTAATAAGGAGGCATATTGAAAATAAGATTATTTACACAAAACTTTAAAAATTAGGGACCCATGCCTTTGACATCCTGCCTTATCATAATGTTAGAACCCGTGCTTTCCTTAACTGCAACCAAAATATAGGGCACCCACTGCAAACAGTATTGTAAAACATGGCTTTTAGTTCATTGTCAGCCATGCTGTGCTGATTTCATTTTCTGATTTCAGCAACTGCAGTGGGGGAAGCTGTGTGAAGGGGACAGAGTCCGTCCACTTCTTTGTTATGTTTTAAAAGCATATTATCAAATTTACAAGAAACAAATGGTCTTTAAGATTGACAAGCTTAAATACATACACAGCGGAGACTTGCTGAAGCTATTTGCTTTCTTTTTCTGAAGAAGATTTATTTTTATGTGTTTGGCATGAATGAAAAGAGGCCAGCAGAGGGTGTCATATCCCCTGGAACTGGAATTACAGACAGTGGTGAGGTACCACAGGGGTGTTAGGAACCGAACCTGGGTCCTCTGGAAGAGCAGCCAGTGTTCTTAAGCACTGAGCCATCTCTCCAGCCTGTTATGTTTTTCTTAATCTTTTTCTAAGTATTTTAAGAAAGCAAAAAAAATTTTAAGTGAAATGTATATGCTTAAGAAAAAAGCTCAAACAACATAGAAATGCAAAATTAAAACCATAAGCTGCTTTTTAATTTTTTTTTTAACCTAAGGAGCTTCTTGTGGACCCTCCACAATCCATACAAATTTAACCAAGGTGAAGCTCCACAGAATAGCATTTACAGATTTCCAGTCCTTCCTTATTCCTTGAGGTTAAACTGTCACTATTTGTTTTTTTGGTGTGTAGACATTTGCAAAGGTGCATTAGTGCATGAAGGTCAGGGAACAACCTCGGGCACTGTTCCTCCTCGGGCACTGTCCACTTTTATTTGAGACAGGGTCTCTCCCTGGCCTGGGGCTTAACAAAGAGGCTAGGCTGTCCCTGCCTCCCCAGCACTGGGGTCACAAACACGGAACACTAGACTCTGCTTTGGCATGTGGTGTGAAAACCAGTCAAGGAGGACTTGACTAATGAACTGTCTCTCCAGTCTCTACATTTTAACTCTGTGTGTGTATGTGTGTGTGTGTCGGACAGCCATCCTAGATGTCAATTCTCACCTACCATATTGTTTGAGACGGGGTCTGTTTGCTGGTGTGTGTACCAGGTTACCCAGCCCGGCAAAGCTTACCAGATCCTCCCGTCTTCACTTTCCATCTCATCAGAGGAGCCCTGGGATTACAGACATGTGCTACCACGCCCAACTATTACAGGGGTTCTGGGGATTTGAACTCAGGTCCTCATATTTCTGCTTCAAGTGCTTTATCCACTATAACATCTCTCTCAGCCCATAATTTAGTTTTGGATGGGTATTTGTGACGTCACCAGTTTTCCATTTCCACAATTACAGACATGGTCACTGTGAACAGCGATTTTCTTACCCAGCTACATGTATCTCTACAAGCATTTGCAAGGTGTGTTTGTATGAGAATTTCACAGAAGCGGAGGGCCAGTTCCACGAACTACAGGACACAGGCAAACAAACTAGTTCCAAGAAATGGCCCCTACTCACTTCCTAAACCCCTACCCAACCGAGTCCCCGCTGGCATCCAGCAGTGTCTGTCTGCCCACTTCCTCTCTTCCCCAGTGGATTTCATGTAGCGTTGAGTGGGATTTAGTATGTTTTTCATGTGATTATCAGCAACACAATCCTCTCTCCATGTTTGTGGTTCCCTTCTACTCATCTGTATTTTTAAAACTAAGTTACTTAGATGTTAATTTTAAAAGTTTTCTAAACTGGGCAGGCGATGAATATCTAGAATTCTAGAACTTGGGAGGCTGGGGCAGGCAGACTATGAGTGAGGTCAGCCTGGGCTACGCAGTGAGACAATGTCTCAGTGGAAGGGAGTTCTTTCTATTCTAGGACAAGAAATCACCTACCTCGTGTGTGTAGTCAGCTGTGTTCAGGAGCTGCCTATGTTATTTTCTGTAATAAGATGTTTTAGATTTCGCTGGAGTATTATTGATGGGCAGTAGGGCCGGGCTGCGGTTACCAGGCCGTCACAAAAGCAGGTCACACCCCAAATCCCTCTGCCTGGGCATTCCGGTGTCTCTACAGATAACCCTGAAGCGGTGATTTTCAGGAAAGGGTTGTGCTTGGTGAACAAGCATTTCCACCAGGGAAAACAAAGCGCGTTCGAAACTTTAAAAGCAGGAGAGTTTTACCTTTAAACATTCAAAAAGAGGAAAACAAAAATCCATTACGTACTTGTATATTGGAAGGGCACATCCCAGCATCAAAAACATCAGGCCAATTGCTCCTCCAAATGACAAGCTAATGAGAGCTGCAAAACAAACAGAAGCCCCAGAGAGCTCAGTAGGGAAGACACTAGTGCAGCCTTTGTTCCCGCCCAGCCTGAGCACTACCTGAACCCCAGAAGTGAAACACACCCTGTCCCCTCCCCTCCAAATTCCAGCTGTTAAAAGTGGCTCATGCCTGGTAATCTCAGCATTCAAGAGACTGAGGCAGGAGGATTACTACAAGCTAAATGTCAAACGATCTCAAAAACCAAAACAAAATGTGAACGGTCTTCAAAGCTGACAATTACAGAGTTTCAGAAACAGCTTCTACGGCGCCCTCGGCGCCCTCAAAACAAAAGCGTTAGAGGTTGAGCGTCCTCCTTAGCCCTTTGAAAGGCTATGAAATCTGGACGTCAGCCAGGCCTGCTGACACAGGTCTTAATCTCATCTCTAGGGAGGTAGGGATAGAAGGAACTCTGGTCTACATAGTGAGTTCCCAAACAGTCAGGGAAACATCATGAAACGCTGTTACAAACAAGCACTTTGCCCCTCAAATACCTCATTATGGACATTAAATATTCCCAAATTGGAGGAAATCCAAAAGCTGAAACACATTTGGTTCCAAAAACTCCCAATAAGGAATCCTTAACCTGTACATCAGTTTAGACCGACTGCTAACACACAGCACACACCCAGTCACCACTGCTCGGGTCTATTAAGGCCCCAGGTTAATGCCCGCCCCCACCATAGCACAAACATTATATTTAATCCACATGGGAGTGAAACACTTGCCACACAAGATTGATGGCTCCAGGTCAATCCCTGGAATCCACACAGAAGTGGAAGGGGAAACGCCACTCTATCAAGTTATCCTCTGACCTCCACACTCATCACACAGGATAGGAAGGGAGGAGGGAAGGGAGGAGGGGCAGAAAAGCCTCAACAAAACAGAACACCAAAGTACCCAGAAAGAGAAGGAAGGAGAGGGAGAAGGAGGGAGGGAGGGAGAAGGATGAAGGAGGGAGGGAGGGACAGAAAAGCCTCACCAAAACAGAAACACAAAAGCACAAGACTGAGAGAAAAGCTGTTCAAGGCTATGTGTAGCTAATGTATGATCTTTTTTAAAAATTATTTTTAGAGAGGGTCTCACTGTGTAGCCCTGGCTGGCCTGGACTTTGCTATGTAGACCAGATTGGTCACCTGCCTCTGCATCTCAAGAGTTGGGATTAAAGGTATACGCCACCATACATGCCTTGTATTTGTTATTTTTCAAATGCAAGACATTTACTATATAGACTTCATAGTAACATCGTGACTATAGCTTTATTGGAACCAATCAATTTTGTTAGTCTTTTTTTTTAAAACAAAAACTAACTTTGTTTCTTAATAATGTATTTATTTTTATTTTATGTGTATTTTTTGTATGTTAGTCTGCATGTACATCTGTAACGGTGTTAGATTCCCTGGAACTGAATTTACAGACAGTTGTGAGCTGCCATGTGGGTGTTGTGAATTGAACCTGGGTCCTGTGGAAGAGCAATCAGTTCTCTCAACCGCTGAGCCAAATTTGTTAGTTTTTAAACAGGTTACTGAAGCACAGTTACTTTGGCCCTCATTTCCCAAGTCCCAGGAAATCTGAAGGGTGTGAGTGCAGCCTGAGGTGGACGTGGTACACCATCTTACCAAGGCAGCAGAAGGAGGAGGGATACTATAGTGAGACACACCTCTGATGTCCCCCACGCGTGTCTCGTGTATGTTAAAGTGAGAAAGGGGGACTTTATTATATGTAACCAATGACCTAGATCTCAACCAAGAGAAAAGTGTTAGCTTCTACACAGCCTGCATTTCTGCATCCCCAATGGCTGAGGACACGACTTGGTAAGATTTATTACATTTTTTATTTAGACTTATTTATTTGGTGTTGTGTCCTTGTGGAGGTCAGAGGATGACTTGCAGGAGCTGTTCTCTTCTTCCACTGTTCTGGGGCTTTGGGGATTGAGACTCGGGTCATCAGGTTTAGACGCAAGCACTCTTCCTTACGTTAAGGCATTTCACAGGCCCAGAAAGTAACTTTTTAAAAACTGATATGGTTTACCTTAACAGAAAAGTTAAAATCCAAAAGATAAGTGAAAATCTAAAATTTACCAAGCAACAACCTACAACACACAAACCAAAATCAGCGGCGAGGGGTCAGACACCGACTAATATTACTGACAAGATGGCCATTGACATTGTCTTAGCCAACTGTGAGTCAGATGGAATGCGGAATACAACTCGCAGGTCACCATGACAACAGTGTACTTGGTTATTAACGTCATTATATTTTATATTTCTGGCAGCAGTGGGGAAAAGTTGAGGAAGTGTTTGTTTTGTTTTAAACAGCAAACAGAGCATTCCAGGTTTACGGGGAGTGCAGTAACTACGGAATACCGAGTTTCCCTTTTGTTCCTCGCAGACCTGTCTAGAGTCCCTGACTTGGTCACACAGGCAGTAACGTCCTGGCTTCCTCTACCACTCTTCCCTATTCTGGAAACCAGCGGCTACTCCCCCCCAGGCCTCTGTGCACGTCTGTCATCCTACCTCAGGGTTTTCATTCAGCTGAATGTCAAGCACACAGCAAGGAGCTGGCTGGCTCTCCCAGGCCCCTGGAGCCCGTGTTCCCGCCCGGCTCTGTCTCTCCTCTAGCTTGTTACTATTTTCCCTTCCGCTCTCATCTCCAGCATCTCCTCCTCAGAGCTACAACTCTGCTACTGTATTTATTACTTACTTGATGGGCAGAGGGGCTAGGGACCAGCTCTGCAGGACAGTGCTTGCCTGGTGTACGTGAGGCTCTGGATTCAACCTCCAAGGACCGCGCATGAATAAATAACACTCATTTATTCATGCAACAAAAACACCGAGCATTCGATGTGTGCCATATCGCCCCTGCTGCTGGAGGCACAGCAACGAGGAGGGAAAAACCAACAAAGCTTTTTTTCCTTTTGTGGCGTATGCATTCTAGTGGGAGAACTAGGCAGGATTTTAAAATCATCCCGTTTTATTTACCGTGCGTTATCTGTGTGTGCATGCCGATGAGCCATCTGGCTAGTCCCTAAAATACTAAACCATGACCGTGTGTGGTGGTGCACTCTGGGAAACCCAGCACTGTGTGGAGGAAGCAGCGAGGACCAGGCAGTTAAAGCCAGCATTGACTATATACTGAGTTAGAGGTTAGGGCTAGCCTGGGCTACTTGAAACCCCATCTCAAAAAATCAATGTCAATACACAAGCAAAAATGAGCCATCATCGATTTTACAGCTGCCGGGTCTGCCTTCTCACTTACACATTTTCACTTTCTTAATTGTTCTGTCCCCTGAACAGGATTAGGCGTCCATGGGCATTATTTAAGATCTCTTGCACAAACAGGACCCCCTTCAGGATGAATTTCCGATTTATTTATCTCTGTAGCCTCAGGATTCTCTGTAGTAGCTGATGAACAGCGGGGACTTGATAAACACTTCACCAAGGCATTACTGAGAAAGTGAGGTTAGACATTCTGCTTGTGTAGGTACATGAATTCTGGAAGAAGCTAGAGATTTAGAAAACAAAAGGCCAGTGATGAATGCAAGCAGGTAGGGAAGGGGTGGGAATGCCTCTGGCCCAACAAGGCGCTCTGATGGGCAACGCTGGGCACAGTTAAGAAGAGGCCCGTGTGTGTGTGTGTGTGTGTGTGCACGCATGTGTGCACACCTGCCAGGATCTTCAACTGCGTGTGGGTCCTTGCTTAGTCACCACAGCAGCAATCCAAACTGATCCCTATTCATCTTCCCCTCCCAACTGTTCCTCTTCTGTTTCTGACACCCATGCCCCAGCTTTAACACCCAGTAACAACTGTAGAATGGACGTAGCCCGGTGGAGCACAGAACTGGGGAGAGAGGAACCCAACAGCACTGTGTCCTGGCCTCTACTGGCCACGAACTGGTTACCTCAATAATTTAGCTAACTCAGTTCTTCTTTCTATAAATGAGAAGGACTGTATGGAAAAGCAAACAAGACCCTAAACACTGAAGATACTATTAAAAAAGAGATTCTGAAGAAAAAAACACCTCTACTCTGGGAAATGCAGCCGCCAAACAGCTTAGTGTGCCACTGTAAATACTGTAGAGAAGACAGAATTTATCCAGAAGTCATCTGGGATAACCTGTTCTACTGGAGGAAGCGAGAATCAGAGTTCGAGTTAGCAAGCTTCAAGCTAGCTTGGGCTATATGAGAACCAACTAACCAACTAGTTGACAAACTACCATCAGCCCCAGTCCCAGAAGCACCACCAGCACCAGCAGGGCCACCAGCACCAGTACCACAAAACCCCATCAAAACAAACAAACAAAACAAAATCTAAAGCTAGGTATGGTGATCCATACTTAGCATTCAGCAGAGTGAGGCAGGATAGGGTGTTCAGGGGAGCCTGTGACACATGACTAGTTCCAGGCCAGCGTGGCCCACACATCAAGAGGCTGGAAGGAAAGAAAAAGAACACCCATACTTAGTTTCATTTCTTAATAGTTCGTGTGCTCAGAACCAAAGGCCAGAAATCATTGGTACTTGAGTCTTATGATGTGAAACTTTGTAAAAAGTCTGATGTTTTGTTTCCGACACTGAAATACATTAGAAGTGGATGAAAGACTTGCCTGCAGTCAACAACTGCCCCCCTACAGGAGACTGGGGAAACATTGTAAGTCAGGCAGGAAAAGAAAAGTCTTTTTTAAAATGTGTTTGCAGTCTTCCTAGCAAGAGAAAGGGCTTAATGTGTGTGAGGTTAGCTCTATTCTGTGACAAAGAACACACGTCTAGATTCGTTTTTAAATTTTTTTTTTTAACTGGATGATAGTGATACACGCCTTTAATCCCAGCACTTGGAGGCAGAGGCAGGTAGATCTTTGAGTTTTAGGCCAGCCTGGTCTATAGAGAGTTCCAGGACAACCAGGGCTACACAGAGAAACCGTCTTGAAAAACCAAACAAACAAACAAACAAAACCCCAACGAAAATAAAGCAAAAGAGCCAGTGAGAAGCTAAGCATGGTGGCACATGCCCATGATCCTATGAAGAAGGCTGAGGCGCTGCCTGTGGGTTCCAGGTCAGCCTAGACTACACAATGTCTCAAAAAAGCAGATACACAAAAGTTAACTTTAACCAAAAAATATCAAATGGAAAAATAAAGTATATTTAACAAGTAGTGCTGGCATAACTGGATATCAACATGTAGAAGAATGAAAATAGACCCATATCTATCACCATGCACGAAATCAAGTCCAAATGGATCGAAGACCTCAGCATAAAGCCAGCCACGCTGAACCTTATAGAAGAGAAAGTGGGAAGTACACTTGAACACATTGGCACAGGGAACCACTTCCTAAATATAACCCCAGCAGCACAGACACTGAGAGAAACAATTAATAAATGGGACCTCCTGAAACTGAAAAGCTTCTGTAAAGCAAAGGACAAAACGGTCAACAAGACAAAATGACAGCCTACATACAGAATGGAAAAAGATCTTCACTAACCCCACATCAGACAGAGATCTGATCTCCAAAATATACAAAGAACTCAAGAAATTGGACATCAAAAGATCACATAATCCAATAAAAAAAATGGAGTACAGACCTAAACAGAGAACTCTCAATAGAGGAATCTAAAATGGCTGAAAGACACTTAAGGAAATGTTCAACATCCTTAGTCATCAGAGAAATTCAAATCAAAACAACTCTGAGATTCCATCTTTCACCTGTAAAAATGGCCAAGTCAAAAACACTGATGACAACTTATGCTGGAGAGGTTGTGGGGAAAAGGGAACACTTCTGCACTGCTGGTGGGAGTGCAAGCTGGTACAACCCCTTTGGATGTCAGTGTGGCGATTTCTCAGAAAATTAGGAAACAACCTTTCTCAAGACCCAGTAATACCACTTTTGGGTATATATCCAAAAGATGCTCAATCGTGCCACAAGGACATGTGCTCAACTATGTTCATAGCAGCTTTGTTTGTTATAGCCAGATCCTGGAACCAACCTAAATGCCCCTTGATTGAAGAATGGATAAGGAAAATATGGTACATTTACACAATGGAGTACTACACAGGAAAATGGATGGAGCTAGAAAACATTATTTTGAGTGAGGTAACCCAGACACAGAAAGACAATTATCACATGTACTCACTCATAGATGGTTTTTAAACATAAAGCAAAGAAAGCCAGTCTACAAACCCCAATTCCAAAGAACTTAGACAACAATGCGGACACTAAGAGAGACTTACATAAATCTAATCTACATGGAAAGTAGAAAGTATAAAAAGACAAGATCTCCTGAGCAAATTGGGAGAATGGGGACCTTGGGGGAGGGTTGAAAGGGGGAGGGGAGAGGCAGGGAGAGGAGCAGAGACAAATGTAGAGCTCAATAAATATCAATAAAAAAAATTTCACTTTGGAAAAAAAAAGTTAACTTTAAAGACAAAAAAGAGAGAAGGAAACAAAAGATAAGGTTCTGGCACTGAAACACTTAAAACACAAGCTCCTATTACAGACACTATATGAATACTGTAAGAAAATTATTATTTTAAAATGTTAAGCTAAAATCAATAATTTTAAAATATTTCAGTATGGGTGTGTGTGTGTGTCAGTGAGGTGCCTACTGAGCTGGAGTTACAGACTTTGGTGAGCTAGGATGGGGGTGCTAGGATCTGAACTTGGTTCTACGTTGAGAGCGATAAGCACTCTTATCCGCTGAGCCCTCCAGCCCATAAAACTACCGATGCATTTATTTATACAAGAGCCAATTCTTTTGAACACTCACATATGAGAAAGCAAGTCCCGTGGAAGTGTTTGGGGGAGGGGGGAATCCAGATACCCTAGGGTCATATTTCTAAGCATTCAATACTCAGTATTTAAAAGATGTCCAAACACGACTACACGAGACATCTCATCTCTTAAGTCATTACAGATAAAAGCTGAGAACTGCTCAAAAGCACTCCCCAAACCAGTAATGTTTCTTCAGTCTCATGATACTGGCAACGAGGTGGCTTATTTTATATAAATGGTGTCTTCAGTGACACACCAGTAAGGCGAGAATTCATACAGTCACCGAGTGATGCAACACCTGGAAGATGAAACAGGAGTGTGGTTTCTACTCCCAAAGCCTCCAGGCCAGGGATGGAACAGCCCAATTACCTAGCAAAAATTCTCTTGAGACAAGCTGATGATGGGTCTGTGACTACAAAAGGTGATGGGGTCAAATTCCCCAGTCTGGGAGTTAGCAGAAAATAGAATTTATCACAAAGTAACAGGCAACCTGCCTAAGAAATATATAATGATCTCGAGAGCCTTGCTACAAAGGCGATATGAAGGCGGACAGGAAGAAGTATCTTGATGACCAATCGTAACTTTAAAACCCATTGAGAGAAATCTTTAAAAATGTAAGTAAAATTCCACTGGAGTCACTGTCCCTAGACTAGCATTACCCACTTTTGGAGAATCACAAAGCTGTTTTTTTGTTAAAAAGAGTCCCTCGTTAAAGACACTGAAGAAATGGGAGGAGGCACACAGGCAACAATTCTAAAAAAACTGCAACATTTTACAATAACTTCCGTTCACATTAGGATTGAAAGGATCCATTAGCGTTCAAAAGGAGATCTGAAAGTAAGTTTCCTACTTGCTCAAATGACATGGTTCTATATGGCAAACGAAACGTTTTTCGGACACCGAGAAGGAACAAGACACCATAAAAATGTGACCCTGGGAAAAAGCTCAACCCAAATCGCCCGCTCCAGCGAGGTGGGAGGCACCACCAGCCAACTGTTTACTTCCTGCTTGGCTGTCTCCTCTACAAAGCAGGTCAAGAAATCAAAGCGATCCGTTGATAAGTAGACAGAAAACTTTCCTTCTAACCGCAGGGGGCAAGACTACCGAGCAACAGCCCTTCACTCTCCAAAGAAGGCAATAAACAAGTTATCTTTCAAGGTGTCAGTTACCTTATCTTAAAAAAAAAAAATCACAACTAAAAAAGTGTCAACGTGCAACTGTGAGGGAAAGGCAGCCTTCGGGTGAGCATCCGGGCTCTGCTGCACCCTACAAACACTGACTATCAAGATGCATCCGATTTAGAGGCAAGGAAAAGATGGTGCACCGGGATCCCGGGAGTGGATGCAGAGCTCGGCCTTCGGAGAGGACCACGCTCGTGCCTCGGGTGGGAAACTACCCTGATGTGCAGGGCCGGGCATCCCTCCCGATCGCAGCCCTCAATGTCTCTGCCTGCAAACTCGCTCACAGCGTTCCGTGGCCCGGCTGCCCGGCTCTGGTCCAGGGGCGGAGCGCGGGGTACGGCCGGAGGAGCCGAGGCTCGGTCGTCCCCCACGCCGCCCCGCCCTATCCCCCGCGGTCCCTGGCCCCGCGGCCCCGCGCCCCAGGCCCACCTTTGATGCCCGCCATGGCGGTGACGTCGCTCCTGGCTCCACGACCCGGGCGGTGGCCGGGAGACCCGAGACGCGCGACGGCGGTCAGACAACACCCGGAAGTGCACGACGCAGCACTTCCGCCGGCGGCTCGCGCTCGCGCGGGGGCGTGGGGGGCGCGCGGGGCCGGTTCGGGGCCCGCCTTCCTCCGGAGCTGCGGGGCGAGCTGCGACGTGCGGGGCCGGGTCTGTGGTTCCTATCGGACCCGAGAGGCGGCAGCGTCGGCCCGAAGTCCCCGCGGACTCGGGAAAGGCGCGTGAGGAGCTCGCGAAGACGCGGGCGATGTCCTTGCGCGATCGCTTCAGGTTCTGCACAGCGAACCCATTTCTGCCCCGCACCAGCCAGTCTGTGACTCGGGAAATGGGTGGTCTCTGCCTCTCTCCTTAGGTTCTTACGTAGATCGGGGCTCTGACGAGAACCACCCCCTCTTTTGGAGAGTCATGGGTGAGGATAGTAAAGATGCATCCTCTTGGGACTCGCTGTCTTCTTGGTAACAAAAGGGATGGGGGCTGGGGCGTCCCGCAGAGATCCAATATATTTTTGTAATCTTCCCACATATATGTTGGAGAACCGGGTAGGCTTTGGAATGAGCAAAACCAGGTTTAGTTTCTGACCTCAGGTTGTTTGCGGACTAAAAGGGGGGGGGGGGGATACTCAATACTCAACAAGAGTAAAAGTTCAACGAAGATAATCGCTCCTAAGAAGAATCTCTACTCCAAATGTAGCACTGTGGCATAAAGGTTATTTTAGCTGAAATAAACAAAAAAAGACATAGGCATCGACTGCTCTCTTTCCTGTACAAGAGCAGAGAGTAAGATTGATTCTTGTAAAGGTAACAGGAACTTCCCCGTGTTACATAAAAAGATATTTGCAACACAAATTTTCCCATTTGTAAATATTTTCATTTCTGAGGATGAGACAGCTGTCTCTATAAGCAGCCCCAATTGGAGTCTGCAGAAATGTTACAAAAATAGCCTTTATTAGTTGGTTTCCCTCTGAAAGCCCACACTTCTTTCATCTAATCCGTTCCCCACTATGCGTTGCCCTTTCTTAAAATGCAGTATAGACTCCCAGACCTAGCCCATTGGGTTTTTCCTTATTTGGAGCCTTACTAAGCCTGGGAAATACATTTTCCCCTTTAAATCTGCTTGTGGCTGCTCACTATGCAAATCTCAGCTGCTGAAGCTAATTAAGAAGGCAGAGGGAACCTTTATCCTAGGAATATCTAGAAAATAGGAAAGGGTAGTTCTGTGGTCTGATCTGGCAGCTTTCTTCATGGAAACACACGGTTGGTTGGTTTGTGTGTGTCTTGGGGTGCGTGAAATGGGGGAGAGTTGGAGAGGGGAGGAGCCAATGGGTTGGTCAGGGTTGTTAAAAGGCCCTATCTAGAAACTTCTGGAATTTGTACCTGCACGCACTGAAAGGGAGTCACCCTATAAATTTATTGCGGAGAATTGAAACTGGGAGGCAGGAGCACCTGGGCATATTTAAATCATGCCAGGGAAACCAGGTCCAGGAATTTATGGGACAGAAAAGATTGTGTATATAACTCTTGCCTGGGCCGCATAAAGCGTTGGCTACTTAGCACTGCGATGAACTGGCTCTATACCAACTTATTGTGGGATACCTGGTGTGGCTGTCAAGGACCAGGAACTTCCTGACTGTTCCCTACTGCTGACCCAACCTACTCCGCTAGCTGCCTATCCAGATGCCTGTTCATTGGTTGGGATCTGGACCTGATCCGCTGTTTTCTGCTCTGGATCCAACTGGGCTTCTTCACACTGAAGCTGATTTCTGCAGCTTCTTTCTCAAACCCAACCTCCATCAGCACTGGCCTGGGTCCATGTCTTAGCAATCAGTACAAACTTAGCCCACTCCTGAGCCTCTTCAGCTCTGCTTCAGTCTCTTTAACATGCATTCGTTCTTTAACTCATGTATAAGTATAGAGACACGTAAGTGTATGACTCTATGCTGTATGATATTCGAGTTAATATTAGTAATTGCGAGTGGAATAAAGAACTCGAACTCATCTAGTACAAGATTCCAAGGTAGGCAGATTATATTGCAAATTACTGCCACTGAAATCACCAAACTTGGGTTGGAGAGATAGTTGAGTGATTAAGAGCACTGGCTGCTCTTCCTGAGGACCCAGGTTCAGTTCCCAGAACCTGCATGGTAGCTTACAAATGTCTGTACCTCCAGTTCCAGAAGACCTGACACCCTTACACAGACATACACACAGGCAAAACGTCAATGCATATAAAATAATAAATTAGTCATAAAAAAGAGACCATTAAACTTCGTGAATTTATTTTTATTTAATAAATTCTGACATTTCCACATTTTGGAAAGACCCCAAAATGCTCATCTCTGTTTCTGGCGTTGTGCGCTCCAGACATAAAACTGTGGGAAAACCAATGATTCCATTTCTAATGTCCCCACTCCACGTGCTCTCCTTTTGTTCTGTGGCGTTCAGCATCGAAAGCAGGAGTGGTTGCTGGTCAGTGTTGATGGCTATGGTTGGAAAGTGTTGGGTTCACACGGAAGGCTTGTAGCTTGGCTCTGAGGAAATGCATTTAAAAAGTGCTTTGTGAGGTAGCTTCCAGAAGCTCCTGTGCTTAAGTTGTATTCCTTGGTTTATTTTGAATACAAATGTGCTGAGCATTAGATGTCTTTAATGACATCACAGGGGAAGTCAGAATGCTTACCTGGTCAGAGGGTTCCGTATACTTTTGCTCCCATAGTCACGGTATTAAAGGACTTTGCCCCCCTTTAACTTTCCCTGGGAATTCAGTCTTTGTAGCGGAAAATGCAAACAAAACAAAACACACCACAGTAACCACTTAAAGGTCTATTTGGGTCTCCTGATAATGCCTAAGGAACAAAAACCAACCAACCAACCAACCAAACAAACAAACCAACAGGTCACTACTCATTACTCAAATGACCCCTTTGGTTTCCTGATACTGCCTAGGGTCTGGAAACTTGAAACCTTAAAAATGGTGTTTTCAAATGTTGTATTCAAAGACCAGCTATAACAGATTTCTTCAGATGCGTTTTAAACTCCTGGGTATACTTTACATTACCTGAATTAGAAACTTTTGTGTACAAAGCCCAGAAACCTAAGATGTTAAGATGCATCTTGAATGGTTGCCATGCCAACTATGGCTTGAAAATCACTGTCCCCAAAGGGAAGAATGGCAGGGACTTTGTGCAGTTTTTCAAGCAAATCCTTTATGTTTGCTAGTGTTATATGTTTAAGCTATATCTTAAAGATTTCACATAGTAGTGAATCCTCATGACCTTTCATGACTTCCTAACCTCCAAAATTAATCCTCAGAGGTGGGTAAGAGGAGAGAGTTCTTTAGTGGGCAACTGCTGTGTATCTATTACTTTAGGATACGTTTGACTGGCACTGGACAAGATGGCTCAGTGGTTAAAGCCCTTGCTGCTCTCGCAAAGGATCTGGTTCACTGTCCGGCACCCACACAGTGCTTATAACCATCTGTAACTCTTGTTGCAAGAGATCAGTGCCATCTTCTGGCCTCCGAGGACACGGGGCACACATGGTGCACGAACATACATGCAAGCACTCACACATATTCATAAACAATTCTTTAAAAGAGATAGATCTATGGCCCTTTTCATCACTATTAGCTGGGCATTCTAATTCTATAGACAGACAAAGCACAGAGAAATGCTTAGTTTTTGTTTAAACAACTTTTATTATAGAAAATTTAAATACTGCATATGAAAATTACCAACAATAGTATACTGAATTCCTGTATATCATAAGGAACTTTTGATTTCCAACAATCAGTTAATGTTGGTTTATTTAGTCTCCCTATCCATGTTCCCTCCTCCATATAGCTTTTCTTTATTCTGAAGCACATTCCAGATACTTCATTGGGTATGTGTGTATGTCAGAGGGATGGTTGAGTTACAGCTGGTGAGTGAGACTCTTCTGTCAGTATGTGGGATTTCAGGCTGGCACCTGAAGTGTGGGGTAGCTGTATATACTTAGCCCTGAACCAATGAGATCTCGCAGCAGGTGTATCAGAATGGACGTGGTGTTTAGGACAGCAGAGTGGTGTCCAGTGGAGAACTGTTCGCTGTGTAGACAAATCTTTCCAGAACACGTTAGGTCACAGAAATGTTCTCCACCGTGACATCACCCCCCGCCCCCCCCCCGTGACATCACCCCCCCCAGAGGATCTTATCTAACAATCCCTTTATTATGACAATACACACCCTTCCCATCAGCTGCTTTCTTCTTCAGGGCACCCGTTATTTGTTTGGCTCATTTCCCATTAGAATATAAATAGGACACCCTTCCATGTTGTAAAATCACACTCTAGAACTAGAAATGGCACCTAATGGGGGCTCAGAGAGCAGTTTTCTTGTCAAGGCAATTAGGTGATTCTCCATTGCAAAACCCCAAAGCCACTTTTACTCTTGCTTCAATTTCCCAACAATCATGACCAGTATTGACCATTTCCTCTTCCAACTACCATGCTGCCACTTCCCTTTTCTCTTTTTCTTCCATTACACCTTTTTATTCTGTCTGTGTGTGAGCGTGTACGTGCACATGTGTGTATGTGTGTGCAGCGGGTAGGGAGAGGTCTACCATCTAGAGGTCAGAGGACAACTTCATGTGAGTTCTCTTTCACTTTTATGTGGTGACCTAGTTTTCTTCTTTTATGGCTGTGATTATCATATCCTGACCCAAAGTAACTTGAGGAGGAAAGAGTTGACTTCATTGTCAGGGTTCACAGTTCCTCCCTGAAGAAAGTCAGGGTGGGAACTCAGGGCAGGAACCAAAGGCGGGAGCTGAAGCAGAGGCCATGAAGGGATTCTGCTCACTGTTCTCCAGCCTGACCCAAAGCACCTGCTCCAGCTGTGTCACCACCCCCAGTGAACCGGGTCCTTCCACATCAATTACTAACCAAGAAAATCTTCCTACAGATTTGCCTCCAGACCAATCTGATGAGGTTCCCTCTTCCCAGATGACTCTAGTCCATGTCAAGTTGGCAAAAACAAAACACCCCCCCAAAACCAAAAAGCAAAACTAAAAAAACCAACCAGCCCATATGGGTGTCAATGATCAAACTCAAGACTTCGTTCATGGTTAGGGCTTTTATCGATTGAGCCACTTAAATGTCCCCTTCCTTCCTTTACTTACCAGAGAGAGAGTACTTTTCAGATTATTTTTAGGATCTTCCACTCCAGATAGAAACAGCAGCATTCCCATAGCTTGGGCCTCCCCCCTTCTTTGCCTTGTCTAAATTTTATGACTACCTGGCTCTTTCTATGGCATTAAATACCATCTTCAAATTAATAACACAATGGCCAGACTTACATTGGCTTTGAAGTTTGGGTGTGGCTATCTTTTGTCTACTTGGCCTTTATGCTTGGATACTTAACACTCAGCTCAAATTCAACCAATTAAGGATTAAATTCTCTATTATCTTTGCGGGTATTTTAAGGTTGCTGGATTCATTCGAAGCGCCCCCTATCATGTTCTAATCCCTAGAAATTTACTTTTCCTCATCGACCTTGCTTGCCTATCTCACGCTTCCTATTTACAATTTACAAATTCTCGGCGGTATCTACATTACAGCATCCGCCTGGTCGGTACTGATAAGTGTGTTAAATGCTCAACCTGAAAAGGCTGAGCGGATGATTGATAGCTCCCCAAAACAGTGGGGACGGAGGGGGGGGGGCAAACTCACCGTGCCCTAGGTTAGGTTAGATCCCTGCTTTTTTTTTTTTTTTAAGGAGCGGTTTTATTCCTTATCATTCACTGCTCAGGCTTCAAAGTAATTTCTTGAGCCCTGCCCTTCCAGAATTCGCCTCCTGGTGCTTATTGTTATATTTTTGATAACAAATTTACCATTACCTATTATTTTTAGTTTGTCCTGCGCTACATCAAGTTATCCAAATACACAGACCTTGTTATTCCCCAAGGCTAAAACAGTGGCTGTTTTATTTTGTTATATTTTATTTTAGTGTATTAGGCATTCAACATATATCTGTTGAACGAACTCACCTAAGAAACTCCGATTTGCAGGATTCAAAGCCCAGGAAAGCGTTTTGTGTGGGTGGTTATCTATTCGTTCAGGATTGCCTCCTCTTGGCTTCCTGTACATTCTAAAGGCGTTCATGTCTTAGGAACAGTGCAAGGTTCCAAGTTCGGAAATCACAATGTCATTCCCTTGTTACCTTCCACCTGATTCCTTTTTAGGACAGGGTACTAGAACACCAACCCGAAAAATAACGTCCTTTGGAAAGCTTACTGGTATTTTGGAAATACGAATTACCTTGATTTCCCTTCCAGAAAGTTTTTAGCCTCCTAAACTGTGGTAACGTCTCACTAAAGGAACCTTCCGGAACCTTCCGGCGCTCTCCAGTCAGACACAACACGAGAGCCTGAGCCTAAGCTCCGCCCACGCGACAGCACCCTGTCTGGTCCCGCCCTCAAAGGGGCGGAGCCCTAGGGGAGGGGCAGGACGCGACCAATCACGGACGCCTACGTGCCGCAGCGGTAGTGACGTCAGTGTGGCGCAGGTCGCAGAACCGTCGCGCCGCTCTGCAGTCGGTCGCTTTGCTCTCGGCTGTGGGTTCCCGGGGTCGCTGCGCAGCGGCGGGAGCATTTCCGCAGCGGGTCTCGGGCCACCGAGCGCCGTCTTCACCCAGCGCCATGGCCGTGGCCGCTGTCGGCCGCCCGGGAGCCGCGCGCTGCCGGCTGTTGCGCCTGCTGTCATTCCTGCTAGTGGCCGGCCCTGCGCTGTGCTGGAACGACCCTGGTGAGTGCCGCCCTACGGACGGGTGCCCGTGCCCTGCATCGCTGCCGTTTTAGACCACTTTCCTCCCGTCTGTCCTCTCCTCGCTCTTTTATTTTTCTGTACCCACCCTGGCTCTTTTGATTTGATTTGATTTTTTCTCCCGGTGAGGACCTCTAGGAGTGGGCGGGGCGCAAGGTTCTGTTTTTAAAAGTCCTCTTCTCCATGTCCCTGGACTCCCAGATTGTCCGCTTTCTCAGACACTACGGCCGCATCCTTGAGTCCTGATGACAAGTTTGACCCTCACCTGCGCATCTTACCTTGCTATCATGGCTGTTCGATGTCATCATCGCCCTCTGTTGTCATGGCTGCCTGTTGCTATGGCTCGCAGTTACCATGCCACCAGCAGTCTCTGAGTCACGCTTAGGGGCCAGGACTGCGAACTTGGGAATTCTGGATTATATTGGTTTTGTAAACAGGGTTTCCGCTGTTTTTTTTTTCTAGTTAGTACATTTTCTAAACTTTTAGGTGATGATATGAGAATTGATTACTCGGGAGGGAGCCCTATATCTATTTAAATGTAGAAATAAACTATCCGTCATTAAAAATGACATTTTTGGTTTGGAGAGGAAAGCTGTCAGGCATGGAAAATTCAGCAATGGCAGAACATGCTTGGATTTTGAATTTAGTAGCAGGTTTAATTTTGCAAGATACTTTTTTCCTGTGTGCTGAATTCAGTGAGACAATCGGTCCCCACTTCACACTTGAGTAACGTTTAATTTGAGAAGGATGCTTTGTTGTCCGGAGTTAAGAAGTCACTGTGGTTGTAAAATACCTGTTCGCTTTGCTCAAGTAATCCTAGAAGGTTGTGTGAAAATGAAAGACCTGATTAGAATTTATTTAAAACCTGGGGAACTTTAGAGATGTAAACTCAGGGGAATTAGAAGGAATAAAAAAAGCAACAAAAAAAAACCAACCACATTTAAATTAATGGTGAACCACTTCCTGGTGGTTCTTAGTCTACTCTTGCCGTAAAATGTATTGTTCTGGATCAGAAAGCACTGAAATATTTTGCAGTATTAACTCGATTGGTGTCAACCTCATTTTAAGATCTTCAGGAATTGACTTGTGAAGGGATCTGATTGGAATATCAATTGTCATGACTTGGTTAAGCAACTCCCCAATTTATTTTTTGTTTACGTTGTCTTTAGGTAATATAGAACACTCAGTAATATGTCTGGGGAGAGGGAAACACCATTCTAAGACTACTTAAAGTTTTTCGATTTTTTTCTCTTGATATTTCCTCCAACCCCCCTGTATCTTGAATGCTGAGAGTATAACTGTGAAGAACAGTGTCTTGCCCCCGAGGAATTTACGTGGTGGAATGAGTTTTGGACAGTGGTAAAACAATGAGCAGGCGGAAGTGGGGACTTAAGAAATATCCATCGATCAGGGAAGAAGTCACTGTTAAAGTGACATTTTTGAGAAACCTGGAGAGAGGGAGGTGTTAAATGATACGATATAAAATTTCAAAAGTTCATGTGGGTTAGCCTTTGGAAAATAGGCTGGGAAATGAGTGGGCCGGAAGCAGGAGCCCGGTGAAAAGCTGTCTATAGTAGGTGCCAAGAGCAGTGACCCCTTTAGGTCAGGGGAGAGCCAGTGCTGTTGGATTATCTCAACTGTGCTGAAGTTGGGTGTTGTGATGGGGTGTCAGTGGGGGAGATAAGGAAGGCAGGTGGCTATGGTGGTGCACATCTTCAATCCCAGCATGGGGAGGGGGTCTACAGAGCCAACCTGGTCTACAGGAGCAAGTTCTAGGATAGCAGGACTACACAGAGCAACCCTGTCTTTAAAAGAAGGAAAAGAAGATAAAGATGGCGTAAGAGTTCTGGCTTGAGTGAAGTGTTCATGAGTTTCCTAAGATTCTGGGATGTGTGGGGAGGATTGAGTTCAGGGGCTTTGGCTTCATTTGTCTTAAGTCTGACAGCTGAGAAAAGAGTTTGATTGACGAGTCTGGAGTTTGAGGGGATTCTGTGTGTGCTTTGCCTGATGTAACAAGGGGGTGGGTATAAGGTGAGCTTTTTGTCCTTAGACCTGAAGGCTCTCTAGAGGATGCTGCTCTGGGGTTATGGTAATTATACTCCTGTGTGTATAGTTCCTGAATATCCTTGGAACTGTTTCTCATACTCAGTAACCTACTATGAATCAAATGTTCTGGCAGGCAATTTTATTAAATTATGCCGAAGGTTTACAATAAATTTAAAGATTGCTATTTTAACTTTACAGGTGGTGAGACTTATGAACCGACAAATTTATTGCCTTGGCCAAAGTCATATTAAGTTGGTGATGTCAGTTTAGTTCAGTGTTCTTTGTGTTATTCAAGCCTCCTATGGTAAATTCAAGTTATTCTTCTTATTTCGCTTATTCATAGTGTAATCCTTAAAATTATGGAACATTTTCATTATTTTAGTGTTTTATGTACTAGGTAGTAATTTGGATTTATTTATTTATTTTTTGGGGGGGGTTTTTGAGACAGGGTTTCTCTGTAGCTTTGGTGCCTGTCCCGGAACTAGCTCTTGTAGACCAGGCTGGCCTCAAACTCCCAGAGATCCGCCTGCCTCTGCCTCCCGAGTGCTGGGATTAAAGGCATGTGCCACCACTGCCCGGCAGTAATTTGGATTTAGTATAGCAAAGTTTAATATAGTACTTGGAAATTTTAGGGTTTTTTTTTCTTTTTTTTGAGAGACTATTTTATATATAGTTTAGGGTAGCCTTGAACTTAAGGTGTTCCTGCCTGGGCTTCCCAAGTATTTAGATTTTAGCTCTTTATCTCATGTTGAACTAAGTTTGTGTGTGGCTGCAGGTGGATTTTCTTCTAGCTGCACCAAAGTTATATTATTATCATTCATTAAAGATGATTTCCCCCCTTATTTTTAATGTCAGCTTAAGTATGGTGTTTGTCTGCAGCTGAGCTTGGTACCACTGTGTAATGAAAGAGCATGAAGGATAGTGTGGCTGCTTTGGATTAGGCCAAACATTTACTAATAGGGACTCTTCAGATGTCAGCTCCAGAAATTTGCTTAAGCAGGCTGGTCAAAACTGTCTCTCTCTCTCTCTCTCTCTCTCTCTGAGACAGGTTCTCTATAGTTTCTAGTTTTTTCAGACAAGGGCTCCCGTAGTCTAGGCTGGTCTCAGACTCCTTTAGCCAAGCGTGACCATTACTGAGAGCAGATCCTCTTGGCATCCGCTCACTGTTTTCTACACGCTGGTTAATCACTCTTTAAAGCGGCCTTATCTTTCTTGTGAAGTTACTCTTTCCTCACTTGGATCGGAGAGCAATTTGTGTACCCATCTTGGCACCATGCCAGAGTTTTACCACTAATTACTCCTTAGCTGAATCTGTCTCCTAAGGGTTAGAAAATGAAAGTGAAAATTTTTCTAATTCTGCCAGTTTTAATTATTAACTCACATTATAAGGAGTGAGGCGGAGTTCTCCCTTAACAGTTGAGGCTGTTTATGATCCTATTCCTGCTGGGGAATCAGGCTGCATGTTACATTTTAATCTTTAATAACTTTTTAAAGTAGGGAAGTAATTGGCTGCCCCTTTAGCAATGAACAAATTCTTGATGTTCACTGAATATCATGATTTTGCATTTCTGTAATTTTCATGATTTGATTCTCTGTTTTTAAAATACAGTATAATTTATATATATATATATATATATATATATATATATATATATATATATATTTTGGTTTTTCGAGACAGGGTTTCTCTGTGGCTTTGGAGCCTATCCTGGAACTTGCTCTGTAGACCAGGCTGGTCTCGAACTCCCAGAGATCCGCCTGTCTCTGCCTCCTGAGTACTGGGATTAAAGGCGTGCGCCACCATCGCCCGGCGTATAATTTATATTTTAAATGAGAACAAATGATAGTATTTTAGAAGTTGAAAAAAGATAACAATTGATACTGAACACATTGCCTTTATTTTCTTTATGTTTTGAGAGTTTTGTGACTTATATAAAGAAGATGAGCCAAGTTATGCAATTGAACTGTTTATCAAAACTTTTTAGGCAGGGCACTGTGACACATGCCTTTAATCCCAGCACTCAGGAGGTAGAGCAACAGTTCTCTGTGAGTTCGAGGCCAGCCAGTTCTACAAAGTGAGTTCCAGGACAGCCAGGCCTGTTCTACAGAGAAACCCTGACTGGTCGAGGCGGGGACATGAGGGACATGACACACTAGTTTGTAAACCAGAGAGATGGTGCAGTGGGCGCAGGTGCCTGCTACCAAGCCCGATGACCTGAGTTCCGGTCCCTGGGACCCACATGGAGAAAGGAGAGAGCAGTGTCACAAACTGTCCTCTGCCTTCCACACGTTACTGGTGCGCACTCAGACACATACACAAATACAAATTTGAAAAATCCCTGTCTGGGTTTTTGTTTGTTTAATTTTTGTTTTTTGAAACAGGTCTCATGTTGCCTAGGCTGGCTTTGAACTCAGTGTGTAACAGAATTGGGCTTGAACTCCTGGGGATAAAACTTCATTAATACTTTAATAAATTGGTTAAAAAGATGAGGGGAATGCATAGTTATAGAACTGCGTGTCAGTCAAATCAGGTCCCTACAGAAGGAATTCCCAGCATGATTCATTTATCTGTGAGGACACAGCAACCACGTGGAGATTTACATGCTGTCTTGTCTAGCAGTTAGCTCCCATCTCTATCCCTGGAATCAGTTGAGATTCTGGAGCCTCTTCCTTCCCTTCTTCATCGTACTGTCGTTGAATTTTGAAAACCACAGTCATGAACCCAGCCGTTGGCCAGAAGAAATCTGTGATCTGAGATCACAGAGATCACCTCCATGACTGTAGGACGCAAGGCCTCTGCGTCTGCTCCCCACGTGAGCAGCCCCCAGTGAGTCACTTATCTCACCAGTCAGTCTTGGCTTTGCTCATCAGTTGCTGTTGTTTGAGACAGGATCTGGATATTTAGCCCAGCTTGGCCTCCACTTCATAATTTGCCCTAGTTTCCTAAGTGCAGAGGTTATACCCAGCTAGAGACGAATAGTTGTGCATGCTATGTGGCAGGATCTGCCTTGGCTGTGCACACTCCACTACCCAGCCCTGTTTGTTCACTAACTTGTCCTGTCCTGGCCACCAACCTCGTAGAATGGAAGTGCCTCATGGTCGACCCACAATTCCGAGTATTGGATTTAGTTTATTGTTCAGCTTTTCTAATTGTGTGCCAATTATGGTATAATTTATATTTTAGCTGTTCTACACACACACCAGGTGTTAGCACCATGTGTGTGCTGGTGCTGTGGATGCCAGAAGAGGGCGTCAGATCCCCCAGAGGAGCTTTAGCCAGTTAACCTCTCATGGCTGTAAACACTGAACCTGCTCTTGGGGCATTTCAGTTTGTAAGGCCAGTTTTAAATTGGGTTTGATGTCGGTCTGACAGGTGAATTGTAAATGGAGATCTGTGTCCGCTAACATAAATGACTGACCATGATTATGATTAAGAAATGAAGAGGCCCAGTGAGACAGCTCAGTGGCTAAAGGTACTTGCCACACAAGCCTGATGAGTGATCCCCTCAGCCCGGAGAACCGGCTCCCGTAGCTGTGCTCTGATTCCACACACGTGTGATGGTGCCTGCCAACCCTTTACACACATGAAGGAAAAAGTTTAAAGGGTGGAGCTTACTGTGTGTTCTAGTTTGTATTTGGTAAACTAATAAGTATCTAAGCTTTGTATTTTTGTTACGTCTGATTGGGTATTTTTTAGGCTGGTAATCGTTATGACAGAAATGAGGAGCTGGATAAAGTAAGATTGGCTTTTAAAGGGTAAAGGTGAACTGGGTGTTGATGGTGCACACCTTTAATCCCAGCACTTGGTGGGCAGAGGTCAGCCTGGTCTACAGAGCGAGTTCCAGGACAGCCAGAACTACACAGCACCCAAGATGCAGTGACAAGAGGTTTAAATGTGTGGTCATTGAGTTTTGTGAGAAAGGCTGGGATACTGTAAGGATGACTTTGTGTCCTGTCTTCGTCACCTCCAAAGCCAAGAAAGACACTTGACTTTGAAACTGCTCTTCCTGTTCTAGTCTGAGGTACTCACTCTGAGGTGTGTTCTTATTTCAGACAGAATCCTGTTGCGGGATGTGAAAGCTCTTACCCTTCACTATGACCGCTACACCACCTCCCGGAGGCTGGACCCTATCCCTCAGCTGAAATGTGTTGGAGGCACAGCTGGTTGTGATGCCTATACTCCTAAGGTGATCCAGTGCCAGAACAGAGGCTGGGACGGCTATGATGTGCAGGTAAAAGCTCCTGCCACAGCAACAGTTTCAACAGAGTTCTGGGGTGTGACTCTATTCCTGGGGACAATGAGCAAACATCCACTCACCCCAGATAGGGAACTTAATGACAGACCACACAGTAAGGAGACCACTAACATTTATTGGGGTTACCTATAGGGGCTTGGATGGCGGGTTACTTAACAGGAGCAGAAATGACTCTAAGACAGCTACATCATCAAAAGCCACCTCAGCCTGGGTCACAGCTCATGAGGCTGGGAGCCTGGTAGCTGGGCGGGTGGGAGGATGTCTTTTAGAAGTCCTCACTGCTTGCGTCCACTTCACAAGGAGAGGCCTTTCTATTTACTTCAGAGCTTAGTGAGCGTCTCTGCAGGATGAGTGAGTAATCTCTAGTTAGAACAGTAGTCATGTCTTAATGGGCGTCCCTGCAAGGAGGAGGTCTTTTCTTGGCGAAAATTGATGCACAGCAAATTTTAATCCAATAAACTGTTGTGACATCAGTATTTTAGAAAAACTAATATTCTTGCTTGATAAAACCTTTATGCATGGCCTAAGTAGTTCAGAGTTTTGTTATTTTATTTTTAAGACAGGATCTCACTGGGTAGGCCTAGTGACCCGGAACTGGCTCTGTAGTCCAGGCTGACCTTGAACTCACAGTGATCTTCCTGCTTCTTCTTCCCAGATGCTGGGATTAAATGTGTGCGCCACCCTGCCTGGCCCAAGCCCATGTTTGCTGGTGATACTGGTTTCACAGCTCCACCCTCTCATTATTACTAATTAGAATCTCCTGGCAAATACAGACATCTCACATCCAATTTTACATTTTAAAATACCTTTACATGGGGATGTGGGTGCTAATGTTGTATAGAGCCCTTTAAGCATACATAAAATGTGTCATATACCAGTGACTAGGACAGTAGGAAAGTCATCTAGGAGGAGAGTGAAAAAAGTACTTGAATTGTGAACATGCAGCAAAGTGGTGTAGAGCTGTCTGGTGGAGGACACTGGTGCAGACTCAGGAGGTACGAGTGCTGTGCTAGGAAGGAAGGCGTCACCTAGTGGAGCCTCTCGTGTGGGCGCATGCTCAGTAGCAGCGGTTTATGCGGGAACCCCGGCACTCAGAGACTGCTCTAGCTTGCACTGTTGTAGTTCAGCTTGTTCTGTTTACTTAGACCAACAAAGTCAGACATCTTTTTCCAAGTGAAATCAATACTTAGTATAGTGATAACAACAGCAAAAAGAAAAATTGCATATTATATAAACAAACAACATTTGGGCTTCATAGAACTCATCAAGGAAGGCGCCCCAAAGCTGGGTGTAGTGGCGCACACCTTTAGTCCCAGCTCTCAGGAGGCAGAGGCAGGGCATCTCTGAGTTCAAGGCCATCTGGTCTAAGTAGTGAGTTCCAGACAGCTAGAGCTACCCTTCCTCAATCCTCCTCAGCCAAAACAAAGCAAAAGAAAATAATAATAAGAAAAGATACCCCAATCATTTGACTCCTAGGAATATATCCAAGAGAACTGAAGACAGTTCTTCCCAAAACTATCCAAATATTTGCAGGACTATTGAGACAGCTGAAACAGAAAAGCCCAGATGTCCTTTACTAATGACTGATACGATGTAGTCTATCATAAGGTGCAGTGCTTTTCGGCTGTTAAAAGCAACAGAGTGCTGATTCGTGCTGCAGCATGGATGAACCTTGGAAATGGCACTCTGAAGCATGGATGAACCTTGGAAATGGCACTCTGAAGCAAAGATGACAGTGACAGAGACCTGCATACCTATGATTCTCCTCTCAGCAAATGTCTCAGCAGGGGCAGGAAGAGCAGTTCAGTTAGGGTGGGGCGCTAGGAGCGGAAGTGGGTGGCTGCTCATAGGTGAGGTTTCCTTGGGGGTGATCGTTAGATCTTCAAGCTGTTAGTAAGCTATATGAACTTACTAAAAATATTGAAGCATGAGAATCTTATGTGAATCACACCTCAGCAAGGCTGTTTCATAAACAGTGAAACAGTGTGGCCAACTCGAGAGAGAAATAATTTGAACGAAACCTAACAGAAAGGCAGTAGACCCTGTCCTAGCTTGTATCTCTAAACATTGTGAGGGAAGCATTTTATCTGTTTAAAATGAAGAATTTAAACTGAACTTATTGTTTACTTAGTTTTTGGTGGTGCTGAACGCAAACCCTGAACGTTGTCCGTGCTCAGCTACTGAGCTGCACTCCAGTTTCATTTGTTTCTAGTGAGGTGAGAGCTTACCGCATTCCCTGGCTGATCTGGAACCTGGTGTTCAGCCAGGGCTGGCCTGGGCCTTGAGTCTCCTGTCTCAGCACTCCACACCACTGACATCATAAACTGGGCCATTGTGCCTGGCTGAGAACACCTGCTTCCTCTGTGTCTCTCATCTCTGTCTCTCTCTGGTAAAATTCAAGCTAATGTGGATTCTTTTTGTAGCTTCCTAAATACATCTTTAAAAAAGCTAGAGAAGATTATGTAGAATTTAGACCCTGTGAAGTCAGTCCATGGTTTTTACAAAATATGTGTGGAAAGTTTCGATTTGCAAAAGGTGATCTGCTGTGTGCAGTTGTTAGATCTTATGTATTGGATGCTGAGTTAAAATTTATTTTACTGCATTTACATCATTTCCCCATCCTTGTCCTCTCTCTCCTTTCACGCTCTCCTTAAATTCATGGCCTCTTTTTAATTATTATCACATATATGATAATATATAATGTACATAATTAATATGTAAATATAATGTGCTGAGTGTACTCAGTTTTGCAGGCATGTATATTTAAGAGCTGGCCACTTGGTATTGCATAACTAATTAGGGCCTCTTCCCTGATGCTGATTCTTTTACCGTCTAGAGAATCTAGCTGTAGAGGAAGTCCTTCGACAACAGTAGCAAGCAGGTGATAGTTTGAAAAATTGCCTCAGGTTTATAAATTATTGAATACTTAACACATATAGCAGAATCTGTAATGTATATTATGGAATACCTAACATGCGCAGAAGAACATGTAATGTATATTACAGAATACCTAACATGTGCAGAAGAACATGTA
>JABTXL010006712.1:13187109-13210662 GCA_025134845.1 Neodon shergylaensis
TTATGAAATACCTAACATGTACAGAATAACATGTAATGTATATTATGGAATACCTCACGTGTGCAGAAGAACATGTAATATATATCTGGGGACTAAGGAAAAGCCACAAAGTACCTACCACCCAGCTTAAGTAGGTTGCTATGTAACTGCTGTTTTTGAAGCTCCGAGTTTGTCTCCTCCTTACATACTTACTTTCTTGAATTTGTGGATTCTTGAATGTGGAGCATCCTTTTGCTCTTTTGCAGTTTTGTGACAGCTATGATATATATTGAAGGAAAAGAATCTTGTTCTCAGAGCCTGTTTCTATTTCTTCTTTCACAGTGGGAATGTAAGACCGATTTGGATATCGCATACAAATTTGGAAGCACGGTGGTGAGCTGTGAAGGCTACGAGTCCTCTGAAGACCAGTACGTCCTCAGGGGTTCCTGCGGCCTGGAGTATCAGTTGGATTACACGGAACTGGGCCTGAAGAAACTGAAGGAGTCTGGAAAACACCAGGGCTTCTCTGATTATTATCACAAGCTGTACTCTGCGGATTCCTGTGGTGTTGGCGGGTTGGTTACCATTGGGGTACTCCTTGCTCTTGCCTTTGCGGTGTATAAACTCTTCCTCAGTGACGGCCAGGCTTCTCCTCCACCGTATTCCGAGTACCCTCCCTATTCCCAGCGCTATCAGAGGTTTACCAATGCTGCAGGAGCACCTCCGCCGGGCTTTAAGTCTGAGTTCACAGGTATGTTTCCCTGCTTAAGGGCAGTAAGTGGGTTGCATGGGAGCAGGTGAGTCTTGTGTCTGTTTCTGAAGAAGAGACTAATTGCATCTGGAAACAAAACATTCGTCTGTTTACTGGGTTAAAAAGAAAACTCTTCTTTTTTCAAAAAAGTAAAAAAAATAATGTATGTATTTTTGTACGTGTGGGTGCTTGTGGAGGCCAGAAGTGGGTGTCAGATCCTCTGGGACCGGAGGTACAAGTGGTTTTATTTAGCTGTCTGATATACATCCTAGAAACCGAACTTGGTCCTCTGCAAGAACAGCAGGTGCTCTTAGTAATCAAGCTACCTTTCCAGCCCTTCTTGTTCATATTATTGTGTATATGCACTATCCCTGTGCGTAGGGGTGATGTGCCGTGGTGTGGATGTGGAGGTCAGAGGACAGCGTAGACGGCCACTCCCTTCCACTTTATTGAGTTTATATGGGGCTGGACTCGCCATCGTCACAGTGGCAGCTGCACAGCACCTTTCCCAGCGGAGCCAGGCAGCCGGCCGCCCTGCTTCCTGCCGTGTATTGTGGTCACTGTTAAAGTTGCCTGGTAGATTGTACATCATCATTTTATCTGGAAGACTCAGTCGATCTGTTAATAAACATTATTTTGATTTCTACTTCACTATATACAAAAATAGAACTTAACATAAAAAGTAAAACAACTTACTAGGATGAAATAGAATATAGGCAAGTTTTCCTGTGTGCGTGTGTGTGTGTGTTTGAGACAAAGTCTCACTGTATAGCCCTGGCTGCCCTAGAACTCACTCTGTAGACCAGGCTGTCCTTGAACTCACAGAGATCTGCCTGTCTCTGCCTCCCGAGTGCTGGGATTAAAGACACCCACCACCACATCTGGCTAGGTAAAGATTTATAGCACAAAAAGTATTAACTGTGAAAGGAAAAATAGATAATCTAGACTTTACATAAATTTATAATGTCTGTTAATCAGAAAACACTACTAAGAAATAACAAGGGCAGGTCACAGATTTGGTCTTTTAACAGTGAGGCACACAACCAAAAAGACAAGAATTTGTAAAATGTACTGTTGACAGAAGACTTGTATCTAGACTACAAAGACATCCATAAATCCGAGAAAAGACAAATCATTAAAACTGGTCAGAGGGATTTGGTTAGATGCTCAGTGAGCAAAGTGCTTGCCTCTGAGCCTGGCAACCTTAGTTTGGTCTTCAGGGGCCGGTGGTGGGAGGAGAGGATTGACCTCAGTACATGCCTGCTGTGGTGCTGTGCGCTCTCTCAAATACATAAATGTAATCATCTAAAGTTGAGCAGAGGATTCAAAGAGTCATTTTATAATAAAAGGATATTGAGGGAAAGATGGCTCTTGCAGAGGACTTGGGTTCGATTCCCAATATCCACATAGCAGTTCACAACTGTCTTAAAACCAGAAACCAAAAACCTAGTCTCAGGAATATTCCATGCCCTCTTCTGACTTCCTTGGGCCCCAAGCATATATAGTCATGGAATGGACAGAATTAAAGTATAGGAAATCTGATTAGTGTTTATCTCAGATAACATACAGTGGGTATCTATTGCGTTGTCAGGGGCTGTCTGAGGTGGGTGGTGGTTACATGGAGGGGACAGAGAACAAACTTATTGTTCCGTAGCTGTATATAAGATTAGCATGCTTTCTGAGTACAGTTTTCTCTAAGTGGAGGATGATGTTTGTGGTCTGATGTCATAACTGCTAAATGTCAGGCTGCCTTTTTCCATTAGAGACTTAGGCATAGTTCTCACCTGGAGTCCTTATAGCATAGAAAGGGGAAATCTGAAAGGGGGGTTATCTTCTAGAAGCCGAGCTTGAAACAAAGGTGATAATCTTGTAGGAAAACCATCTTTGCAAATCCTAAAAATCGCTCTCCATCTCAGTCTCTCTGCCTGTGGGAAATGTGCTCCTGAGTTAAAAGCCAATACTTGATAAATACCCTTTGGAATTCAGCTTATTCACGAATTGAGGGCTGGACATTATTAGTAAGTAGTACTGTACAGATGAAATAATAAAACGTGTATATGAAGGCACTTAATCTAATAACGTAATCTAATAAAATAATAACGTGTATTTTATTTTAAGGACCACAAAATACTGGCTTTGGGAGTGCTTTCACAGGACAAGGCTGTGACAGTTCAGGGCCAGGGTTCTGGACTGGCCTGGGTGCTGGAGGACTGTTAGGATATTTGTTCGGCAGCAATAGGTAAGCTCTACACTCACGGCGTTTGCCCTCAGTTCCGCCCGCGTGCCTCTGCTTTGCTTACAAAGTATTACATGCTTTCAGTTCAGTTTTGTAAGGGAAACAAATGATGGCGATCTTGCCCTATTAACAGTGAGTTTTGCATAGAGGGCTTGGTTTGCTTTGGTCAGTATTATGCCTATTCTTTTCCCTCGTTGTCTTCCTTCCTATGTTCTCCTAAGAGACAGGGGAAATATGTCTGCGTGAATCTGAGCACATGCGAAGAAGGCAGGGGAGGACACAGCAGTTGAAAGGGACAGTTGACAGTCTGGCGGGGAGTGATGGAGGCTTGGAAAAGAGCTTGGGCCGGTCTTGGAATGTCTTGAGTTCCATGGTACTTGGAGCTCATCTTGGGGTTGGGAATAGAGAAAGGACTACTTACTTCCCGCTCCTTTCTGTTCCCACAGCAGTTGCTGTAATTGGCAGAAGTAGACACCAAATTTGTGTCATAGTAAAAATACTTGATAAAGGTGACATTTTTCTGATGACTTAGGAACAGGGAAGTGACTGTGGTCAGAAAAAAAGATGCCTAACTCATTTTCATGTCTTCAAGGGCGGCGACCCCCTTCTCAAACTCGTGGTACCACCCGTCTTACCCTTCTTCATACTCTGGCGCCTGGAATAGCCGTGCCTACTCCCCGCTGGGTGGAGGTGCAGGGGGTTATTCTGCATCCTCCAGCTCAAATGCAGACTCAAGGACCAGAACAGCCTCAGGTAAATACTGAGGCTGCGGCTGGGGACAGGGAAGTTCAGAGCAATGTGTGAGCGGTCGTGATTTCATTCCCTGTGCCCACCTAAGACACCTGTGTGTGAGCAGTCGTGACTTCATTCCATGTGATCACCCACCTAAGACCCTGTGTGTGAGAAGTCGTGACTTCATTCCGTGTGCCCATCCGAGTCGCCTGTGTGTGAGCAGTCGTGACTGTTTGGTGTGCCCACCAAACATGTTAGCAATACAGTTAACTGAAACTGAAACCAAATTCAAATTCATTCGTCCCACTTTAAATATTTCCTAAAAGTGACTTGAAAATTAAGTCTTCCTGGATGTTAATGTCTATAAATGTTTAACTCCGAACCTTTAAACTCTATGCCAGAGCCTTCAAAGTTTGTAGAGTTCTGGCCTTCAAATTCAAGAGAATTATAAAATATATTGAGTTAGACTTTTAAAAATGTCAACAGTATGATTATAATGCTTGCTTTAAAGAGTGAAGAAGAAAGCAAAGATACAATAAAAACAAAACACCTGCTAACTGTGAGAGGTGGTGGGAAACAAGGCATCTCCCTGGATTGGTTGACTTTCTTCAGGAGGAAGACCCGGAGCAATGAATAATTCATAAAATTGATAGAAACATTATAAACTATTTAGAAACCTAAGAGAAGTTGTCTTAGTGCTGGTTTGGATGTAAATGACATAAGCACTTCATCAACTAAACTTGAACCTAGACCTCCCTAGGGCCCAGCAGTGTCCTCTTAGATGCAGCCAGCCCCCCATAGGGAGATGGTGGTGGTTTTGCTTCCAGGATTCCCAGGCATAATGAAACCCGTGAAAGCCCAAGTTCCCTGCATAAAGATGGCATAGTATTCATATTTCAGTAGTGCAGGATGCCCTCCAGGTGTATGTGGTTGTTACCCTGTGATGTTTAGGACATGACAAGGAAGGTGGTATGTATGTGTGTGCTACAGGCACGTCTGTAAAAATATATTCAAACTTTAGTTGGTTGAGTCTGTGAATGTGGAAACCGCAGATACAGAGGGGCAGCAGAAGTCCATACACTCCATGCACTACAGATTAAGCTCAGCGATGTTCTGAGATATCGACATCCTGTTAGTGCTGGTGTGTGGGGGGTGACGGGTGGGTGGTAGTCAAGCAATACACTAAAAACATTAAAAATTCATGCTTCCTCCTCCTTCTGTTTCCCCCTGAGTTTGAGTTGAGAGAGGGCAGCAGGACATGGCTTAGGTCTGTTGCCCTCTCTGCAGTTTTTAGATTAAACGTTGCATATTCATGGTGGTATTTGCATATTGGCATATTGCTCACGTTAGTTAGCTTACAGTGGAGTTCTTCCTTGGTTTCCTGATAGCAAGTGTGTGTGAGGTTTTGAGACCTGGTAACATCCTGTTCACCTTGTCATTCTTTGTAGCCTCCCCTCATAGCTTGCTTTCCTGCTTCCTAACTAGAAAGTGTACGACTTGTGCAACTTTAGAAGCAGTTTTCCTTGATTTTGGAAAGCTAATGTAGACTTTATTTTTCTCCTCTTAGGATATGGCGGCACCAGAAGACGGTAAAGTAGAAAGCTGGAGGCAAACGTTGGATGCAGTTTCTGATTTGTCATCACCTTCTCTCTATGGGAATAGCCAACAGCTGTGTGGTGTTTTGTCCTTGTGTCGTTTTTCATGTTCTGTTTGTGGCCAAGAGTTGACATGTGACAAATGCTTACGTTTTGTGTGGTCGTATAACGTGCAGCTCAAAGTGGTGGCTGCTGTGGGCTGCTGAAATTGTCCCGCTTGCTCCTAAGCCTGTGGTGCCGGAGACTGAGCACAGCTAGCTTGAGCCGAGGGGCTTCAGTTGATGGGTCCTTCCCTGTAGAAACAGTAATCCTCTAGTTGGTATTAAAACGTTTGGTGTTTGCTGTTCTTCTAACACGTGCTCAGTACTGGACGACTAATCACACTGATGTGTGGGTTCCAGCCACTTTTGCCTGGCAGAGCTCGGACCCCTCCTGTGGTCCTGACAGGTGACTGCGCCCACAGGAGGGGTCGAGATCACAGGTTTTCAGTTCTCAGGCGGTAACATCACATGCTTCAAAGCAGTCTGCAGTAGCAAAAGCATGTACTTCTCTGAGTCTTGAGCTGTTGGGTGTCGATGTAACAGTCTGTTTCAGCTTACATTAATGTGACAATAAATTTAAAAACCAGGAAGTATTCTCGTTCTCTGTCCACAAGCTCTCCTATGTTTTTCCCCCTTACACCCAGAGGAATGGATTCCCGCGGAAGCTCTGTGGCCTTGAATAGGAATTTGCTTGGTGGTCCTGCTGTGGGATCTTCGGTCTGTGCTGCTTCACCAGAAGACAGGAGACAGAAGCTGGTGAAGGGGATGGTGTTTACACTTTGGCCGGAACTGGGGAATAAAGAGAACATTTCAGTCTCTCTCTGCTATAGCAGCCCAGTCTCCTCTTTCCTATGTCTTCTCAGCAGTGTTTTCTTACCACAAATCATAGGGATTTATTTACCTCTGAACACTGCCGATTGGGCAATCCTTCAGCACATGAGCCTTTAACACTGCATATCCAAATCACAGTGATCTGCTGGAGCAAGGAATCTGCATCCTGCTAAGCATTTATCCTATTTAGCTTTCTCCTAGTCTTCCAGAAGGACCAATGGCCGTTGCCTAAGGAGAGTATGCACTGAGGAAGGAAACAGCCAGATGTTTAGAGGATTGTTGGACACTACCTCTGACCCAGCATAAGTTCCTGACCATCACTGTGATGTGCTTGCCACAGAGTAGGGGCTTCCTGCAAATCCTACTGGTATGCACTTACTGACTACCCTAATTGTCATCATAGAACCTACACCCAGTAACACATGGAAGTGACCCACAGCCAACACTGGGCTGAGCTGGAGTTCAGTTGAAAGAAAGGAGGAATCATGAGTGCAAGTGTGTGTGTGTGTGTCAAGATCATGATTGGTGAAGATTTCAGAGACAGCTGATTTGAGTTAGTGGGAGCTCATGGACTCTGGACTGACAGCTGGGGAACCTGCATGAGACCGAACTAGGCCCTCTGAATGTGGGCGACAGTTACGTGGCTTGATCTGTTGCGGGATGGGGTGGGAAGGCTGGCAGTCACACCAGGACCTATCCCAGGTACATGAACTGACTTTTTTGGAACTCATTTCCTGTGGAGGGATACCTTGCTCAGGCTTGATATGGAGGGGAGGGGCTTGGTCCTGCCACAACTTGATATACCAGAATTTGTTGACTCCCCAAGGAGGCCTTATACCCTCTGAGTGGATGAGGGGTGAGAAGAAGAGGAAGGGGAACTGGGGTTAGTATGTAAAATGAAAAAAAAATTTAAAGAAATGATGGGTGCTAGGGACAGACTTGGAGTGATGGAGATGATGAGCAGAAAATGCGAAACTCAAAGCATGGTCTTCGGAAGAGTCCTAGTGAATGCAGTTCGTTAAGTCAGCATGAGTTCTACTGGAGTAGAGGAGCTACTAGTGACTGGTGCGTTAGCTTTCCGATTGCTTTGGCAGTCCCTGACATAATTCGAGAAGGGAAGAGTTGCCTTGTGGTATCAGGAGGGCATGGCAGAGCAGAGGAGTTCATATGGTAGCCAAGAGGCAGAAAAACGTAGGGAGGCCAGGGCAAGGTGAAGCCCTCCACGATACATCTTCAGTGACCCTTCTCTAACTGGGTACCCATCTTCTATCTTTAACTATCTCCTGATAATGCCATCGTATTTCGAATCTATCAAGGATTTAACCCAGACACCAACCAAGGTGTGTTTTACTAATCCAGATAGTTTTCCCTCCACTCAGGTTGGCAATTGACCATGGCAACTCATGTTATAAAATGGGGGAAACAGACACAAATGCACACATAGAGAAAATCATACAAAGACAAATTATGTTGTCACAAACTAAGGAATGGCACAGATGGGCAAGTTACCAGGAGCTTAGAGATGGGCCTGGGGCAGATCCTTCCCCAGCACCGTCAGGAGGAGTGTGGTCCTGCTTATGTTTTTATCTCAGGCGTAAGAGCATCTATTCTTCAGCGAGTGGAAAGCAAAGCCCCGATTCTGGAGGATTGCAGAGATGAATGACACCACCAAAGGCTGGGAGGATGTACCGCTGGGGTTCAGGCCACACCCTCACTCAGTTCTCCATTTGGCTTGTGCAGAAAGCAAATCTGAGACCATCAGTCTTCAGCTTAGGTGGTGGCTCCCATTGCAGACATGGTTTCATTGCTTCAGTACACAACACATCACATTCCTGACATGCGCTGTCCTACTGGCAAAGGCTTTTTGTCCATACCTCTTAGGACCGGCCCCGGAAGCAGCTTGCAGCTGGCAAGGTCAGCAGTACAACTTCACTTACCTCAGCCCTGTGTCGTGATGCTGTTAGTCACTCTGTGAGCACCTTCCCTTTCCTGTAGACCTCAGACCAGTTCATGACACTGATGATGTCAAGCTGATTACACCAGGTGAATAATTCTTTTTTTTTTTTTTTTGTTTTTTTTTGTTTTTTTGAGACAGGGTTTCTCTGCGGCTTTGGAGCCTGTCCTGGAACTAGCTCTGTAGACCAGGCTGGTCTCGAACTCACAGAGATCCGCCTGCCTCTGCAGGTGAATAATTCTTAGCACGTACTCCTGTAGACGGATTTTTCTTTGGGCTACCAGCTCACAGAAAATGAGACGCAGACTTACTATTAATTAAAGCTTGGACTGTGGCTTAGGCTTGTCCCACTAGTTCTTATAACTTATTATATTAATCTTTGTTTTTGCCTCGTGACTTCTTAACCTTTCTGCCATCTTGTACCTCCTGTTTCCTTTGGCATTTCTCCCACACCTCGATTCATTTCCTCTCCTCTCTGTCTGCCCAGAAGTCCTGTCTAACCTCTTCCTGCCTAACTATTGGCCATTCAGCTCTTTATTAAACCAATCAGAAGGTTCTTTGGCAAAGACACATGTCTACAGTGTACACAAACATTATTTCACAACACACTCCAGATGTTTTGGTAGGTCCTTTGTATGTTAGAGGGTGGGAAATCAGACAATTCGGGGGCCTTCTTCGTAGTGGAATTTCTAGGGTGTCCAGTGGTATGGAGTATGTGGAACTGCTGCTCCACTGTGGAGGATACATTGTAAACAATCCCATTCTCTCAGGCCATCACAACCTCCCTTCACCTCTAGAGACGGAAGTTGTAACACTAGGACAGGAGCGAGTCTTCAGACAGGATGAGTTAGACCAGCTGGGAGGGAAGAGACGGACCCGGCGCAACATCACGCGACCTGTTACAGTATCTCTCCAGTGCGATAACGTAAATAAGACACCACGTGACCCTTCATGTCCTGTGTGGACCTGTTATAGCACCTCTCAGTGTGATAAGACACCACGTGAGCAACCCTTCATGTCCTTTGTGGACCTGTTACAGCCTCTCTAGTGTGATAAGACACCACGTGAGAGACCCTTCATGTTCTGTGTGGATCTGTTACAGCACCTCTCTAGTGTGATAAGACACCACGTGACCCTTCATGCCCTGTGTGGACCTGTTACAGCACCTCTCTAGTGCGATAACATAAATAATAAGACACCACGTGACCCTTCATGTCCTGTATGGGATTTGACTTGCTGAGCAGCTGCCGGGAGCCCAGATGGTGCAGCTCAGAAGTTCAGGAAGTCCTGTCGTGGTATCCGTGGGCGATCGCTCAGCGCATCACTTCTACGAATGGTCAGTGACCAACAAGAACCAAATGTTCCTCGTCTTAGGAATGACTACATAGTACATTTTCTGCCAACTCTTTGGAGAGCTCCAAGGTGCGGAGTTGACGTGTGCACACATGTGCCTCTGACCCTCCGTTAGCAACCTTTTGTGTCCCTGTGTCCCTGTCTCCCCGGGAAGCACCCGTCAGTGCTGTAACACATTGCATAGCCTGACATCACAGCTCTCCTGTCCCAGCTGGTTTAACTCATCCTGTCCTAGTTACAGCTTTCGTCTCTAGAGGTGAAGGGAGGTTAGGGTGGCTTTAGAGATGGGATTGTTCACCCCAATTAGGGGACTTGAAACGGCAACATTCTCTCTCATCTTTCTTGCTGCCATAGCCCCACCTACCTCTTCGTTGGTCTTTGGACCGGCTCATCTTTGCTTAAAGATGATGCAATAATCTCACTGGAAGTGGATGTCTTGTAAGGTAGCATTTCCTTTTTGAGACTGCATCCTGCCTTACCTCTGCCTCTCGCCAAGTAGATTCAAGAGCACATCCTTTAACAAGGAAACAGCCCTTGCCCCAGGAGGAAATAGATCACACAGCAAAGGAATTATAGCACCTATTAAGTAGGTGTGAGCAGCTGGTTCATTTGGGAGTTGCTGGGTGAGATATGGTGGAGAGAGGAGGTTTTTGTACATTCGCCTGGGGTTTGTGATTCAGAATATGAGGCACATGATACTAGAGTAGTTTCTTAACATTGCACGTGAGGATTTCTATAGTGAGTGAGATGCAGGTGCTAGGATTTCTGTGGTGGAGTATGGACTACACGATTCAAAGCCCCAAGGGGGGTCGGTGTAAGCGAGGGCACAGTGAGACCGTTGAACTGAACCACTCTGTGGGTGTGTGAAAGAAAAATGTTTATTGTGAATATGGAAGAGAGAGTAGCCAGAAACATCTGCGGGAGTTCAAAGCTGCCATGGCTACCCCTTAGGGAAAGAAAGAGGAACAGACTGGAGACTGCCAGGGCTTTCTCTTGGGAGTAGAGAGAAGAGCTGAGGGGTGTGTGTGTGTGTGTGTGTAAGAGAGAGAGAGAGAGAGAGAGAGAGAGAGAGAGAGAGAGAGAGAAAGAGAGAGAGAGAGAAAAGGAGGGAAGGAGTTGTAAAAGAACAACCTGAGAGCCAGCATGGTAGGGAGGCATGGAGAGGAGGCTGGAGGGGCTTTGGTATATATAAGAGGTATAAATTAATATGGGCTGGAGGAACTTGGAGGTTAGTATGGGGCTTTGATAAAGAACTAGGTGCTTGACTGGAGGAGGAAGAGATAAAGAAAATGACTCTTCTTGAAAGACAGAAACCTGTTTCACAGGCTCCTGAGGAATGCTGTGTGTGAGTTTGATCTGTCTGCTAGCAATCCTTCTATAGTCTAGCCTGAGTTGAGCGTGGACTGGCATCTTGAGACATCATTGCCTTATGGGGAGTATTGGGAGTTCCCTTTGTAACAGTGAGAATGTTAGAACTGACAAGACTGTGCTTACAAGAGGATGGTTGACATTTAAGAAACCAGCAGTGGTTGCCCTGTGGAGGCCAAGGTTAGTGGTAGGATGTGTGCTGATTCCACCTGGCGAGAATAAAACCACTACCACAATTGGGAAGCGAGCTTTAATTAAATACCGGCTAAGATGATGACCTCTAGCCAGGTCCATTCCAGGGTTCCAAAAAAAGTGGCCATGAGCTATGTTGGTCAGGTGCCCATAAGGCAAACCCACTAGACTATGTCCTTCTCACGTTTGTCCAATCAGAAGCAAGCATTCATCCAATTAAAGCTTGTTTAGGGAAGTGAAAACGCGTGACTTATTATTATATGAACAACAGCCTCCAGCTTCTCAGGATGTATCTGTCCTTGGGCAAGGGGTTTACAGGTTAGAGGCATTTTTGTTTTATGGATCTCTTAGGCACAGCAATTAGAACCTAAAGCATCACTTTGACTCTCACAGGGAAGGAGGGTGTATGAAGGTCTGTGAGCTCATCAAAGCTGTTCCTCCCCTCTCCCACACTCTATCAATGCTCACAAAAGGGTGACATCAAGTAGTGCTTTTGCAAGGTGGCATTTTGTGTGGATACTGTTAATCTCTTTTTCCAGCAGGTCCCGTTCTTGCTCAGTTTATTCTTGAACAAAGTGAGTAGATCAGCAGAAATGGACGTTACGCATAGACACTTGCAGCAGAAATGGATGTTACGCATAGACGCTACAGGAGGGATGGACGTTACGCATAGACGCTGCAGCAGGGACTGTGCGTGTACCAAAGCTGGTCCGGCCACACTGCCTGCTGGAGGCCCAGCTTCCAACAGTAGGAATGAACACTGATCTGACCACGGTTCTCGTCTCTGGAGGATCCGGGCTGTCATCCAGTTCATTAGGCCTGGGTTCTTTTTTGCCATGGAAAAGGCAGTTTTGTTGTCATTGGGATAGATATTGACTCTGGGTTTGGATTTGTCTTTTCCACTAAGAAGGCTCCTTGCTTAAAAACCATGGTATGTGCTTTCGGTCCAAGGGAAACTCCAGTTTCCCAAACTCTAAAAGGCAGTCCAAATATCAAGAAATGAGCTCAGCCTGGATAGGAGGATTTCTGGTTAGATAAAAGTCAGCATTCCCCAGGAACTTGTGAAAATGGTTCCCATCCACCAAAAGGAGTAGAGTCACTTCTAGTACCTCTGGCAACAGGAACATATGGTACCTATTAGCATATCAAAGCAATGCCGGCCCCCAGGCTCATCCTCCCCTACTCTGAACTCTCTCTTAACTGGCTCAAGAGCTCCCCCCACAGCCTCTCATTCTCCTTATAACCCTGCTATGTCTCCCCGCTCCTCCACTCCTGCTCCTCTGACTGTGTTTTCTCTATTCTCCCTCACAGTGGTTCTCAGCCTTCCGAATGCTCCGACCGTGTTGTAGTCTCGGAGCTGATTGCCAAACATTCTAGGAAACAGCAATGTCGCAAGTCCAAAAAGCTTTACTATGACCGGGTTAGCTTGTTCCCCATGGAATAGGGAAAAAGTGCCCCTGAGCTACAGCAGGGGAATTCCATGACTTCTGCAAGCCAGTGAAGTTTAATACAAAAGCAGATTTTTTTTCCATTTAGTACAGATTGTTACAAGTTTTAATGTCATTATGGTTGGTTAGTTTCAGAACACCCCGTTTCTTAAGGGAAGCTGATCTAGGTTTTAGAAGTTCTTTGTGGTCTCTTGGTTTGGAAAACAGTTTGCATCATAGGGACATAAATCTCGTTTTACCTAAGCAATATCAGTACAAATATTAAGATTCCGGAAACAGGTCTGGAAGCTGAACAATAAGAACAGAGGGAGGCCTTGCTATTTCTTAGCAGATGGAGTAAATTATTTAACCCACATTAAAATCAATAGTGGAGGCAGAAGTGGAGCGTTCTCTTAACGCTGTTAATAGAGTTCCTCATGGTGTGGCGACTCCAACCGTAAAATTATCCTCCTTGCCATTTCATAGCTGTAATCTTGCTACTGTTGTGAATTGCAATGCAAATATATGATATGCAGGATGTCTGGTGTCTGACTCCCGTGAAAGGGTTGTTCAGCTCCCGAATGGGTTACAACCCACAGGTTGGGGACCACTTCTTCTCTATCCCCTGCTGTTCTCTGGTCTCACAGATGGTCCAGTCTCCTGGTCCTATTCCGTCTCCTTCTTTCTCTTTCTCCTCTCAAGTCTTCCAGGTGCCTCTGGCTGTTCTCTCTCTCATGTCTGCAATAAAACCTTCCCTTCAACCGTACCATGGAGTGGTCCTGTCATCAGTTTATGTGATGTGGACTTACAGAACGTCTCGTTGAGACACACAGTATTTCATAGTGCTGCTTCTCAGTTTTTTTTTAAGATTTATTTATTATGTATACAACATTCTGCCTCCATGTATGCTCGCACGCCAGAAGTGGGCGCTAGATCTCATTACAGATGGTTGCTGGGAATTGAACTCAGGACCTCTGGAAGAACAACAGCTAGTGCTCTTAACCACTGAGCCATCTCTCCAGCCCCCTGCTTCTCAGTTTTTATATCCATAGTTCATAAATGCAGCAGCGGAATCATGGCGTGTCAGTTATAGCCCTTGTTCTCCCTTAGATTCAGGAACACTGAATTTCTGTGACTTTGCCTGTCCTATGATGTCTTCAGGAGGCTGTCAGTTCTTATTTTCAGATTTTTGAGGCTCTTTGTATGATAGACTGGGGATTGTAAGGCTAAAATCCAGCTGCTCCTCATGTGTCCTCTCTCCCTTCTCAGATACCTACAGGGACCTGCCAGGGCATTGTCTGTGGGTTCCTAGCTAACAGATGGCCCTTCCCAGTGAGTTAACATCAGCGAGTGTCGTGGTTTGAGAGAAAAGTGACTCCCAAAGGGAGTAGCACTGTTAGGAGGTGTGGTTTTGTTGGAGCAGGTCTTGTTGGAGGAAGTGTGTCACTGTGGGGGTAGGCTGTGAGGTCTCCTTTGCTCAACCTTTGCTCAGTGTGACACTCAGTCTACTTCCTGTTGCCTGAGAGTCAAGATTTAAGAACTCTTAGCTCCTCCAGCACCATGTCTGCCTGCATGTCGCCATGTCCTGCCATGATGATAATGGACTGAACCTCTGAACTGTAAAGCACCCAATTAACTGTTTTCCTTTATAGGGATTGTCATGGTCATGGTGTCTCTTCACAACAACAGAGACCCTAAGTCAGAGGATATTAATGCTAAAGCGTCTCTATTAGCCAGCATATGTCCTGCTCCCCACCCTCTTCTGCTTTCTGCCTGGGCCTCAGAGAGCCTACTGCATCCTCTTGCTGTGAACACCCCCAAATTCCACACTAATCTCCCTCTTGCTCATTTACTAGAAAGTAGAATTTACTACCTCTAGGCATTTGAGAATGAATCCAAATATATAATTTTAAGTTTAAAACTTAAACTTTTTTTAATATATATATTTTAAAAATTTGAGGCACCATCTCTTTAAATAACCCAGGCTGACCTGGATCTCACAATCCTCCTGCCTCGGTCTTCTGAGTGCTGGGATGATGGGCATATGCTGCCACATCTGGCTTGATCACTTTCCTTATCTTCCTTTTAGAGCTCTAACATCTGGCCATCATTTTAGGTTTGATAATATTCATCTATTAACGTGACTAGCTCCATCTTACTTTCTTCCTTGCATCATAATATTGAAAATTATATTCAACAACTTAAATTATTTATATATTAAATTATATTCTGTTCATCAGGTCCAAAGGAAAGTCTGTTTCCCCAAATCCTGGCAGTTGGGCAAAAGCCAGCATTCCCCAGGAACTTGTGAAGTTGGTCCCCTCTACCAAAAGGAGCCATTTCCCTTCTCACTGGCTAAGGGACAAATGGCATCTGGTGTCCGTGGTCCTATTAGTTTACCAACGCACATGCCGACCTCCAGGCTCCCTCAGTGGCACAATTACCTGCCACACACTTCAGGGTCCATGCTGGCATTCTGGCTCTTTTGACCTCCTCCCTACCTTAAATTTCTCCAGCTTGCGGGATTCCCTTCCCCTAGTTACTCATTCCCCTATCACCTTGCTATTGCTGCTCTGCTTCTTCTTTGGCCCATATTCTCTTTGTCTTCATCGCTTGCTCTCCCTCTTCCCTTCCACTCCCTTTCTGCTTTGCTCCTTTCTCTCATAGCCAGGTCCAGTCAGTTCACCATGTTCAATCTATTACTTTCTCTCTCGGCTCTGGAGTCTTCCAGAAGCCTCTGGCTGTACTCCCCCTCATATCTACAATAAACCTTCCCCTTAACCTTACCATGGAGTGGTCATGTCATTAGTTTATCACTGTTGAGCTACATTAAATAACTAAATTATTTGTGACCTTACATAGTTTAATGATTTTAAGCATAACATACTTAAATAATATGCTTAAAATATTCCATAAGAGAGCCGGGCGGTGGTGGTGCACGCCTTTTATCCCAGCACTCGGGAGGCAGAGGCAGGCGGATCTCTGTGAGTTCGAGACCAGCCTGGTCTACAAGAGCTAGTTCCAGGACAGGTTCCAAAACCACAGAGAAACCCTGTCTCGAAAAAAAAAATATTCCATAAGAGGTATGGAATTTTCTTAGCTATAGTAATTGCTATCCACTAATCAGTGGGGTTTCATGGATAACTCTAGAACAATGCCTGAATTATCTCCCGTGATAATGAGTTGTTCATGATATCCCCCATCAAAAGTTGTGCTGGAGCGCTGGGGAGATGGATCATCTGTTAAGAGTACTTTCTGTTCTTGTAGAAGACAGGAAGTCCAATTCCCAGCACCTAGATGGTGGCTCACAGCCACCTGCAACTCCAGTTCAGGGGATCCAGTGCCATCTCCTGAACTCCATGGGCACCAGACATGCACCTGGTACACAGATATACATGCAGGTAAAACACTCATACACATAATAAAAACAATACATCTTAAAAATAGTTGTGATAAAGTAACTTGCGGTAGAAAGAGAACCCACAATTGAAAATGTGTATTTGTTTGGTTTAAGACATTGGTTGTCATTCTGGTTTCTCAGCTCGTGTTTGCTGGTGGCACTAGAGGGCAGCAGCGATCCATGATCAAAGTAAGAGCCTTCCCTGCGGCAGGACAATGCAATCGCTTTAACTACATTTATTTATTTATCTCTTAAACTTTTAACACAGATCAGGCTATGCAGTTGTAGACCCCCTAGGTGGATTATTTTCTCCCAAACTGTTACAAGAAATAAGTTATTTCTTACACAAAAGTTCTTTGATACATTAATAGGTCCAACTCATGTGCGTGTGCGTGTGTGCATGTTCATGTGTGTCTGTGGTGTGTGCACTTCTGGAGGTCAGAGGTTGACACTGGGTGCTATCCTCTCTTGCTTTCCACTTTAGTTTTTGAGGCAGGGTCCCTCACTGGATCTGGGGCTTATCTATGTGGCTAGACTAGAGGTAATACAGACACCCACAACTGGACAATGTATAGAGAGTGAGAGACCTTGGAACACTCAGTCTTCAGTGGGACGTCTCCATCAAACTCCTCCTCTCAGTGCTCAAGGAGCTATGCAGAAGAGGAGGTAGGCAGACTGTAAGAGCCAGTGGGGATGGAGGACACCAGGGAAACAGTGTCTTCCAGACACAGCAGGCTGATGCTCATATGAATCCACAGAGACTGGAGACATGCCCAGGGCCTGCACAGGTCTAAGACTGATGGGGTCCCAGCAACGAGAGGGGAACTGGACGGGAGCCCCCATCCCTAACCCGGAAGCTACCTCCGATTGACAACTTCTTGCAAAGGAAGAATTAGTTTTTCCGGTGGAGTTTCACCGAGCAGACAAACCACACTGAAGGGCAGACCCATGCTCAGCAGTAGATGGAAGACGTGAAGGGAACTCAGTGTTATCTTTGGAGATGATTTGGAGACACCTCACAATGCTTTGTCTTATGCTTATATATTATGGTGTCTGATTTTGTGTTTTCGTGGGTTGTGTGGGTGTGTGGATTTGCATGTGCTTCTCTGTGTGGATGTAGTTTTTGTTTTTCTTTTTTTGTTTGTTTTGTTCTATTCTGATTTTTTTTTTATTTTTTAAATTCTCCTGTTTTCAAAAAAGAGAGAAAGAAGACACGGAGCTGGTGGGTGGGGAGGTGGGGAGGATTTAGGAAGAGATGAAGAAGAGGAAACTATGATCAGAATATATTGTATGGGGCTGGAAAGATGGCTCAGAGATTAAGAACACTGACTGCTCTAACGGAGGTTCTGAGTTCAATTCCCAGCAACCACATGGTGGCTCACAACCACCTATAATGAGATCTGGTGCCCTCTTCTAGCCTGCAGGCATACATGGAGGCTGAACACTGTGTACATAATAAATAATTCTTTTTAAAAAAGAATATATTGTATGAAAAAATGTATTTTCAATTAAAAAAGGAGGAAAATAAGTATATCACATATTTTAATCATATTCTCCTCCCCCTACCTTCACCTTTCTCCTTCCTGTCAGACTCCTTCCTTCCCCAAGCTTCTAGAAGGATGAAACTTTCATACTTGAGACCCTGAAAGGGACTTAGTCTCCGGAAAAAGAAATCCTCCTGGCGTTGAATTTGTTCTCATGTGACGTCCACATTAGCTAGGCATTTCTTCAGTGTGACAGACGTTCAGTTACTCATTTTTAACATTGCTTAACTTAGATAAGATTTTACCAGAAAGCCGTGGAAAAGCAATGATTTCAGCATTTCCGACGCTCCTTGCCTCGGCAACGGAAGTATCCCATTTCGCAAGTGATCATAAGGACAGGACTGGGAAGAACTTGTTAGCCAGTCACCCAGATCCTCATTAGTGACCTAGCTAGTAAGGTGACCCGCTGAGTGCTTAGGAGGAAGGCTAGGGAGAGGATTTGCATACTTCCAGATCGGATCTTGTTAATACCGGATAGCTGATTAATAACTACGGAGAAAAGAACGGTCCTGCTCCACAGCCCGCAGGGAGCAATACCTCATTAGAGGAAGCTTCCCCTGCCAAACACTGCCGCGGGGGTTGACGCATAATCTTGTGACGTTGCAGTTGGAATTTAGCCCAATTCCTGCCCCTTTCTCCCGAGTGTGACCCTATGATTCACTGATACGGTTCCCTGGAGGTGAGCCCTCCCACCCGCAGGCCTCAGATCCCAATGGACTCCTCTTGAATTCCCCCTCGCTTGGAGATCAACAATTAGGTAATCTCTCCTTTTCAGGTTTATAATACACGTGAATTAGAAAATTAGTGGCCCTTAAACTGGTTATGGGAGACGCTTGGGCTTGGACCTGTCGAGGTATGATTGTAGTCTGCACCACTTCAAATTAGCTTTGAACCTTATCTCCTCCAGCCTCCTGGCTGGGCAGAATTCCTATGGATGCTCTCATCCATAAGAGTGCCCAGCTGTTGACTCAAAGGACCGCAAGGAGAGGGAGATGTCTCCAAACTTGTCAGATGTCTCCAAACTTGTCAGAACTTTTGGATGGCAATCATTTATGTCTCTCTTCCAAATTCTTCCTCAGTGAGCACAACCAACAAGAAATTGTAACTTTGGAAATAAAGGAACGAGAATGGTAAGACCCAGATCAATACACTGTCTAGAGGTAACCAGGTAACACTCTGGTATTTGGCAAGGTCAATCGATCCTGGGTCCAAGGCCTTCTCAACATTCAATTATGTTTCGCTGATCTATAGATCTGTCTTCTTGTGTGTGTTTTGTATGTATACATTAATATGTATGAGTGAGCACTGGGGCTAGAGGAAGGTATTGAACACATTGGAACCTGTGGGTCATGACCCATTTGGGTTCCAATGACCCTTTCACAGAGTGGCATATAGCTATCCCACTTATCAGGTATTTACATCACAATTTATAATAGTAGCTAAATTACAGTTATGAAGTAGCAATGAAAATAATGTTATGCTTGAGGGAGGGGGAGTCAACACAACACGAAGAACTGTGTTAAAGGGTTGCAGCGTTAGGAAGGTTGAGAGCCAGTGGCCTAACACTTTAAGTCTTATTTCTTTGAGGCCAGTTCTCTATGAACTTTCAGGTTGTGTTTTTTGGCTAGACTGGCAGCCAGCAAGTCCCAGGGACCCCCATCCCTGTCCCCATCTACACTGAGGTTATAGATACAGTGAGATTATACCTGGCTTGGTATGTGGGTGCTGGGACTTGAACTCAGGTCCTTGTGGTTGTACAGCAAGTGTTCTTAAAAACCAAGCCATCTCTCCAGCCCAATCAGCATTTATCTTTATGCAACGTCACACTGTTTGGATAACTGTGGTTTTGCGCTGTGTTAAAATTGGGAAGGATGCATTATCCTTCTTCTTTCCTCTTTTTAAGTTATGTTTGGCTCTTCTGAATCCTACACAGCACCATGGAAATCTTTCCTATCTGTTACAAAAGGATTTTGATAGGGCTTGCCTTGAATCTTTAGAGAGGTTTGGGGAGTACCATTAAGATACCAGTTTATGATAACAGGATTTTTTTTTCCATTCATTAGGCTTTCTTTAGAATTTTCAGTATGCTTTATCAGTTTTGATGCCTTCTTTGCATACATTTATTTTCAGGTAATTGACAGTTTTGGATACTATTATAAATGAAATTGTTTTCTTAATTCCCTTTCCAATTGTTCATTACTAGTATGTAAAAATTCAACATATATATCGGTTTTCTTAGAGTGTAGTGTTGTCTTAGTCTGTGTTCTATTGCTGTAAAGAGACACCATGACTATGGCAACTCTTATAAAAGAAAGCATTTAACTGGGGTTTGCTTACAGTTTCAGAGGTTTAGTCCGTGATCATCATGGTGGGAAGCTGGACAACAGACAGACGTGGTGCTGGAGAGAGAGAGCTGAGGGTTCTATGTTGGAGTCTGTAGGCAGCAGGAAGAGAGAGCCACTGGTCTTGAGCATTTGAAAGCTCAAAGCCAGGCTGGGCGATGGTGGCGCACGCCTTTAATCCCAGCACTCGGGAGGCAGAGGCAGGCGGATCTCTGTGAATTTGAGACCAGCCTGGTCTACAGATCTAGTTCCAGGACAGGCTCCAAAACCACAGAGAAACTCTATCTCAAAAAACTGAAAAAAAAAAAAAAAAAAAGAAAGCTCAAAGCCCACCCACCATGACACTTTCTCTAACAAGGCCACACACTAATATTTCTCAAGTACTACCACTTCCTCATGACTAATTATTCAAATATATGAGCATGTGGGCCATTCTTATTCAAACCACCATGGGTGTCATAGTTTGGATTTAGCACAAAGGAGTTGGTAGAAAATGATAAGGAACTTTTAATGTGCCCCCTCCTTTCGTAGAATTTGAAAGTTTGAGGATTGCTACTAAGGGAGTTTCGAATGTTTGGTAATATTCTGCAGTGACGTCACCGGTCCTGAGATTTTCTTTGTTGTAAAATTACTGATTCAGTCTTTTTACAGAGTTATTCATAGTTTTTGTTTCTCTATGAATCATTTTTTTTTGTTTGTGTACTGTGAAGAATTTCACTTAGGTCATTGTGATTGATGACATCATTTGCAGCCTTCTTTTATAGTGACTTCATTTCTGTGAATTCAGTAGTAATAGCCCACTTTCCTGCCTAATTTTAATAACTTGGTTATTATTTCTTTTTTCCTTCCTTGTCCGTCTAGTTAAATATGTCTCAATTTATTTGCCTTTTCAAAACGTAAATTTTGATTTAGTTCTTTCTATTGGTTTTTTTTGAATTTCATGTATCTTTGCACTAGTCCTTGTTATTTCCTACTGCTATGTTTCTTTTTCCAGTTTTTCTCTCCCCCCTTTTTTTGAGACAAGGTCTTACTATGCATGGCTGGATGGCTTAGAACTTGCTGTATAAACCAGGCTGACCTCTAACTCACAGAGATCCTCCTGCATCTGCCTTGTGAGTTTGGGGACTTGCCCCACCACCACCTTTGGGCTTTTCTGATTCCATGGCTTTACTGGGTGATCAGTTTGCATTTTTAAAAACATGGTGTTGTGGCTTTAAATTCTCTCTAATTGTTATGCTTTGCACACATCCTGCAATTTTAGTGTTCTGTATTTTCATTGTTATCATCTCCAAGTATTTTATAATTCCCTTTATTTTTCTTTGACATATTGGTTGTTTAGCAATGTTTTATATAATTTTCACATATTCATCAATTTCCTAGACTTTCTTTTTTTATTGATAGGGCTAGAGAAGATATTTTATGTTATTTACCTATTAAAGGTGTATTGACAGTGGCTTTGTGGTGTAAATATGTCCTACCATGCGAATGTTTCATTGTGCTTATATAATCTGGGTATGGGCAGAATTCCTATCATGAAAAGAATGTTCTATAGAGAATCCTGTGGAATCTTCTATTAGAATTCTCTAAAGGAGCAGAACTGATAGAGTTAATATATAATTTATGTTAAATATGAATTATATATAATTTATGTAAATATATATATACATATATATGCATATTACACACACACACACATGATTTATTAGTGTGGCTTACAGGCTGTGGTCTGGCTAGTCTTACAGTGACTGTTTCCAGGTCAAGAATCTGGTTCAGAAATCATGGTTCAGTCTCAGCAATCAGGTGCTCGAGTCCTGGAGGATTCTTCAAGAGCTGTTGCTCTTCAGTCTGTCCTGGGATCCTGAAGAAGTGGGTTCTAACCAGAATGTATCAGCAGCAGGGTAGATGGATTTGCTGGTGAGAGTGAAGGCAAGCAGCAAAACAAAAGAACTTCCTTCTTCTGTGTCCTTTCATGTGGGCTGCCACCAGAAGGTGTGGCCCAGATTTAGGGTAGATCTTCCTTTCTCAAATAATTCAGAGAAGAACATCCCTCACTGATGTGAGATTTCCCTCTGTATGCTGTGAATACCATTGGTTAATAAAGAGACTGCCTTGGTCTGTCGATAGGGCAGAGTAGAACTAGGTGGGGAAAACTAAACTGAATGCTGGGAGAAAGAAGGCAGGGTCAGGGAGAAGCATGTAGCCCCACCAGAGACAGACACTGGAACTTTACCCAGTGAGCCACAGCCTTGTGGCAGTACACAGATTAATGGAGATGGGTTAATTTAAGATATGATTAGCCAGAAATACATTTAAGCTATTGGTCAAACAGTATTGCAAATAATATGGTTTCTGTTTATTTTGGGGCTGAGTAGCGGGGAACAAACAGCTGGGGCTCTTACAATACCTCACAGGCATGCCTAGCTGTTTAGGTTTTGGCTGAATACGGATGTAGTGACGTTGGCAATCGAGAGTAACCGGCACAAGTCTGTTAGATCGGGCTGCTTTATAGTGAGGGCCAAGTGCTCCCCTTCTGTATCCCTTTCTAGGTATTCTATCCCGAGTGGAACACTGACCCTTGCAGTTACTGTGGACATTCTCCTGTAAGTTCGGGAAGTTTGGCCCCCAGTGTTTGGTCTCCGTCTTTAGACAGAGGTTCATGTTTCCAACCACTGCATCACTCCAGTTGGCTGCCACTGCTTTCATCATTTATTAGTGGCTTTTTGTCTCTTCATCACCAAGTCTGAAAGCTTGCAGCTCAATTTTACCCCTCTGTTTCCTCCAGTGGAGGAGCAGTGATCAGTCAGGGGTCTTTTTTGATTCTGAATCAAGTCTGGGTGCTCCGGAAGCTGTTTGGTGTTTCAGGAGCACACACATTCTCTCCAAACCTCGAGTTCCACAGAGCCTTTCTTTTCCTCTCAAGTCTGCTAGTTTATCTCCTATTGATCCCAGTTTCATCCTCTGCCCCAGGTGGCAGTGGCTAAACTATTTGTCTTTGATTGTTTTAAACAAATGTCACCTCTCCATTTATCTCGGGTGACAAGTTGCCTCAGCCCTGGAGAGTTAAGAATTATATGAAGTCAAGGCAAGCTGTTAGGTAGCTAGTTAGATATTAACAGAGTTGGAGAACATTGGGGTTGGGCCCCTTGTTCACAGCTAACAGCTCGAGTGATAGGGACTGGAGCAGCAGGGCTGTGATTACTGATGAGAATTTGGGTCTGAGAGGAACTGTGACATCCTGAAACTTTCTGGAAAAGCTTGTGAGAGGACTGCCAGGCAGGAGGCTTTTCGATAAGGAACAAGGACATGCCATTGCCCCCTCCTATAAGGGTCTAACCCACAGGCTCTCAACCTTCCTAATGCTATGACCCTTTAATTCAGTTCTTCATGTTATGGTGACCTCAACCATAACATTATTTTTGTTGCTACTTTGTAACTGTAATTTTGCGACTGTTATGAATCAATGTTCATTACTCTTATGAATAAAAATTCTGTTTCTCTATTCTGCTATTTAAAAACATTTATGTTTATGTGAGTTGTGTGTGTCTGTGGGACATGTGTACATTCCCGTGGAGGCCAGCAGAGGGTGTTGGATCCTCCGGAGCTGGAGTTACAGGCAGCTGTGAACTATATGATGTGGGTTCTGAGAACAGAACTCTGGTCCTCTGGAAGAGCAACATGCCTTTTTGGTTTTGGTTTTGAGGCAAGATTTCCTGGTGTAGCCCTAACTGTGCTGGAACTCTATAGATAAGGCTAGCACACACACACACACACACACACACACACACACACACACACTTATACCCCCCCC
>JABTXL010006712.1:13210672-13227859 GCA_025134845.1 Neodon shergylaensis
AAAAAAAAAAGTAAGAAATAATCACTACCCATGGAGCTCATGGTACAGCAAGATGTATAAACAAAGGAAGGGAACGCAATGACCTATAGTCGACTTGGGGACAAAGTAGCTCCTTAACTCTATACTGACCAGACAACTTCTAAAGAAAAACCAAGGAACCTTCCATCAAGTGCCTCTCTATTGCTTTTTGTTTTATATTTGAGACAGGGACAGTGACCCTGGTGCTTGTCAGTTTAGGCTAGGCTGGGTGGTCAGTGAAGTCATGGGACCCTCTTGTCTCTGCCTCTTCAGTGCTGGGGTCACAGGCAGTTAACATCATGTCTGGCTCTTTCTATGCGTGCTGGGTATGCAAACTCAGGTCATCTTGCTTGGCTAGAAAGCATTTCACTGACTGAGCCTTTTCCCCAGTCCCTGATTTCTGTCTGTTAATAAGTCTCGTTAGTCCCAGCCCAGACAGCATGATACCCTGGGGGAAATTTGAGACACCAGTCTTAGAGCCTTACCCTTAGTGAGGGTGACGCAATTATGCTAAGAACTGGGCATCCACGTCTCCTTTTAAAACCATGATCAGGGTTATTCATTTGTCTTTTTGTTATTGTTGTTGTTGGTCTGCCGAGTTGGCAACTCTTTTGGCATGGCATGGTCTTGGGGGAGTCTTGAAAAATCTGCTGCATTTTAAAAACGACGTTTGAGATTCTGAGATGTTTTAATCAGCTTAGAAACAATCTACTTTGGTAATGAAAGCGGGGGACACGAGTCTGGAAACCATGCCATCCTCGCTCTTTAATAGCGGATTACACTGCAGGCAGGAAAATGGCTGGGCAGTGGCGTTTAGAATGAATATTAACAGTAAGTAGAATACAAACCAAATCCATATAGTCTTATTGGATTGCAAGCCAGAGACAGACAGAAGCTGAGAATTTGTCTGAATCTGATTAGAGAAATAAAATTTCAGACAGAGGATTGATAGATGACGTGGCTGCTGAACTTGGGATCCTTTGGGAGCTAAATGTCCTCGGAGAACGCATCGTGGAATTTCAGAGCTGGAGAGAGCTCAGGCATTTCATCCGGATGTTTCTGTGCACAGACGACAAAAGGAAGGCTTAAAGGAAGAGAGACTATGACAAGGTTTCAGCAGCTAATAGGAGACCGAGTTTCAACTTGAATCCACAGCAGATCATTAGGAAGCTAGAGGCAAATTGATGTATCACCCTGTGCACCTCACTGACAGTTCTACCTGCAGTATGCGCACAAAAATGTTTGTCAGGCTGTAAGAATGCATACTCTTGTGCCGTCTGAGTTATCCTGCCAGACATTTGGGGATCCCCATAGCGCACCAAACACCCATAAATGGTCCCTGTGTCAGTTACTTTTCTATTGCTCTAGTAAAACACCATGACCAAGGAAACTTAGAAAAAAAGGGATTTGCTTAGGGTTACAGTTCCAGAGGGATAAGAGTCTGTCACGTCAGGGAGACATGGCAGCAAGTGGGAGACGTGGTGGCAAGCACAGGAAACTGAGGGCTCACATCTTCAACTGGGAGTGTGATCCAGAAAGAGCGAATTAGAGGGTGTGCAAGGCTTTGAACTCTCAAAGCCTACCCCAGTGAAATACTTCCTTCAACAAGACTATACCTCCTAGGACCCCCAAACAGCACCACCAACCCCAAAGGGACCAAGTATTCAAATTCTTAGGACTATGGGGAAACTGTATTAGTCAGGGTCCTCTAGAGGAGCAGAAATTTTAGAAATATATATATATATATTTATAATAAATCATATGTATATATGATTTATTAGAATGTCTTATGGGCTGTGGTTCAACTAGTCCAACAACGGCTGTCTACCAATGGAAGGTTCAGGAATCCAGTAGCTGTTTAGTCCATGAGGCTGGATATCCCATCTGGTCTTCAGTGTACACCAGAATCTCCAAGAAGTATGTACTAATGCCAGTGGAGAACGGACTTGCCCATGAGGATGAGAGCGAGCAGGCAAAGAGAGCCGGCTTCCTTCGTCCTTTATACAGGCTGCCAGCGGAAGGTGTGGCCCAGATTGAAGATGGATCTCCTCACCTGAAAAGATCTGTATTAAAGTTGGATCTTCCGGCCTCAAAAGATCCAGATTAAAAGTGGGTGTTTCCATTTCAAATGAGTTAATTAAGGGGGAAAAAAAATCCCTCACAGGTGTACCCAACTGCTTGAGTTTTAGTGAATTCCAGATGTAGTTAAGTTGACAACCAAGAATAGCTATTACAGGGCATCCTAATTTAAATCACCGTACCCCCTTTATTCTTATTAAGGTACAGTGATACTCCGAGCCAGGTGATGTATTTCTTGGCTCCCAGAGATCCCTATGTCCATGATGGCTGCTTTGTTTTGGTTCTGTGAGCCTAACACATCAGCACTGTGCACCCGAACCTCTTCTCAGAGAGACAATGAGGAGAGAAGAAGCTGTTTCACTCCCTGATTCCTGTCATCTGGACCCGGGTTACCTATCCAGAGGCCAGAGAACCTACAGTGATGCTTCTTTCGGTGTCATCCATTATCCTTGCTTCTAGTCTTCAAACCGTTGTCTTAGACCAGGGACCTGGCATTTCCCCCACGACCTCTCTGGACACTGAGAACATGATTTCCCCTGTCACTGATCTCACACTGCTCTTTTCCCATTAGACCGAGAAAAGGTCTTACACTGTCTTTGGAGCAAGACTAAAATGTTCTCACGTCCCCTCTCAGTCTTCCAGTCCTAGACATAGATAATATGTGGTCTTGGACATACAAGGATGGACATACAGTGTACAGGAATATTGTGGATTAGCATGTAAACAGACCTAACTCACAGTGACTGGGCAATTTCTTTTTCGTTTGGGAGCTAATTATGTATTTTTAACGGACAGATCTTAACAGGGAACTCTGGGAAGGGGGAAGCAGGTTAGCTTTCCGTTGAAAACACTTTATCATCTTTGTTCTGATAAAAATGGCTTTTTTACGAAGCAGTTTCAGGCTGCGTTTTTGTGATTTAAGAGTTTTATTATCTTTGGAAGTTTCTTGAGTCTCCAGAAATGCCTATTGGGATGTAAAAAAAAACACCAAACCGTATCTCCTTTGCCAGAATAATCTGAGGTTTCGGTATTTGCTTGAAGATGAGAATTGGCTGAGTAACTTAGAAGCCATCTATGGAGCAGCTGGTCAGTGACTGGAGGGGACTTATTCAGGGAAGATTTGTGAAGATGCACAGCCCTCACCCAAACATTGCTTCTTCTGGCCTTGACTCCCCTGTACTATTTTATTGAGTAAATCTGACAATATTAAGAATGAACTGAGCGTCAGGCACTGAACTAGGTGAGAGGTGTTCAAAATTGAATAATATCCCACCTTAGACCGCATTCACAGATTGATTTCAGGTTGAATTCAACCTAATTTGCAAGGAAGTTTTGTGACTGCAGTTGACCATTTCATGACCTTGGAGTAGGCAAAGGGTTTCTTTTTGAGTGGTACTTTGAAAGGACAAGGAATGAATTTTTAAAAAAATGAATGTACTGCATTAAGATTTAAGATTAAAAAATGTTCATCAAAGACATTGGAGAGTGAAAAGATAGATGAAAAGGATGGGAAAGAGTCTGTCTGTCTGTCTATCTATCCATCTATCATCTATCTATCTATATATCAATCTAACCCTCTATCAAATATCTACTTATATCTATCTACATATCGGTCATCTATATTCCACAAAGGTCTCAAATTTAGAATACATAAAGAATTCAAATCAATGTGCAAAAGATAGAAACACAACAAAAAAACGAGCAAATCTCTCTAAGGGAAATTTCAAAGGGAAGACATTTAAGGAGGCAATAACTATGAACTGGTCAACTCCAGTTAGTTGACTTAGTTGACCAGTTGAGAAGGGCCAACTAACACTGCACTGTAAATACTAGAACCCGTGACCAGAATGACCAGAATGAGATGCACAGAAACTACGAAGGACTGGTAAGGATGTAGCGCTACAGCTAGTGCCCTCATGTGCTGTTCACGGAGTATGTGTTTAAGGTGGAGAACATTTTAGGAAACTCTTGGGCATTGTCTATTCCAGTGGAACCTTCTGAGATCTTACTTGGAAGCTCCAGTGTTAGGTGAATATGCATGTCAACATAAAGTGAAAACAGGAGCCATTGCAGCGAGTTAAATGAGTGGAAACTAGGGAAAGAAAAAGGAAGGGTGGATAGATATTTTGAGACTCTTGGATCTTCTGTGTTGGAGAGATGGGACAGCAAACAGAGAACTCAAGTTCAAGGAGGGCCTTGGTAAGAGGGATACGACAGAAAAAAATGTAGGCTAGCGATATAAGAAAAATTTTATTTAGCTTATGACATAAGTTCCAAGAAGAGAAGCGATTTTTAATTTATCAAATGTTTGAGTAAATCAATAGATGATCTACATCCCCATTCAGGAAGAAATCAGAATTAATATTTATAACAGTTAATCTTTTTGGATATGCATCTGAACCTATTTCTCTGTATCAGTGTGATCTATTTCATGGAGAGTGGGACCCTGATTCTTTTAACCATGTACAACAACATACTTTAGAGTAGTTAAAATGGAAAATCAAACCAGCAGCCCCCTTTTTCCCCTTCTGTAGACAGCTTTGTGGATATCTGTACCGGACTGGGAGGAAGTAAAAGGCATCGGTTCCCCTCTGACCTGCCATGAATTTACTGACCTGAGGACATAATGGTGGGAATGTTTAAACCACACCATTCATCACTACAAATTAATAGGGATGCTTTGCCGTATTCTGACATGCCGAAGCAATTCCGCGTGAATGGATCCCATGGGTGCTAATGAAACGGGAGGTTCCACAGGGTCGTCTCTCAAAGTGGCATTGGTTTGACATCTTCTGCTCTGAGGACCCGGAATGAGTGACCTCTTGGTTCTGATTTTTTTTGGGGTGGGGGTGGGGGTGGGGGATGGCTTACAAGCTGATGTCTGTAGCTACCTCTACTTGCTTCCCAGTTCATCCCTCTTCCTGGATCAACTAGGGTTTTATTACCACTTAGAAAAACCTGCTATTCTGCAAATTTGTACGGTGAACCCTTAACGATTCCTCAAACAAGAATGAGGTAATCTTCACAGCAATTTCAAGTATTTCAGAGGTCAAGGAGGGAGCTTATAGTTTCCTTTATCACAGACAGATTGACTTTCCAGTCAATCATTTAAGCAGCAAACTACATATATTATGCATATTAACACGAAGAGATTTTTTTCTTGTATGCATGTTTCTTTTTGTAGGTACTTTGGGTATTCACCAGGAAGGCAGGAAAGGGACCAGATGGCTTATTATTGGAAACAGATCATTGATTTAGAAATGCATTCTCACCCTCGCTTCCTCCATTCCGTCTTTAGGTCTATCAGGAAAACCAGTAATTGACTATCTGGGAAAGAGAAAAAAGGAAGGAAATTGATTCTTGGAATGGCTGACCGGGTAGAAGACAAAGCCTCCTCCCCCTTACATAACCAGATATGTGCATTGTTACAGGTTCATAATGAAAATATTAACTTTGAAGCAAAGGGTGATGGGTGGCTGTGGATCGGCAAGGGAATTTCTTCGAAGGGGATTTGATGTAACATAGTGCCTTGCCATGTCTCTCCAAGAGGGGGATGAAGGCAGATGAGGGATCTGGAAAAAATGACATTCTTCTTGAAAACATCTCTGCAAATATAAAAGCATTCATTAACCAGGTCATTTAGGTATCAGATTGTCAGATTTTCAGAAGTGGGAGGAAAGTGACTGTTTGGAGGGTGAATTGCCTCGGAGCCCCTATGTGATACAGTCTTTCTAAATAATGATGTTTATAAAAGAAATGACTGGCAATGCTTTGGGGGAGCTTACATGGTCATAAGTAGGGCATGGGGTTTTCAGATTGTTGCCAAGGCAAAAAGTGAAGATGCTTTGGGAGGTGAAATCATGTTGTGCCCTGCCCCGCCCCCACCCAGTAGCTACATCCACAGGGTCAGAGTTTGTGTGCCTACCACCCTTCCAAACCCTTATGCTTACAAAAGTTGTAAATAGCGGTCCTGATAGAAAGAAAGGCCAACAGAGTCTGGAGCTTGCCTGCAGGTGTGAAAATCAGAGCCTTTAGAGTAACCTTTGGCCATGGTTATTTTTTTTAGGTAGCTGCTAGACAGGAGGGGTCTTGGTTAATTGTGCTAACCATTTCCCAAATACTTTCTCTGCTTTAACCTCCCCTAGCAGGCAAGAGAAACACATTTTGAGAAAAACTCACAAGTTCCTCAAGGGAGTGTGACTGTCATTGGATACTCAAGGGGGTAGAGTCTGGGTGAAGGCAGCACCAACTTTGCCTACTGTCCAACATACCAATCACTTAAACGATGAGTTTTATGAAGGGGAATTTGTTCATGAGGTGACAGTCATAAGGCAGTAAGACGCTCAAATCTCAAATCCAGCCCTGTGAGAATAGCGTGTAGGGTGTTTATGTGACAAAGAAATGGGAGTGGTCGACTGAGGTAGAGCAGAAGGAGAATGAAAGTATTGAGTCAGGTGTGGTGGTGCGTGCCTGTAGTCCTAACACTGGGGGACAGAGGCAGGAGGAGCTCGGCTGTTTCAAGGATAGCCTACATAGTGAGTTGCTAGGTGGCAAGGTCCTGTCTCAAAACAAACAACAAACAAGTAAATAGAGGTGTAATGGATGATCTGGGCACATGATCAGACTTCATGGCTTTGCCGGAGATACAGGTTACTACATGGAGGGTGAATTTGGTCCCCTGACTTATGTTACACCTATTCGGGACCAAGTAAAGGGCCAGTGTCTCAACTACTTTGAGGTGAACAAACGCGATTTTAAGTTTCGGAAAAACATCTAAAGTGGTGGTTCCGGTTGGGACTGTGTATTAGTGCGTTAACTGTAGCAAAGGCAATGGGAATGTTCTGCTCAGCTCTGTGGCCTCTGAAACTAGTGACGATAGCCAGCTGCCAAAAGCCATTAAGCCCAGGCCTTCAAAGGTGGCAGGGCAACACTAGAGAAAGGGACCTTAGCAAGTCCCCTTCCTCCTTCCCCCCTCCCCACTCCGCTTTCAGTGAAAAGACTTGAGCGGGCTCCTTTCACACTTCTAGACTGGTGTTCTTTTTGAACTGTGAGCCATCTGTGTGTGCAGGAGCCGCCCTGTCATCGCGGGATGTCAGCGACAAACCAGACTTCCGCTGCCTTCATCTGAAGATATTTCCGATGTCAATGGCTCTGCCCACCCACGTCTGGTTCTCCTCTCTCACCAGCACCGTTTGCTCTAATTGGGGCATGGAGATGGCAGTTTTTATGGGCGAGGGCCTAGTCATCCACCTATCTAGGCTGAGCCAGTTCCCTAGATTAGAATGAGGTTTTTATCCGGGGGGAAGAATCTGACCACGCCGGGGTAGCCATATGTGTGAGTTTGAATGGGCAAGGCTGGAGCCACTCAGTCACGTTTGTCCGCAGGCCTCTGAGTAGGTGGTGGCCGAGGGGGAGTTGTTCGCATTTCTGACCTGCCGCATGCCTTTGCTGAATGAAATTCATATAATTACTACACACCATGACTTCCTCTAGAGTTGTATCCGCTCTGGTTGGCTATTTTTTTTCTCTTCCTCCACTTCATCAGTATCCAATTAATTAACCGTTGTCATGGTGACTGTTGCCATGACAGCATAAAATTCTCCCAAAGGGCTTCTCATTCATATTCTAATGAAATAACATGCACATAGCTGGGTGGCTGGAAAAGGTGGTGAGGAGAATTCTAGAAGAACGGAAGAGGAAATGAGAAGGCTGCTCTGCCTGCTGCCCAGTGCTGGCTTTAGCCTGTGGTCTTAGTGAGACTGGTTTATTGCTATTTATTATTTTTCTATAGAAATGCCCAGTAATTCCTAGGGCTAATATCATTTTGGGGTGAAGCAGTCTAACCCTGACTTAAGGATGGACAAGCTCTTCTCTGTCTTGTCCTAGGTCAGAAGGTAAGGGACACACTGGTTTCCTTTGATTGTTCAGTTTGCCGACCTTGTCAGTAGGATTTCGAATGGGTTCTCTCAGGGCTGAATAAAGAAAGTGGGACAGACAGCCTTTGGCAGCTTCTACCCCTGAAAAGATAGCATGGCTCACCTGTCCACACACAATTCACCAAGAAATCCAAGATTTCTTAGCTGCCCTTGAAAGTCTGTCCCTGGATCGCATGCCCCTGTTTAATGTTTGCTATGGTTTAAATATGGAATATCCCGCCGCAGGCACATGGTTGGAAAGCTTGTCCCCATCTGATGGTGTTGTTTTGGGAGGTTTTTCAAATTTTAGGAGATGGGACTTAGCTAAGGGAAAGTAGGTTCCTGGAGACTGCGGATCCTAAGGGGTGTCTTGTCACCTGGTCCCTTCTTGTCCCTCTCTTCCTTCCTATCCACCAACCTGTAAGACCCTTCTGCCACATACTCACAAGCACACAGGACTAAGTGACCAGAAACCGATGGATCTGAGCCTCTGAACCATGTCAAACTTTCTCCCGTTAAGTTGTTTCTGTTGGGTGTTTGGTCACAGCGACTCAAAAGCAACCTGCACAGTGTCTAACAATACGCATTTATTCTCTCTGTTCCTCCGGAAAGGATGAGAAATTTCCAGAACTCTTCCCACTGTGTGCCTTTTACCCTTCCACCCCCACTGCCTTCTTCTGATTCTAATACTTCAAATATTGGCCAAACCTCCTCTTTCTGGTCTGCCCCATTTATGTCTTGTCTGTAGCCCAAAGGCTCTGAGACACACACTCCATACGGCTGTTGAATTTCTGAATCAGTTTTAGTGTAATCTTCAACTGCTTCCAATGCTTCAACTGCTTAGCAGGGTTCTACTGTCTATAGCGATGGCCTCCAAAGCTTTTAGTGTACATGGGAACCACTCCGGGTTCAGCATCCTCCTCAAAGCTGTGTTTCAGTTAACCAGGGCTCCGGACCAGCCTCCTCCTCCTGTATCCAACACTGGGTCATTATAATGCAGACAGCCCATGGGCTTCATGGCGAACAACACTGGCCTGCATGTTAAACCCAGATTCTTAGCCTGCTGTAAAAAGCCTACCACACTCTGATGCCAACCTGCTTCTTCAGCTTTCCTCCTCGTGGTGATTCTTCAGATCTTCCACTCCTGTACTTGGAGTCCTCGGCATATAATTCTCTTCAGTTTAACTTTTATGAAATTATGTTTATCTTTGTGTGTGTGTGTGTGTGAGTGTGATGGCCAGAGGATGGTTTGCAGGGACTGGTTCTCTCCTTCCATTTTGCCAGTCTTGGGGGCTGACTCCAGATTGCTGGGCTTGCTGGCAAGTACATTTACCTACCGAGCCTTCTCTCTAGCCCCATGTTGTTGTTGTTGCTTCCCATACATGCCATATGCAAGCTTAGCTCCAAGCCTTTGCTCAGTGCCTCCCTTCGTCTGAGCAGCACCCTAATTTGACCCTGCTTGGAGTTCTCAGCCCCCTGTTACCTTCTTGAAGCCCCCAGTCTAAAAATCACCCTTTCCTCGTGTTCCCCATTTCCTGTGTTTACCCTTACCATAATTTACTTTCCTTGTATTTAAGGGTCTGCATTTTTATTGGTGTTATTTGCTGAAGATTCAGGGCTGTTGTAGGAACTAAATCTTCATCCTTGCTCCCTGGGGAACTAAGATGCGTAAATATATCTCAGAGGCTGTTTCGTGTGTGCAAAACACCCTGTGGTTAATATTAGATCATCTATGGGCTGCAGCCTGTCACAGAGTGGGGGGAGGGTTCTCTGGAGGCCCATCACTCATCATCCCAGGCAAGGTCCAGTTCCTACCAGGAGCCAGCAGCTAAGGAGACACACACGCACACATACGTGTTTGCAAAGTCTCCTACAACTAGAGTCCATCATTTGTATGAATTATTTTCTCAGAAGATCAGCGTTAGATGCACCCATGTGGGTGGGAGGCATTACCTTAGTTCTCGGTAATCTCGATGAGCCCTCCCACTTCTTCATCAGGGGCACTGCTGCTAGGATACCGTGCATTCCTCTACCTTTAATGGGCTTGGGGAGAGTTTAAGCCACACGGCCAGCCCAGGGCCGAAGGAGCCAGGCTGCACACCTGCCTGCCCTGCCTGTGGTACCTTCAGCCTGGGCTGGCTCCCAGGGGAATGACAGGCTCTAGGCCAGTGCTGCAGCTTGTCCTGCCACCTTTCTGTCAGCCCTAGATGGCTTCTGAGAGGACCCAGGCTGGGTGAACAGCATCCCACCCCAGTATACTTCTTACAGGGGAGAAATGTACACAGTTCACTGTGAAGGGGAACAGCCAGCCCTTGGGTCAAGCTAAGCCTCGTATGCCTGGGTTGCACTATCTCTTGTGCCTTTGGTGAACATTGCTCAGGCTGTGAATTCTTCCTATGTCTCACATCACTTGACTTCCATCAGTCTTTTAGTAGAAACTCAGCTTCACGTCAATTTTGCTTTTGTGACCCAGACAGACCCCTTCGTCTGCATGTTTGCTTTTCCATTCTTTCTGCTTTAGCACCTCATGAATCTGATTTACATGCTACTCTCAATCATTCAGATGCACCAAAACTTCTCCTATCTCCTAAGAACCATGTCCCACCATGGACTTAACGAGGCCACTGAGGTGCCATACCAGCCCCTGAAGAATCAGCCTATTTAACTCTTCAGTGGTCATGGTGTGACCTGCCAAACTGGGCATCGAACCCAGCCTCTTTCATGCCCAGTTTCTTCGGTCACTTCTGTTTTTTCTCTGCTGTCTCCCAGTCCCTGATAATCTAATCATAGAAAACTAAGGGTCTCTAATTTGATCCAGTCCACCAGGAACCGATTTCCCTCGTATTGCCATTGTCTCAAAGAGGGCTGGGTCATTCTGTTACTCAGTGTCTCTGTTTCTCCAGCATTCACGTTGATCTCATCGGCCCCTGGGTCCCACAGCCTCACAGACTGGACGAAGAGAGCCGTTCTCATTTTGTAATTCAAGCAGTTCAAAGGTGGAGCATTCCCCGATGATCATAATTTCCTGTGCTGGGCCATTATTAAGTTTCCCACCCACACACAGCCTTCCTCTGTATGAAAGATTAGACCCAGAGGGTTATCTTGGTCATGCCTACCTCACTCTCCTTCCTCACTGTCTGGTCCTTTCCATGGGCTCCAAATTTTGGTTCTATTTTGCATGGCTTTAGTTTGGACTCAATTTTCCATATGTGCCCCCACTGTAAGAAATACTAAGTCAGCCCCTCTATGTTGTAATCTTTTTCTTTCTTCTCCTGACAGTTCAGAGTTACTATATAGGAGAGCCTCCACAGGTCTTCTTGTAACTCCTCCCTTAGGTGATCACATTCATTCTGAGTAATCAGCTCAGCCTCACTTTCATAAACACACACACATACACATCATATGCAATAGTGGGTATCCTTCGATGCTTCCATATAGAAGTGTGTATGTTATGGAATTTAAGTAAAATTAATTACCCATCTCCTTAATCATCGATCATGTCTTCATGGTACAGATATCCAAACCCAACCCTTTGAGACCTTCAGTTTGGAAATATTATCCTATGGGGTGAGTTTTGTTTGAGAGGTGCCAGCATGGCAAGGTGTGCGTGCATGCATGCGTGTGTGTGTAGGGGGGCTCAGATTCCAAAGCCGGGAAGAGAGGCCCTTCGAACTTCATCCTTCTGGTCTGAGGAGATGGCTTCGTGGGTAAGAGTGTTTACTGCGCAGGCCTGAGGAGCTGGGAACGGATCCTGAGCACACCTGTAAACATCTGGGTATAGCCACGTGTGTGCCCTGTAACCCCAGTACTGATCAAGCCAAGACAGGAGGACCCCTGAGGCTTGCTGGATTCTGGAAGCCATATACAGTGCTTTTACAAGGGGAAAAGCCTCATGTGTAGCTGTTCCTTAGAGTGGACATTTTGAAATTGCCCTAAGTCAAGGAGTTTAAACTAAGCCAGCTCCCATAAAGCTGTGTGGTTGTGACCCCTACTTTCAACGTTTGTATACAGATCTAGGAGGTTATCTGCAAAGTAGATGTGGTTCCAGAAGGGGATTTCAGTCTCATAGTTGGTGATTAGTTCAAAAAAAGAACAGTTGGAGTGGAGAGGAATTGAAACAAGACATGCAGTTAACCTCCTATGTTCTGCTTAGAGGAGCATTTGGGTAGCAGCTGAAGCCAATCCCTGTTATGCCAGGCATTCTCTGATGATCTGCTTTCCCTGGGAATCTAGAAGTAGGTGATCCATCGGTCTTGGAAGCATCTGGAGTCGGTGGGGCCACCAGCAGTTGGTGTCAAGCACTGCCACCTCCCAGCTCCACTGCAGAGCTACGAACCCCAACCCCATCCGGGGACAGCCATTGGCAGTGGTTGGATTTTGTTCTGTTTGAGCTTTTGGGGGATGGGCAGCTCTTAGCTCACTGCTCCCGGGAAATCACAGAAATCACGGGGTGCTGAGGAGAGAGAAGCCCCTTCCTGTGCATAGGATGGGGCCTCCTAGATTTTCATCAGACCTGGCTGTATTACTCAGGTGCACCTGCCACTGCCTGCCAACCCAGTGACATACCCTGCTCAGGCGTGAGGGGAGGATGCTGTGAAAAATTCATCTCCTGGATGATTCATCGGTCTTGTTTCCTGATTCAGTCCCAGGCTCCCCACCCCCGCGTCACTATCAGCAGGACCATCTAGGCATTGGATTCTGAAGAGGTGGAAGTCAGACGGCGGAATTATTAACCCCCATGTCAATTCTAATGAATGCACCAAGTCACCTGGATATTTAGTGGCTGGGAAGGAAATCAATTTGAGTTCTGAAATCTAATTTACATACAGCTGGCATGATCAATCCATACCACACTGCTAGGTAGCCCCACTTGTCTGCAGTTCAGGGGAAGAATTCCTCTTCTCTTGTTGTAATCTGGGTGGTTGGAAATTCTGAAATTAATCCAGAGCTGTTGGCCTCACCAGAAAGGGCACGATGATGAAAACGGCTTGAAAAGTCAGTTCCCACTGTCGCTTGGGTATGAAGAGAAGATGTGATTTCCGTATGTTTGTTTGTAGTTGCTTCGGTTTAATTCATGATTTTCCGTTCTCCACCCCACCCCAGTGGAAAGGGAAAAAAAAACTAAATGTCTAATTTGGTTTGAGTTGAATGTCTGATTTGATCCTTTAAAGAGAGCCATCTAAGAAAACTCAGACTTCTAGGGAAAAAAATGCCTTGAATCTGGCTATGTCTCTTCCTCAGTGACATCTGGTGTATGGAGACATCCTGTTCCAGGGAATAGGGACTGTGACCCTGGACCTCATGTTAGAGGAGCTGTGGCCTCAGGCTGGTCTCTCATTTCCTAACTCAGGAATGGGGTTGCTATCCTAGGCCCAGTGGCATAGGTCTTTTTTGCCTGTCTTTTGGCCCTCTGTAGCTGTGGTCATTGAACACTGTCCCTGATGGTCTGGATAGGTCCCAAGTTTTCATTGTGCCCAGAGTCAGGACCCTCAAAGACTACCAAGAGACCAGATCCAATGCAAAAGCAGAATCTTGTTTATTATTCCAGCCTGCTGGGACCAACCATCCTATACCAAGGCAGGATGGCAATGACTCCAACGGGGAGGTGAGGGCTTCTTTTAAGCCTTACTGATGGGAGTGTCTAAGGAAGTTAGGTCATTTAGATATGATTGGTTTATCAAGTAGAAATCATATTAGTACATTTTAGTTGACTAGGGCTAGTTGACAGTTTTCCATTTTTGGGGCAGGCCTGTCCAGGTCCTGTCCTAGAGCTGCTGTGGGGGCCTCCTCCTCGCTGTTGTGGGTGTTGGAGGTTAATTGTCCTTTATGCTTGGCTTTTCCTCAGAAACTGTTTGTTCTGTTTCAGGAAACTGAAATCGAGGCCTGATCACTGAGAGAAGATTGAGCAGCCTGTCATGGAGTCTGCTCGGTCCTTTTGTTATCATCAGTGCCAGGTAAGAAGATGGCTTGGAAGAGAAAATCCGTGTCTATCTGTCCATCTCTTCTGCTCTGCCAAGCTGATCAGCCTGGCTTTGGGTTGGTAGATGGCGGTCAGTGGTCCTTTTCCAGGAGTCTCCATAGGGAACAGAAATAAGGACTTCCTGTACTCCGTGAGGCCTGGTGATCTATCACCAAACTCAGAGGTGGAAGTGGAGCCATGCCTCCACGAGCTTCATTTCCTTTCCCTGCAGTTTTCCTGGTAGGTTTTCCTATCCAAGGTGGAAAAGGGAGGAGACTTATCTTTTACTCCACTTCATAATGGGCTGTTTTTTGTTTTTGTTTGTTTTTTTTCCTGTGGGGCAAGTGTTTTGGCCTTCTTACTTCAATGGAGGGGGCATGCCATGATTTGGATTTAAATGTGTTTCAAAGACCATGCATCGAAGGCCTGGTCGCTAGCCTATGATATTGTTGGAGGGGGTGGACCTTTAAGAGGTGGGGCTGGGTGACAGAAAGTGGGGTCATTAAAGATATGCACTTGAAAAAAGCATTAAGGGGCCACCTCTCTCTCTCTCTCTCTCTCTCTCTCTCTCTCTCTCTCTCTCTCTCTCAGGTGAATAGTCTGTTCTACCGTGGTGTGATACATCCCGGGTCTACCTCATCACAGCTGAAAGACAATAAGATCAGGTGTCTCCAATTGGAGACTTCTTGAACTATGAGCCAAAATGAACTTTTCTTTTTTTGAGTTGCTCAGCTCAGGTATTGCGGCAGAGTGGCAGAGGGCTACTTCTCACAGGGCAAACCGTCTAAATGTCAGTAGGGTTTTTGTGTATCAATGTCTTAGGGTTTCTATGGCTGTGAAGAGACACCGTGACCACGGCAACTCTTGTAAAGGACAACATTTAATTGAGGTTGGCTTACAACGTCAACAGTTCAGTTCATTACTGTTGTAGTGAGAAGCGTGGTGGCACACAGGCGGCCGTGGTGCTAGAGACGTAGCTCAGAGTTGTACATCGGATCTGTAGACAGCAGGAAGTGTCAGATTCACAGGACAGGCTCGAGCTTCTGAGACCTCAGAGTGACCCATCCCCTAGTGACGCCTCCTCCAACAAAGTCATACCTGCTCCAACAAGGCCACACCTCCTAATAGTGCCACTCCCTATGGGCCTATGAGGGACCTTTTTATTCAAACCATCACAATCAGTGTCGTCTACCTTCAGGTCTTTATGGTTTAAGCACATACTGTATTAGTAAGCCACATCCCTAGCAGTCTTTGATGACTTAAAGGGAGGAAGGAGGTAGAAGGATCAAGATAGCATTTATTTTGGACAGGGTCTCACTAGGTAGCCCCAGATGGGCAAGAACTTGTGATCATCCTGCCTCAGCTTCTAGAGAGTCAGGTTTTTAAACATTTTTGGCATTATAATTTAATCACAGTTCTTCCTTCCCTTCCTCCCTTCAAATCCTTCCATATATACCTCTCTATCAAATTCATAGCCTCTTTTTCACTAATTGTTATCACATAAATACACACACACACACATATTCCTAAATATAGCCTCTTCCATCCATATGATGCTCATTGTATGTGTGTTTTCAGGGCTGACCATTTGGCACATTTTTGTGTGTCACTGACTAATCATTACTCCTACTATTCTTTTTTGCATTCATTTTGCAAACGTCTGCTCTTTTCAGGTGCACAGACATCTCCGGGTGCCTTGAGCAATCTAAGATGGCATCAGCATATTCAGAAACTCAGGAGAAACACCCAAGACTGACTGTCAATGTCAATCTGCCCAGATAGAGGAGAGACCAGACTGCAGTCCACAGAATGTGGTTCCTTCATCAACAGTATTTAGAAAACATCAGTGGTGTGTGTGTGTCTGTGTGTGTGTGTGTGTGTGTGAGAGAGAGAGAGAGAGAGAGAGAGAAGCAGAGAGAGGGAACACAGAGAGAGATAGAGAAAGAGAGAAGCAGAGAGGAGGAGAAAGAGAGGTGGAGAGAGAGAAAGAGAGAGAGACAGAGTGAGAGAGATAGACAGTTGAGTTAGTTGTCATACATCAAAAAGGGAGAGGCCTGTTATAGACTGAACAGCCTGGAATAGGATTGCTTACCTGAGCTAATGAGAGCCCACCAACTCCAGTCTGACAGTGAGGGAACCAGCATGGGACCAAATTAGGCCCTCTGAATGTGGGAGACAGTTATATGGCTGGGGCAGACTGCGGGGCCACTGGCAGTGAGAGCAGGCTTCATCCCTACTGCTTGTACTGGCTTTTTGGAACCCATTCTCTTTGGAGGGATACCTTACTCAGCCTAGATATAGTGGAGAGGGCTTTGGTCCTGCCTCAGAGAAGTGTGCCTTACCCTCTCTGAGGAGTAGATGGGGGATGGGGTGGGGGAAGGTGGAGTGAGGGAGTGGGAACTGGGATTGGTATGTAAAATAAGAAAAGATAATTTTTTTTAAAAAATAAATTTTAAAAATCCCCCAAAAAGATATAGAAGATTTGAGATCATATTCTGTAGCAGAAAATTTAATTGTTCTTAATAAAAACTCAGAATCAGATGTAGGGGTTAATGCTGAAATATCAGAGAAATGTGGCAGTTAAGATCTTACTGGAAGAGATAGGCCATTGAGGACGTGTACTTGATGCCCACCTCTTGCCTTTCTTTCTTCTTGTTATGATTTGATTCTGTTTCTTGTACACCACCATGGGAGCCATTTTGCTGTGCCCTCCTGGCCCCAACGGACTGAAATCTTAAAAACCACAAGGCAAAATGATCCACCCTTTTGACTTATTTTCTCAGTTGTTTGGCCACAACTCTGCACCGCTAACTAATAAACTACTCCGTATGCAAATTAGCCTAGCCAATTTGACCTCTCCAGGTCTCAGAGCTCTGATCTCTGAAACAGGGATGCCGATGGCGACTCAGGATCTACAAGGAGGATGAAAGGGGACAGTGCCTGTGGAGTCCTCAGAACCGTGGTTCTCAAACTTGCCTACAAATTGAAATTACCTGGAGATCTTTAGGGAGCACCAAAATCTGGGTCCCTTTTGTTAGGATTCAGGTATGCTGGCCTGCTCCCCCCCCCCCCCCCCGTCACCTGGCAGGATTCATAGGGTCCCATGGCTGTCACTATGTAGTCTGTACATAGGTGCAAAAGGCCCCTTTAAGAGACAAGCTCCGCCCATTCTCTCTCTCTCTCTCTCTCTCTCTCTCTCTCTCTCTCTCTCTCTCT
>JABTXL010006712.1:13228287-13285616 GCA_025134845.1 Neodon shergylaensis
GAGAATATAGCAGAGTTTACGCTCATGCTCACGAACCAGCCACTAGCGAAAGGAGTCTCACGAGGCTTGCACACAGAGATGGAAGGTTCCCCAGCAAAGACACACAAAGGACTGGGAAGGAAGCAGAGATGGAGTGATGACTCTGAGAGCTGATGGATGCCTGGGGTTTCTAGCAATCACAGACTCTTCAGAAGGTTACCTTGGGGCTGCGAGCATTTGCACACAACCATGAAGATGTGGGTTCAAATCCCGGGACCCATGCAACAAGCCAGGTGTGATCTCTTCTGTGTCTGTAACATCCGTGTTGTGAGGAACGGTTAGGATGATCTCTGGGACTTGATAGCTGCCAGTCTAACCCAAAACTGTGAGCTTCAGGTTCAGGGAGAAAACCTGCCTGAAAGGAATAAGGCGGGGAACTATAGAGACGGACACCAGACACCCTCTAACCTCTACATATTCAACACGGGCGGTCACATCCGCACCCATATTAGCATAAACCACGCTCTCTCTGTCTCCTCTCCAATATAAGGTCACCTTGACTTCAGACTTAGAGCCTCTAGAACCACGAGTTAATAAATTCCTAATGTTTTTAGAAAATGGACATTTGTGATATTGTGGTATTTTGCTGTGATATTTTGGTAGAGCAGCCATAAAAAACTCATAAAATTATTATAAGGTTGTGGGACAAAGCCGTCAATCATAGTTATAGATGAGGGCGTGCCAGCTACTCAATAAATGTGAGCTGTTTTCATCATCTTGCAGTGTATTGCCCTAGCCGTGTGCAAGAATATCAGACTTGAACAGGCATTGATGCTGTGTGGGAGAGGAGTCTTAGAGACCCCCGACTTCCTGGGTTGGAGAGATGGCTTCGTGGTTAAGAACACTGGCTGCTTTCCCAGAGGATCCAGCTTCTGTTTTCAGCGTATACATGGCAACTAGTATCATTCTGTAACTCCAGTTTGTGGCAATACACCATGGAGTACATAGACATACATGTAGTCAAAACATACACATAAAATAAAAATAAAAGAACCTCAGTCCCCAAGTGTGGATCAGCTTCAGAAACCAAGGGGTAGCTCAGTGGTGTTTGTCATGTCCCATTTAGCTTTGGTGACTCTATTACTGTGCCAAGTTGGGGTGTGGGAGCCTTTGGCTCGCTGTTGACACTCTTGCTAGTCAGAGTAAACTGCAGAGTTACTGTCCCTCTGGTGTGCTGTCTCATCCAGGGGCAGGGGCAAAGCTTGCTGTCTTTTCCCTTCAGGGCTTCGCTTTTGTGAACCAAAGGCAGGATGATAATTTATATCCTTGTATTCCATTCTGTCATATCTTCCTTTTGAAGAAAGGAAAGACAAGAGCCAGGAGAGGGGACAGGGGAGCAGAGTCACAAGACTGTGGAGAACCACTGGTCTATTGGCAGGGAAAATTTCTATCAGGTATCGAACCAGGGACAACATCCTCCTAGCAATCTCTGCCATGGCAATGAACTCCAGGCCCGTTTCCCTCTGACTCGGGGAGATAAGCAGGTTCTGGGGCCGAGACCCTGCATTGCATATGTATTAGAATGCATCTTGTTCTCTACCTCTTGATCTTCCGTTCCTGGTATTCAAGGGGCATCCCAAACTTTGATGTCCAACTGTCTTGTTTGCCTGGGACTGAAGAATTTCTGAGATCTGGGCATCTCCTTGCCAAAACTGGTGTAGTCTAAAGCCAGCTGGATCAGTTTGTCATCCTCTCAGAATTGGTTTTCCTCTGGGGCTAACATTCCGAGTCTCCGTGCAGACTGACCTTCACCTGTCTCTAGTTGGCCACGTCTCTAGTTCTATGCTAAAGAGGTAGAGACAATTCCGTTCAAGTAAGACGCTTAGCTTCCCAGGGTGGTCTGGTCCTATATCCTGGCTGGCCAGAAGCTTTGATTTGGGAACAAGCATCCTGGCTCTGGAGCCTGTCCTCTGGGCAGCTTCCAGGCCTTCTTGTTATCGCGGCTTCACGGTCACCAGTCTGTGAGCAGCGTCTTGTCTGTTTTACCCAGATCATTATTAATGCATGCGTCTGTTTATACTCATGCCAGTGGGTGGCTTACCAATGAGCAACCCGAAATGGAAAGAAGACAGATTTCACTATTAGTGGATTAGCTGTCAGCGCTGGCAAAATGCAGGAGCTCATGAAGTGTATGTGTGTTTGTGTGTGTATGGTGTGTGCGCGCGCGTGATTGGATGGGTGGGTGGGTGAGTGTAGGAAAGAGAGAAGAGGAGGAGGGACACAGTACAGAAGGCCATCTGTTCCTTGTAGTCTATTTTAACCATTTCCTCCCCTCTTTCCAGTAGTTACCTCCTTGGTTACCATTGTCTGGGGCAGACTTTCATCCTTAGCTGTTCCTGACTCTACTCAGCTGTCCACAACAAGGATTCCAAGTTTTGGCTCTTTTCTCTTCAAGTTACCCAACTCATAGGCGGCCAGAGGAGAGACTCTTATTCTACAGCTGGGAGAAACCGTTTTCACCGACTTGTTTTTAACTTCCTTTGCCCCTTGCTAGAGATGGGCCCTGTAGCTTTAAGGAACCCGGATGGCCTTTCTCATCCACAGCTGCTTTGTAATCATGGGAACTGTGATTTTCAAAGTGAGGCACTGGTGATGCTGATTGTGGAATATTCTCTCTATTATACTCTCTCTGGCTCAAAGGTCTAAAGCAAGGGTGTGCGAAGGCATGTCCTTTATCGATACCACACTGCTGCCTCTGCAGATCTCTGCTGTATCCACTGTGGCTTTTGGAATAATCACTGTGGCATCTGAAAGGCAGGAGTGAACGTGGCCTATCCAATGTCATTTTCTATCTTATTCTCTCCACATCTGCAGCTGGCCCAGCAGTCAACACACCACAGTGATTCTCTTGTCCCCACCCGACACAGTGCTGGGGTGGATAAAACCAACTTTCTAATGTGGGGGTTGGGGATTCAAACTCAGGACTTCATGTTCCCTCAGCAGGTACTTTTACTTACGGGGCCCTCTCCCCAGCCCACAAGTACTTTGTGTGTATGTGGCTTGTGTGATATTTTTGTGTATGTCATGCATGTATGATGTGTGTGTGTGTGTGTGTGTGTGTCATACATGTGCTTGGAAAGGTGTGTGCACCCATTATGCCCAAGTGGAGATCAGAGGAAGATGAATTCTGGTGCTCGCAGAGCAAGAACGCAACCATGGTGCAATCTCCTTAGCCTCTAATTTCCCTTCCATGTTTTGGGATATAAGGCTTACTTCAGCTTCATAAAATGGAGTGAAAAACAGTATTGATTTACACAAATGTTGCAAATATCGAACAGAATTCTCACATACCCTATTCCAGTTCTTCTATTACTGACAAATTTAAATTGTTATTATAAGCATGAACATCTGCACCTTTAGATTTCCATTGCTTTTCTCCAACCTCGACTTTCTGTGTTAGGATCTCATCCAAAAATCGCACATCATATTTCATCTCCTCAGGCTCCCCTAGGTGGGGGCAGCTTCTTAGCTGCCGCCTTTGTCTGCTGTGTTTTGATTGAGTTGATTTTTGCTTTTTTTAATCATTTATCCTTTTCTGATTATATTGGATTCAATTCATTCTTAATATTTTTCTAGCGTCCTTTGTTGTGTTTTGTTTGAGACAGGGTCTAGCCTGGAACTCACTGTGGAGTCCAGACTGGCCTTGAACTTGTAGAGAACTGCTTGCCAGTGCTGGGATTAAAGGTATGTGTCACCACACCCAGAATGTTTTTCTTCTTCTTAAAATGGAAACTCGGGTAACTGATTTTAAAACTGTCCCCCCTTTTCAATATCAGCATATTAATCTCTAATTTCTCTTTAAATTCGTTTTTAGATGATTATCAGTCAGGTAGAAATGTTTTCTAATATCATGAGTGATTTCTCCTTTGACCCATGATTATTTAGGAGTGTTTTGCTTAATACTTGAATAATTGGAAGTCTAACTCTCTCTTTGTTATTTTCTAATTTAATGCGCTCAGTAGATAGTTCGGGCACAGTCTCAGAATACTTTAAATGTTTCGAGGCTCAGTTTCTGATCAAGTATGGTGTCTAGCTTGGTGAATGTTCTCTATATGCCTGAGAAAGATCCATACGCTGCAGTTGTCTGGCTAGAGGGCTACACATGTCCGTAACACCAAGTTGGTTTGCTGTAGCTGTTCTGATCTTCAGATTCCTGTTGAGTTCCATCTTGTTGTTTTATCAATCCACTGAGACAGACGTCACCATCTGTGTGGACTGACTCCTTCTCCCATGACTCCGTGTGTCTGAAGCCCTGTCCTGAGGAGCACATGACCTATGGTTGCTTGCTATTCTTGATGAACATTTCTTCAGAATGACCATGATTATGATGACATTGCTTGCCTTGACGTCCACTTTGTCTCCTCTCAGTATAGCCACAGTTGTTGGGATGACATGATTTTAGATCCATTCACACTATGTCTCTTTTGACCTTTTTGTATTTATTCTTGTAACAGTGAATTCTCTAATACCCTCTCACCCCTACTCCAGTTTCCCCACTGTAAAAATCCTGTACTAATCTCACCCATTTTCTGGAACAAATGAACCAATATTCACACACTATTTTTAGCTAAAGGCCATCCTTACATTAGGGATCGCTCTTGGTACTGTGTGTGCTGTGAAGTTTGATAAGTTCATGTATCCAACAGTGTGTGATCTCATAGGTCCACTTAACTACCCCCAAATCACCACACTTCACAATTCACCCCCCTTTCCTAAACTCTTTACATGACCTACCCTTTGTCGCCAGAGTTTGCCTTTCCTTGGAATGGGGAACATAGTTGGGTTAATACGTTACATTGACTTCTCTCACTTTGAATATGAATTTAAGGTTGCTTTACATCTTTTTTGTGTTTTTATTGTTCTTTTTTATCTCTGAGCAATATTTCTTAGCATCAGATATGGTAAATACAGTAATCTTCCCCATGGAGTCTTTAAGGACCATGTCAATGGATGTGGGAATTACACTCCAAGAATCCATGAAATTAAAGGATTGTCATAACAGGTTCTGCAGAGGGAGATACAACCTGCTACTGAGGAGCTGTTAGGGAGAACTCCTAACGAATGGGTTCACCCAAGCAGGTGTGGAGGGGAAAGCTCAGAACGGGGGGGGGGGGGAATGGAGAGGGAGGGAGAGAAAGATGGAGGGAGGAAGGAAGAAAACAGGAAGGAAGGGCAGATAGGGCAGGAGGGGTGATGGAGAGGGAGGGAGAAAAAGATGGAGGGAGGAAGAAAGAAAAAGGAAGGATAGGGCAGGAGAAGAGATGGAGAGGGAGGGAGAAAGGGAGTAAGGAGAGATGAAAGCAGAGGGAAGAGGAAGAGAAGGAGGAAGGAGGAGGGTTGGGCAGAGAGGGAGAAGGAGGGTGGAGAACCTAGGCCATAGACAAAGGTTTTTGTTGGGGGTCACAGTGAGTATGCAGCATAAAGCGTGAAGTGTCTGAATGTCACTGTGTCACAGACAGAGGACGGCAAGAAAAGGAATTTGTGTCAGGGAATGGCCTTATCAACCTGGTACGCATGGCCACCTAGATCTGGTCCTTCAAGTCTGCTTGGGGCGACAGTGAAGAAGTCTTTACACTTCACATATTGTGTGCATGTGTCACGCTGTTTATTCAGCTGTTGAAGGATATCTTGGTTGTTTCTAAGTTTTGCTAATTATGAGTAAAGAGGCTATAAATATTTGTGTGTGGGAGTTTTGTGTGGCTATAGTTTCAGCTCTCTTGAGTAAATTCCAAAGAGCGTGACTGCCGGATTGTATGGGTATGGTCATTTTTATTAATTACTTCTTGGCAATTTAATATGCACATATGATGAATGTTGATAACATTCGCTTGCATTACTTTCTTAGAGCCCTTCCCCCTCCTTCTGAATCTCTTTTTATTTCCAACTTTCATGATGTGTGTGCGTGTGCGTGTGTGTGTGTGTGTGTGTGTGTGTCCCACTCTGTTGCATTAGAGTTACTGTATGAGCATGGGTGTGATTATTTAATAGAGCTCCCTTTCCTGGCTGCTATTAAGTGCCAATAGGTCCTCAAAGAGGGATGGGAACCCACGAGTCCCTCCCCCATCCATTGTAGACTATGGATAGGCCCAATGTTATGCAGTAGACCACAGCCATGCTGCGTTGGAAGACAGCTCTCTACAGCACTTCTTTCTGTTTTCTGGTTCTTATACTCTTTTTTATTGTCTGCTATGAAGGAGCACATTTTGTAAAACAGTCCCAGACTACTGGGATGTTTGGTGGGGGATTCTCTGATTCCACATACTCCCCAAAACTTTATGCTCTTTGTGATTTGGCTTTGGCTACTCTGTAGGTGTGTGGTTAACCACATCGTTTTAACTTATACTTCCTTAAAGATATGTAATGTGGGTACCTCTTTATCTGCTTATTTACTGTTTGAATGGTTTTTGTGTGTGTGTCAACTGTCCATGTAGATCTTTTGCTCATTTTTAAATTAGATAGTTGTCTTAGTTAAGTAAGGTTTCTATTGCTGTGAAGACACCATGACCACAGCAACTCTTATAAAGGAAAACATTTATTTGGGGCTGGCTTACAGTTTCAGAGGTTCAGTCCATTATCATCATGGTGAGGAGCATGGCAGCATGCAGGCAGACCTGGTGCTGGAGAAGTTGAGAGTTCTACATTTGTAGGAAGATGACCGACTTCTCCATCACATGTGACACTGCCTCGCAGTCCCCACTTCCATGATTTTACTCTTTGGGGGAGTTCCTGCATAATCAATGCCATTTGAACACAGAAACTTTTATTTATTACTTCTTAATACATGTACCACTGACTTTTCTTCTAGTCTTTCTGCATTAGTTGGGACCTCTGGGCTGATGGTGAATAGCGGGAGTGAGCAGCCTTCTGTGTTCTTAATTTGAATCAGAAAATTCCTAGGTTATTACTATTATTATCATGTTAGATGTTGGATTTAATTCTTAGTAGCTTTTAAAACCAAGTTGAGATTTAAGGTTCCTGTTTATTCACAGTTTTGTGAGAGTTTTTTTTTTATTATGAATAGGTATTATTTTTTATTGAATGCCTTTTCTGCATCTGTTAACACAATCATATTTTTTCTGCTCTAATGTATTGATGTAATGGACCACAGTAATTGATATTTGAACAATGGGCCTGCTTTTCATGCCTGGCTTCCATTCCACTTGGTCATGCTGTGTAATTTTCTTGACTCACTACTGGATTCAACATGTTCATATATTTAATTTTTTTAGGGGGAAAGAGCACAAAAGCAGCCCCTTCAACTACCACAAATTATGCAGCTAAGTTTCTCATATTTGGGGAAATTACAGAGGTCAGCACATCTGGATGGCAATGGGTAGGCCTCACCCTAGGAAAGTCCATTTGACTGAAATTTTTGCTCTGGAAGACAAAATATTGTTGATTCAATTCAGTCCATATGGAACTGCTCAGATTGTCGCTGCGTGAGCTCTGTCAGATGACATCACTCGAGGTTCACTTAGGCTGTCAGGTACCTTGGATGTATTATATATAAATATACTTGTATATTATAAATTGTGCATGTGGTGTAGTTATGTATTTCAGTGCTCACGAACTCTGAAATGATATCCCCTGTTTTAATTTTGATATTAGTGTTTTCTCACTTTTTTTTAAAAAAAAAGGTAAAATAATGAAGACACAACCAATTTCCACGTGTTACTTGGAAGTATGGTGCCCAGCTGCTGAGTTGCCAAAGCCCTGCTGGCCCCATAGCAGTCTTCACACGATTTCTAGTCTTCACACTTCAAGGCATATTTTACAGCTCAAAATAGGATTTCTCCTGATGGATGACCCATTTTGCGTGAGTTTGAGACGAGCGTGTATTCTGTTGTTGGGGGTAATAGTCTGATGATGTCAATTATAACCAGTTGACTGATGGTGCTACTCACTTCCATTATGTCCTTAATGATTTTCTGCCTGCTGAATCTGTCAATTACTCATGGTGAGGTCTTGAAGTCTCCAACTGTCAGAGTTGGTTCATCTGCTGTTCCATGCGGCTCTCTCAGATTTTGTCTTGGTTTCATTCTGTCCTATTTTGACACTCTGCTTTTAGGTGCATAAATTAAGGGTTGTTATGTCTTTCTGGAGAGTTAACACCTCTGCTATTAATATATTTCCTCCTTGTCTCTGGGGGTTCTTCTTGTTCTGGACTCTGCTTTGTCAGTAGCTAAAATAGCACTCTAGGTGTATTTTCATTAATGTTAACAAGGCATATCTTTCCTTATTCCTTCCTATTATTTTTAAAAATTAAATGATCTTAACTGATACACACACACAGACACACACACACACAAACACACACACACACACTGTGCATATTGTGGTAGGAATGTGGCTTAGTGGTAGAGTACTTGGCTTAGCATCTGCGAAGGTTCTGGATTTAATCCCCAGGAGTCCAAAAATTGTGTGTAACTGTGGGGTGTCTGTGCATAACTGTGGGGTGCCTTATGGTGTTTTGATAGTTTTGCTGGTTATAGAATTCTTGATTGGTAGGGTTTTCCTTTTCACAGCATACATATTCTGCTCCACTTCCTCCTTGTCTGTAGTTTCTGAAGTCTGATCACGCACCCATCCCCTTCCCTATCCTTTCCACTGTAGCTTCCTTCACAGCTATTTCTGGTTCTCACAATTTTCAGTTTGAATGTTAGGCCTCGGTATGGGTATTTTGGTATTTACACTGCCTGGGTGCTCCCTGAGCTTCTGGGATCTGTGGTTTGGTGTCTATGGTTACATCTGGAAACCCAGTCATTGTTGCTTCGCGTAGTCTCTTCTCCCCTCGTTCCCTTACCTTTGTGTGGTCCCCTTCTGCTCTCGTGTAATTGTTCAGGATTTTAGATACTGTGTTGTCTCGTTTGGCATTTTTTTTCTCTTTGCATTTCAGTTTTGGAACTTCCTCTTGTCATTTCTTCGAGCTAATGGATTCTTTCCTCAGCTGTGGTCATTTTAAGACTAAGCCCATAGAAGGCATTTATGTAAGTTATTATGTATCGTTGTGATAAGACACCAGGACCAAGGCAATTTATAGAAGAAAGGATTTATTTCGGCTTCTGATTGTAGATGGATAAGAGCCCAAGGTGGCGGAAAGAAGGCATGGCAACAAAGAGCAGGCGTGGTGACAGGGGCAGGAAGTGGAGGGCTCACATCTTTAACAATAGTGGGAGCAGAGAAAGAGAACCGACATGGGTTTGGCTTTTTACTCTCTAGAATGTAATGTACAAATAATATACTTCCTCAGCGGGGTCACACCTCCTAGCCCTCCCCAAACAGCACCACCTACTGGGGACCAAGTATTTAAATATCGGCCAGGTGATGGTGGTGCATCCTTTTATCCCAGCATTCAGGAGACAGAGGCAGGTGGATCTCTGTGAGTTAGAGGTCACCTGATCTACAGAGTGAGTTCCAGGACAGGCTCCAAAGCTACGGAGAAACCCTGTCTCGAAAAAACAAAAACAAACAAGCAAAACAAAACAAAACAAAAAGATGTCCCCTTGTAGTCTTGGGAATTTGTTTTTGATTTTGGTTTTTGGTTTTTCTAGACAGGGTTTCTCTGTAGTGTTGAAGAGTATCCTGGAACTCACTCTATAGACCAGGCTGACCTCGAAGTCACAGAGATCCGCTTACCTCTGCCTCCCGAGTGCTGGGATTAAAGGTGTGTGCGCCACCACCGCCCAGCATCACTTTTCTTTGTAACTGCCCCGATGTATTTGAGTTAGAAGGATCCGAGGTTGGCAAAGGTGAAGCTTTATGTTCACCTAGCTAGGGGCCAGGCTGTCCTGTTTTCTAAAACTAGGGTATCAGAGCTCTGATGTGCTTGTTTTCCCCGTTGTCTTTGGTTTTCCCTAGAGACACGTTAATAAAATCTAGAGTCTGCAGTTCTTTCTGTTGCACCTCCTGACATTATAAGGAGTACTGTTGATGTGGCGGTAGAGTGGGAGAATCAGAGGGAAGTTCATGTCCCCGGGATTATTAATAGAGTTAGTCTTCTAATATGTATGTGCCCTGGGCTGTAACCATGACGCATGCTTCTTAGTTTGCCTCAGGTGAGTTTTTTTTAGTCAGTTTCTGTGACTGACTAAATATGTGTGATTAAATATTTGAGAGAATCAACTAAAAAGGAAGAAAGGTGGCAGTGTGGGTCACTTGAACTGGTTGCTTTGGGGCCCCTGGCGGCAGTGTATCTATCTCATGGCAGGGGAATGTGTGATGGAGGAATTCTTTACCACCAGATGTTAAACTAAGACACGAGGAAGAAGAGCTGAACTCCCAGACACCCCTCTAGGGCATGCCCCCAATTGCCTGACTTCCTTCCAGTGAGCCTTACTGCCTCGGAATTCCATCACCTCCTTCTAGCACCAAGGATGGCAATCAAGCCTGGAGCACATGGGTCTTTGGAGGAACATTTTATACCTAAATCCAAACAGTGAAACAAAAAGCTAAGAGGTCCTTCCCATGCCACAATGGAAGGCTAGAGATGGTTGGAGATGGGCATTTTCCTTTTGGGGGACCAGTTAGGTTCTAAGACCAGTAAGTTAGACTATGGCAAGATGGTTTCTGTTGAGGGACTTTATTAAGAAGATGAGAATACTTGGGGTATATGTTTAGGTGGCTTGCCAGAAGCACAGGGGTGACACAAAACTTACAAAAGTGTGGTGATCCCTAAGACTGCCTCCTTCTCCAAGGATTTTAACTCTTAGGTTACTTGGAACTGGAGTTTAAGTTGGTTGTAAGTCATTTGACATGGGTGCTGGCCACTGAACCCAGGTCCTCTGGAAGAGCAGCAAGAGCTCTTTAGTCACTGAGCCATCTCTTGGCCCTTGCTAGTTTTATCAGAAGACGTCTCACACCAACTAAGAACAAAAGGCGTTGAACTCTGACAGAAGCCTTTTGTGAGCAGCACGATATGACTGCAGCGAATCCATCTCTGTTGAACTCAGGGCAGCCTGAACCCCACTCTCCATGAGGACTGAGCAAGGAATATAAAATTTCGTGGCTGAGCAAGTTCCTTTAGAGTCTTCGCATCTCTGGTAGGAAGACAGCACTTCGGGCTGTTGCTAGGGAGAACTGGGAGGATTCTCTTCTCTAGGGCAGCAGCCTGAGGTCCACCACTGGTCCTCTACAAGTTGAGAGTATGACATCTTTATCTTTTTATTAATTCAGGCTTCTGAGATTCAAGTGGATAACTTGTGAATATTGTGGCAAAAAGTTCCCCGTGGAGTGATCACAGTCTGGGGATACTTCCGGTGGCCTGAGGACTATTACCTCTTGGGTCGATACTTGGGTTTACTGTCGAGAACATAGTTTACCTGGCTTGTCAGTCTTAGATGTCAACCTTGATAAATAACAGTGAGAAAGGTCTTACTGTCTGTGACAGATTTAAAAGCTGCTTCTTCCTGGAAAATGCCCTGGAGGTCGCCCCCTGATGTGAATGACTGTCAGCTAGGAAGGACTCCTACTCCCTCCAGAGCAGAAGAATGCGTAGTTCTGAGAAGTAGACAAAAGTGAAAAGTTTTGTGGTCAGGGGACGCCTAAGGACACAAACTATGCATGACAATGCCATATAGATTGGGGGTCTCCAAATACCGCCTTTCTATTTAACTTCCCACCTTGGTTAACCATGTAAGGAGCCGTGATTGGTACAGGTGGTGTTTATATACTCACCTGCCTTTTGGGTCAATCCTTCCTGCTTCCTCACCTCTACCCCCAGGAGATCACCCCTTAACTCTCATTGGCCAGGCCTCTCGAACCTTTCTTGGACATTTCCTGGTCAAGAAGTTGGAAGCTCGCTTGAAGTTTCAGAGTAACCCCCGCAGGTTACTGAACAGGAAGATGGCTTCCCATCTCGAGTTAATAATGTAATCTCAGATGCTAAGAAGGTCAGAGGCAAGCCAGCTGAGGAGGACTAATTTACAGCTTTCTGAGTAGGTATAAGTCATTGTGGCATCGTGATTCATTTGACATTTTAAGGCTGAGTCAATTCGCTTTGTCTTTCCCTGAAGCTGCTACGACAGAGGCAAAGGCTGCTGGTTGATTTGTCATCTGTCCTAAAAAGTAAAGGATGTGACAGGACTCTAGACCAGGCAAGAGGTAAAGGAAGATGAAGGTGTGCTACTCCTGCTGAGGGAATTTATAATGTGCTGGCTGGTTAGGCCAAAGATGAATAATAGTGGCGGAAATAAAGTCAATCGCATCACTGGGTTATGCATACTTATCAGGACGCAGCCAATCGATTTATGTGTTTTCTTGATTGCGGGGGATGACTTGCCACAGACTTTTTTGGTCTATTGAAAGGCATGCCCAAAAGTCACAGAGTTCTCCTGGGCAGAGAGAAAGCATAACGGTCTAGAAGTCTGTGGCTGGTGCAGACTGTTCAGCAGGAACAGAATGTGGAGTCAAACACAAGGCAAGTGTACATTTAAAATTTTTCTGGTAGCCATATTAAATAAAGAAAGAAAAGAAACAAGTATGTTTTTTAAACAAGCATTTTAACAAATACATATATCAAAGTTATCATTTCAATATAAGAGGTGCAAAAACATTAATTATTTTTTGTTATATTTTTGGAGGGGGCAAGGTCGTATAAAACTGAAACTGGCTTGAATTTGTTATACAGTTGAGACTGACTGTGAACGCCTGATCCTCCCGCCTTTACCTCCCAAGTGTTAGGATACAGGCAGGCATGAATCACCAAGCCCAGCTAACGTGGAAATTATTTGTAAGATCTCTGGCATCCTCTTTTCCATCCAGTCTTCTAAATCTGGTGTGTATGTGTTATTTCTAACACAGCACACTTATACTAGCCTGATTTTAGGCACTCAGTAGCCACATATGGCTATAGCTACCAACTTGGAAGGCACAGATCAAGGGGGTGTCTTGCATATTCTTTTAGTTACTGACAGCCATTTGAAATGCGTTCAACAAAGGTTTGTTGAATGGCTACTCTGCTGAGCCATAGGTGTCCCTCTTACCTATCGGGGACACGTCACAAGCCTCTGCCTGAAGCTTCTGTCTACTGCAGCCGTGTGACTGATAACACCCTTGGCTAGCAGTGACAAGCGAGTCCAGTTCTATACAGCATGGATGCACTGGACCGAGGGATTATTCACATTTTGGGCGACGTCCTGCGTGGGATGGAGCGAGATGATGTAAGACTTCATCATGCTACCCAGAACGGCCTGCAATTTAAAACTCATGAATTGTTTATTTCTGAAACTTTCCACTTAATGTGGCCATACTAAAATTGAACCATGATTGACTTGGAAAGTGCAGTTATAATAAGGGGGTGGTGGCTACTTTGGACGCACAGGTTGAGTTTTAGAACTTGGATTTTGCAGGAAAGAGGGGAGAAAATGTTACAAAGAAGTAGTATGCATCCAAGGGTGATAACGACGCAGAGAAAATGCAGCAGCTGAGAAAACAGCTGTGGGGTTGAGGGGGGTATCTTAGTTGGGATAGATAGACATCTCTGAAGAGGTGACCATGGGGGTTCCTGGACACCAAAGGAAGCAAACGCTGGTGATTTTGCCATAGAAAAAAAATCAAGAAAAACCTCAAAGACTGACACAATTTGGAACTGATAGAGTGGGGTGATGGGGTTGGCAGCGGGCAGACCAGTTCTTGTTAGTGTTAGGAAGAGCGGGCAGGTGGCAAGGAGGAAGTAGCCTTCAGGATGATTATTGAGTCTCTTGCTTTTTAGAAGCTGCACTTCCTTTGAGGACCGCTGGGGGGGACACCGAGAAAGTAGGGTAGGTAGGGAAGAGCAGATGGGGTTCTGGGTCTTGGGTCTTGGCAAGAGCAGGCTTGAGAAGCCTTTGGGCTGTGCAGGACGTCTTTGGAGAGTTAATGGAGAACAACAGCTTTAGAGACCATGGGCCAGTCGCTGGGGCATGAAATGGTGCAGTGGGGAAAGGAGCTTGCAGTCCAAACCTAGTGACCCGGGTTCAAACCCTGTCATTTGTGTACAGGTGGATGGATAGTAGTCATTATACAGTGTTTCCCATAACCTCTCCAAGTACTCTGCTGCACCCACTACCACCACCCCAGAGAGAGAGAGAGAGAGAGATATTAAATAAAGTTTTTAAAATATAAAATGGGTTTATTTGGTGGCTTTTGTTGGGCTTGTGGGAGAGGCGGGACAGGAGTGACTAAGGCCCAAGGCCTTTGATACATCAGTTCTCCCTTCGAGGCTGTGGTCCTTGCCTCATCGTAGGGAGTAGAACATAGCATCATTAAAAGCAGTGGACTTGGACGTTAAGGGATTACATTAGTGTTATAGTGTTGCTAAAGCAATTACTACAACTCCATGGCGTAAAATGGCAAAATGTGTTTTCTCACAGTGCTGGAGGGCAGAGGTCTGTCTTCAGTGCAAGCAGGCCCCTGCCCCGCTCCCTCTCAAGGCTGGCAGGCATTGTATTCCTGAGCCTTCTAGCTAAGGATGGTTTCTGGTGTTCTGTGACTGGCGTCCACCTCACTCCAGTTTCTGTCTCTTCCTTATGTGGCCTTCTCTTGTCTATGTCCTCTCCTCCTGTCCTACTTTTATATGGACGGTGCTGACAGCTTTACTACTGACCTGGATAACAGGAGGACTTCACCTTGAGATTCTTAATTACATCCACAAGGTCTTTTCCAGAAAGGCCACAGGCTTCTGCGTGTGGGATGCTCTCTTGGGCTTTTGTGTACTATGTGTATTCCAGCTTTCTGTCCCTGTGATAAGCTTATACCCTTATACGGAGTCTTGGTGCTCTCAGTCCTGTTGATGACCGACTTGCTCATTTCCCAGATTGTGTGACTGGAAAGGAGGAGAAGGGGTGGGCAAAGGAACACCCTGTTATCTGGTCGAGTTCTGGGAAAGGCAGAAGAAGGTAGGGCGAACTTAGCCCTATCAAGGAAAGGACAGTTTTTCAGCTAAACAGCTGAGGACGGAATGTGGTCCATTCATTCCTTTTCTCAAGTGTGTGTGTGTGTGTGTGTGTGCTTTCCTAGCTCTTTATTAGGACTCAGAACTGTTCCATTTGAAAGAGGTGAAAGATTAAGAACACACATGCCTTAGGGGAGGGTGGCGAGAAGGGGGATGAGAAGGGGAAAATAAGGCAGAAGGCAAGAACTAAGCTTTTCCTCTGACTCTCTGTGAAGACAAAATGGGACACCTCTGTTCTTCTCATAGTTTTTTATGTCTTGTTTTTGTCTTTGCTTCTCTTTCCAAAACTGGAAAAGAGACTCAAGAACTCAGAGGTGGAGGTGATGTATTTGAGAGGAATGTTTCCAGGCACATTGTATACCTCTGACAAATAAATCAGGCAAGAGGGAAGAGTTCTTGTCGCGTGCCCTCTGTGGGTGAGAGTGAACAGCAAATCTTGACAGAAACAGTCCAGCGAAATCCTTACTTAATACACCATCCACACACCATGGTCCACTTGAATGCCAAGAGAAGCAAACCAGCATTTGTTGGTTGTTTGTTCTGAGGAAGCATTGTAAACATATCCCTTTATGTCCCGATGAGCCTAGAAAAGAAGTTTTTCAATTGGATGGAAACCCAGGTTCAGGGAGCATTAGTGACTTGCCTTAAGCGACCTGGTGAAATCTGTTGGATCCAGGATTAAAACTCTAGTCTGTCTGGCTTTGAAGTTTCTATTCTATCTCCTCCCACCGCCACCTTTGAGGATTTGAAGGAATGAGCCAGCAGGCATTATTTAGATGTGACGTTTCTCCATGTCTTATCTATCAGAACCTTTATTTTTTCTCATATTGCAAAGTAATATTGAACATGAGCATGAATATTTAATCCAACCTTATTATTTAATTACAATGTTTATTTCATGGCAGAGGAGCCACTGATGGGCCATACATAGTGGTACATGTGCCAGGTGACCTTGAACTCAACTTCCTTCAAACCCTCAAACCCCATAATGCACTCGCTGGGGGATTCTCTGGTGAACCCTTCAGTCCTATCGTTGAGGGTAGGGCCAAGAACACAGACGTCAGTTTTTTTTGCAGTTGGGTGACTGGCAAATCTGAGAAAGCAAGAGTTCCTAAGGGGAGATCAAGAACCATTCCCTTCAAAGCCAAGGTCTTCACCCCAGTGACGTGTTTCAAGGACGTGTCTTGTCTGCCAGAGGGAAGGATGAAGCGGATTCTTCCCACAGGTCTAGGAATACCAGATGACTGAGTCACGGTGTCTGTCAAAGCTGAGGTCCTCAGGTGCTTTTTACCTTGTAGTCCCTTTGTTGGAATTTCAGGGGTTTCGAAGGAAATCTTTCAGAACCCCATCATGAGGCAAGACTCAGTTTTAGCTCTGCTGCTTTTTAAGCTTCTGTTGGAGAAAAGAGGAATCCTGCTATTCCATATGACATCAGCATCTCTGACGTTTGAATTGATAACGTTTGAATTGATAACATTTGAATTGAGACGAGCTAAGGAGGCATGATGCCCTTGGGGTCAGGTTCTGGATCGTCCTTCTACATCCACCAATACAGACAGAAAGCTAGAAACAGAAGCCATCTTTCATGTCCCACAGGCTGTGGAGTAGCCTAGCTCTAATACAACCTCTAGGTAATATGGCATTAAGATGCTGGCTGGAGCCACACTGCAGAACTCATGCTCTGCCTTGGAAGAAAGGGCTGTGGGGGACAGATAACAAGGGTTCCTTGGGTTTTGTAGAACAATGAGTTAGCCTATGCAATGCACCAAGTGGTGTCAGGTGGGTTTTATGTCCCGTGGGGTACAGCTTTTGCTTATTACCTCACTTCCGGTTTCCATGCGGCAGAACTTTAAATGCACCCAGGGTGAGCCCATGCAGTAGGCATTCCCATAGGCCTTGCCTCTCTTCTCATAGTTTCACAGGTATTGTCTGGGGGCTTCTGACCAAAGAAGAACGGCTTGAGGAAAGCAGATTTGTTATTCACTGATCTTTGACTAGAAGGGCCTCTGTTCTGTTTTCTAACTCATCTCAGTGAGTTTCTCTAGCCCCAAGGCTTCTCCAGATACTCTAGTCCTGGCAATCATCTGTTTTCCCTCTGGGCTCAGATATTTCCCTGGCTCACAAGAGACACAAGATCTTTACTAATTCATTGGGTCTCCCCGAGTCTCCAGTAACTATACTACGTCTATTGAGATCAAGCGAGAAGATCCTCACAGCTCTGAAATGCCTCCATTCTAACATCTGGATTGACTCTGGGATGCCATTTGCCTCTCTCTAGTACTGTGCTTTCTGCTGGGACTCTGAGGTTCAGCCATCCTAGCGAGCACAGACGAGACGTGGGACTGTCAACTGATGTGGTAGCAGTGTAGTTCTGTTGAGTTCTGAGGGCTCTATGTTGAGTAGATCCGATTATTGACTAGAGACTGACTACAGACTTCATTAAGAACAAAACTGCAGAGGTGTTAGAAACAGAACAGGAGGAGCGTGTGGATCGATTACAATGAGCCAGCCCATTGATTCATGGATAACTTGAGAAATGGTGGACAGTTGGGCTACTTCATCTCTTTCTTAAGCATGAATTAATTGGTGCTTTTGACTAGTATTAAGGATTTGACAGGCAAAGAAGAACTATCGCATTTTATATCTGGATGTGAATTCAAATAGGCTGAATGTGAGCATGAACTTACTGAACAAAACAAAACAAAAGTCCTCAGGATTCTGGATTGCATTTTATACAAGAGACAAGACCACGGAGAATAATAGTCCCAGATATTTTTGTAGCATTGGCTGACAGCCACCAAGAGGCAATACATGGTTGTGGTTCTAAATTCTATGCAGTATCACAAAAGAAAACTCTAGAATGCATACTCTCCAGACCTTGCCCTGCATCTGTGGCATACATAATCAACAAAGATACAGGGTTAGCTGTAAGAGTTTTGAAAATAATTTATTGTTATTGTTTTAAATCATGTTTATATGCCTGCAGAGGCCACCTATGTGTTCTGGAAACTGAACTCAGGTCCTCTGAAATGACAATAAATGCTCTTAATGGTTGAGCCATCTCTACAGTTTCTTGAGCTCTTGTTTTGTTTGGTGTTGTTCTTGGATTCTATTTCAAAAGCCTTGTTAAGTTCGAAACCACAGGCTGTTGTTGTTTATTGTCCTTGTTTCTGATAGTGAGCAGATCCTGCATCTAGAAACTTCATTTTGTTGATCCACAAGCAAAGAGTTTGTAGAGGGCACTTGGATGAAAGGTTGGGCTAGCATTGGATTTGGGGACGGAGAGACTAGAATCATGGGGACTTCAAGACAAGAGAGATTTTCTTGATGGAAAACTGGTTGGAGTCAAATATTCAAAAGATACAAAATGTTTACTACGGTGTGTGTGATGGAAAGTGCTTCCGGATTCTGGGTGAGGAATGTCCAGTTACCACACTGAAACTACACTGTCGTAGAATGAGTTCTTTCTGGAGATTGGCCAAGTTCCTGAGTCTTGCATTCAGTTGGGAAAAGAAGCCAACATGAGAATTACAGGTGGACCACTGTGGGCATACCGGACAGCCTGGAGCATCTTGTTGAATGTGTTTACCCATGCACACACAAACAGAGCTCTAGGGGCCCTGATAGCGTGGGGTATATTTGCTACAATAATCTTTTTAAGTGCATGCCATTCTGTTTCAGCCACATCCAGCAGGTTTGACAGCCAATGCCAAAGTGGATGATTACATTGTCCACATTGTCACCAGACTAAGAACATACCTTTCCTTCAGCTTTCTTGTTATTGGGGAGAAAGGGGTGGTTAAAAACACACCAACCAAATGACCATGTTCCTCCATGTCCTGGCTGCCGACTTACTTAAGATCTCTTAACGTCTATGCCCTGCTAGTGCTGTAAGGGGTGTCCCATACTGAGATGCCATTTGTGCCACGGGCATCCTGAGGCTGGGCTCTGTGAGCTTGCTTTAAGGTGGAACTCGGGCACCTGGCACAGAGGAGAAACTATTTTTGCTCCATCTCCACTGAGCCAGATCCTAGCTCAGATTGCATTAAAGGAACCATCTCCTTCCTTTTTTCCTTTGTTGCTAAGGAATAGCTTTTCCTCTCAGAATGGTGTTCTTTCCCTAAAGAAGTCCCAACCTACACACCGCTTGGTAGTAATTTAAAACAAGCCAAAGAGCCGCGGGTCCTATTAGAGGCACAAAGCAACCCACTAGGAGTCATTAAGGGTCGTTGGGGTCTATCTTTTAACTAAACATGGAGTGCTATTTTAGAACAAAGGAGGCTTTTCCTCCTTGGCAAACATGGCTCCGCTGTTCGGTTTTCCCAATTATGGGCTGCGCTGCCCCCTGCTCTTGGGCCTGCCGATCAACCTTTTTGTTAATCTCGCTACCTCTTGCCCAGGGCTCCTGGCTGAATGCAGTCATTGCTGGGCTGGGGTGAGGTGGGAGGGAGTGGGCATGCTTTCATAGAAGCGTACTTCCTACCCTGATCTATGCATCAAGCATTCGACTGACCTGCTTACTTGCTGTGGAACAAAATGAATGAAGTGGTGGCCCCTCCAGATCTGGCCTCTCTCTGCAGGCACTCATGTTCACATGTGGCATTTCCATTGTGGAAGGGCCGGAAGCTGGGCTGCAGAAGCGGGCATGGGGTTGAGGGTGGGGGCAGCTGAACCAGAGTGCAGATGCTGCTCCCACACTGGCTCACAGTGGCTGGTTCCTGTCTAGTTTCTCCCAGAATGTTCGAATCCACACTTCAGGCCATTGTCTGCTTCTGGGACCACAGAGCTCAGAGTGTGTGTAGTTTTGTTACCAATCTGGTTTATAAAATTCTATTGTTCCAAGAGTGGGATTTGAGGGAGCTGCATATGGGCAGGAACCTGTGAGAGAACACTGGTGACTCCAGCTCACCCTATTCATTCCCTCAGCCAGCTCACAGTACTGGTTTTGTCCTGGTGGGCAATACCCTTTAACTCATCCCTGTGTACCACCAGTGTCGCAAACTGGTCTCTCGCACACTCACAGCCATTACTGTGTGGATGTTTGCTGAAGAAAGGGAGCCAGCTATAACATTCAGCTTACTGAATGAAGGTGTCAAGGTTATTCTCCAAGTTAAGCATTTGAGACAAGTTCATTTTTATTTATTTATTTTATGTTCACATATATACACCTTCTAATGGCTTTTTTCTCTCCCATATGTGGACCTGTTCATCTTTCAGGATTCCAGGACTCTGGAAAGTCTGGAATTCTCCCTCTCATTCCCCACTCTAGTGCCCAAGACCTCTGGGTGCTCCCAGTGGGCTTCTTTCATCAGAGAACACTAGAACGCTTCAGGTAGAGAGGTAGGCCATGCTAAACCACCACAACCAGCCATCAGCCTGGACTGAACTCTAAGGAGCTACCTGAGAGTGATGTTTGGCCTGCTCCGTGATCAGCTTTAGGGCCAGAAGATACTCTTAGGGGAGCTGGAGAGGTGTCTCAGTGTGAAAGGGCTTGCTGCTCAGGCGTGAGAACCGGAGATTGGGTTCCCAGCACATACATAAAAGCTGATCATGACAATGCATGTTTGTAACCCCAGCGTTGGGAACCCCAGCGTCGGGGTGAGATACAGGCAGATCCCAGGGGCTCACTGCTAGACCAGCCTAGCCAAATTGGTGAGCTTGAAGTTCAGTGAGGGACCTTGTTTCAAGAAAATAAGATGGAGAGGGAAAGAGGAAGAAACCTGCACACACACATCGATCTATGTATTTTCTCCATTAATTCCTTTCCCCCCCCATATTTTCTATGAGAATCGTGCCATTTACTACAGGGTTGAAAACACAGGAAACATCTAGATGATTCTAGAGCGAGCTTGAAGTTGCAGAAAGTACTGACACATCTCAGTTCTTTTCCAACGTTAAGCTTTAAAAAAAAAATAAAATGAAAGCTCTTTCTCTCTGATGTTCCCAAACATTATAGTGTCACGCTATATTGACTAACTTCAGCTGACGCAAGGAAAGAAGGAAAAAAAAAATAAAAGAAGTGACGATGGGTGAGTCACCAGCTCTCAGAGGCAATTATGCAGGGCACAAAGCATCTGCAGGAACAGCTCTGCGGTGGAGGGAGTCAAAGTCTAGAAACAAAGGCTCGGGCACTCGGGTGTGGGGTTTGCGCCTGCGTGGCTGACCTCCCTGCGTAGGATGGTAATCACGGGCTGCCTGATGGAGATCTGCGTCCTTTGAAGTTCTTTTTTTTTTTTTTTAGAAAAAAAGTGATTTCAATTATAGAGCAATTCCTCTTTTTTTTTTTTTAAACCGTGTCCAGGGTAAAGCCAGGCTCTAAAACTTTGAAACCTCGATGAGCAGGAACGAGGAGAATGGTTTAAAAGCTGTTAGCCATTTTGGTAAAAGTATCAATTTCCTTTTGATGGACAGAAGGTCGCTTCTGAAGCCTCGGGTGGGCGTTGCGTTAAACCTGTGCCCAGGCAGGTAGATAACTGCTGAGGGCTGACCGACCTGGAGGCCGTCTCCGCTGCCGCTGTCTTCTCTGGAAGTGGAGGCAAATCTGGGCTTTTCTGGGTGGGTTTTTGGTGGGAGAGTGTTAAAATTTGAATATCGTGCATCCCTACCAAGAGTTGCATGGAGCTTGTTTTCCCATAGCAGCAGGGCTGGGAAGCATGGCCTTCGTGGGAAGTGTTTAGGTCTTTGGACCGGAGCATTCGTGAATAAGATTAGTGCCATCTGGAAGGCGCGAGCATCTTCCCAGGTAGCCTTTTTCGACATTCCACAAGGAAACTCGCAGGAAGCTCGGCAACTGTCCACACCACCTTCTTTGGACTTTCAGAACTGTGAGCCAAATAAAGCTTGTTTCTTCATAAATGATCCGGACGCAGGTTTTATGTTATGGCAAAAGAAGAGGGAAGGAGGGAGACACAGAAAGGGGAGAGCACCCGTATCTCTTCTTTGGAAGTGAGGGATCATAACAGACTGGAAACTCAGTGGCGAGGGATCCCACAGACGACCAGCTGGCCTCATTGGTAGTTGCACCTCCAGTATCTATGTTATTTTCAACACCGTCAAAGCCTCATCTACGAAAATCTTATTTCTGGTTTCAGTGATCCCTCTGAGGAGTTAAAGGTCTACATGGATCTATGAGATCATGAGCAGTGGCGGTCCGTGAGCAGGGGTGGGGGAGTGCGAGTGGGGGATGGGACACCAGTAGACACAGTGAGGCTGCTGTACCACGGATGAAGACTAGAGTCAGTCTGCTGGCCTTGGCGTTGAGCGGCACAAAAACTGAGCTGCAGAGGGCATGAGAATCTTTTGCGGTGATGGGAAGTGGCCCAGAAACCGCCTGGATTAGGAAGCAAGGCGAAAGGCTGGATTCCGTGCAGAGAGTGATATGGGTGTTTAGAGCTAGCTAAATCTGTGGTACGCAGAGCTGTCTGATATTACAGAGGGCTTTTCATCGACCATCCTAAGGTTTCTGGTGGCTAATCCGAGCCCATCATTGCCACCGGGCAGGACAATCCCATTCTTTCTCTCAGTTCTCGAGCTCGCTCTGAGTTTGATTGACAAAGGCTTTGCTTTAGGGTTTTTGTCTGGTCTGTTTTGTTATGGGGGAGGGGGACATCATTTCCAGGGGAAGGGCTAGTTTCAGTTGCCAGCTTGATATACTTGGGAAGAGGAAACCTCAGAGGAGGAACTGCTTCCATCAGGATGGCTCGTGGGCGTGTCTGTGGGGGCATTTTCCCGGTAGCTAACTGATGGAGGAGGGCCCTGCCCACTGTGAGTAGTGCCATTCCTAGGCAGGTGGACCTGGGCTGTATAGGAAAGAAGACAGAACGTGAGCCTAGAGGCAGGGCAGTAGGCAGTGTTCCTCCGTGGTCTCTACATGAGCTCCGGCGTCAGGTTCGTGACTGTGCTCCTGCTCTGGTTTCTCTTGATGATGGGCTGCAACCTATAACCTGTTCCTCCCCACGTTTGTTTTGGTCAGTGTTGTATCATCTCAACAGAAAACAGAAAGCAAGCCAGAGCATCCAGATCTTATTTCCCTGGGGCTTTCCCAGGTGAACTACAGCCATGTCTTTTCCGGCTCTTACTCTCTCTGTAAGACGCACGTTGGCTTCTTTCATTCCCCTTCAGTTGCTGCTTCTTGCTTTTTCCATTTTGAGATGGCTGGTCTAGTCAGGGCGACTGGCGCTTGAGCCCATCTGAGGACCAGAGTTCTAAATTACAATAGCAGGAGGCACAGAAGTCCTTGCACTCACAGATAAGCACTAGGAGAACCAGGAATACTAAACATGCAGGGTTGTCTCTTCAAAGGAAGGGACGTATACCTGTTTTCTGCCCAGAAGACTGGGAACAGAGGTCTGACGACTTTTGCGCTATCTGTATGACCAAGAACATACTAAATCCTCCCTGCCCCCAGGCCCCTAAGACGTCACATGTAGTCAATCTACAGAACCCACCTTTATGGAAGATGACATATGTACTTTACAAAGATTTCAATGTAGTCATGCTGTAAACTTTGTTGTACACATGGGGTTGAGTTAATTATCACCAGGAAACTGCTTTCCAAATTGTGCTGTGCTTAAATATGCCCAAAATAAACTACCTGGTGTCAGACTCTTGCAGTTTGAACCAGCGTCAGCCAGTAACTGAATCGTGTTGAACTGGACTTCCTTCTTCCCTTACCCTTGCTGGGGACTGTGAACCCCAAGACCCTGAATTTCCTGTGGCACCCCCCCCCCACGCCTGCTGGAGTAAACAACTTGTTTTTCTGTGCTTGCAGCTGCTCTGAGCAAACAACTTGTTTACCAGCTGCTCTGAGCACCAGACCCTCAGGAGTTCCTGATGGCAGGGGAGTGGTTTCTGGTAGGCTTACAGCTGAGAGTTAGGGCGTGGCCATTAGTCAAGGAGACCCTATATAAGCTGCCCTGGAATGCGATAAAGTGGGCATTCTTGGTGTTATCCGTGTCCCTGTTTCAATCTTCAGCCCATTGCCCGACTTGCGAACCGTACCTTAGCGTGTAGCTACAACACTGATCAACACTCTGTTAGCCATGGTGTTTGCAGAGACCGCCCCCATACACAGTGGCCAGTGCCCAACTTCTGCTTCAGCCAGAACCACCAGAACCAAGCAGGAAATGTTGATCATTACAGAAGAAGCATAAACACCTACCGCAAAACAATAGTGGTAAAAATAACTAACGCACAGGGAACTGTTCTATTCTGGGGCTGAGCCATTTAGAAAGAAAGGTCTCACTGTCTTTACAAATCCCTGACTTAACAGGGATTATATTACGGTGAACAAAACGTGGCTAAGATATGAGTGCTTTACCCAAGCTCACATAGGTCGTGGGCACAGAACTGAGGCTGTGGCTGGAATTGCTGAATCCTGGACTGGAGAATGCCCACAGAATCTTGTGACTTGCCTGTGTCAAGTTATATGGGATGGGGACAGTTGCTGGAGAGTCAGTGGAGAGTGTTAGGAATTCTACAGTGGCCTGAGAAGTGGCAGAGGTGGGCCATGGTGGCGGTGCCATAAAGAGATGACAGGAAGACAAAAGAGCTTGCTAAAACACACGGCTGGGTGAGCCACTGTCTTCACACCACACTGAGACAAAATTACAGTCTGAGCCACATCTTGGAGGCAAAAGATGTGACAAGGTTGGACTCTGACACAAGGTCATAAGATTGACAATTTGAGTTGTTAGCTTGACTTTCTCATATTCTCATCCAGAAGTCAAGAACCCCATCTTGGATCCCAGTACTCCTCTTCCATTCCATCATAGCCTCTACTCTAGTCTTTTTTCCTACCTGTACCACCTCTAAAACAAAGTCTACTCCAAGGCTACTGGCAAGGAGGAGGGCTTCTGAAGTTCAGGGCCACTGTCAAGTTCTTAGGGGGTTGGAGAGGGAAGGTAGGGAGTGAGGCTACCTCGTACTTTACCCATAGTTCAAGGCCTTCATGCATTCATAAGTTCAAGAATCTAAGCTGGGAATCAACTCTCCTTGCTTTCCATTTGCTCAGAGTGGGTGGGAGAGAAATGTTGTATTTCTACCACATGGGAGGATAAAAATAGCTATAGAATATGTTTCTTGTTTAAAAAAAAAAGCAACCATGAGCATTTAGCACCTGAATACCTACCAAAGGAGCCCCAGGGAAGACATGAACAGAGGCGTGTGATGTAAGGGCAGGCAATGAATGATTGTACTTAGATTCTTGGTATCCTGTAGGCTTATTCACAGTGGAAGCCTCTGGGGTCCTCAGCCCGGAAGAATGAAATATAAAAACACAGACCCAGAATGCAAATGACTCATTTTGATCACACACACACACACACACACACCCCATAGTTTAATTTGAAGGAAACACATTGGTAACGCATGCTACCTGAAGCTGCCCCTTCAGGGTCTGGTACTCACCACCTGATTAAATTTCACCTGCCATCATTAGCCCTACCAAGTTCTCCATAACAGTCTCACAGAAGCTGCCGCAATTAAAGAATTGATAATTTGGTATCTTCTGTTGCCAGAGTCCTGCAGGGTATGATGGAAGACGATTTTAATGTGATGTAGTTTCAGGGATGTAAAACATGGCTCATTTTCACAGACACACACACATGCACACACACAGACCCACACATACACACACAGATACGCACATACACACACACGCACACACACATACACGACATATACACACGCATACACGCACACACACAGACATGCACACACGCACACACACAGACACACACACATACAGAGACACACACATACAGGGATACACACATACAGGGATACACACAGATACACACACACATACACACAGACACACACACAGCAGAGATATCTGTTCTATATTAAAAAAAAACCAACAAAACAATCCGTACACACAAAGAATGAAAACCATCCAAGAGCTACTATATCAGCAGATACATTAATTTATCAGTCAGAAAATTCAAATAAATGGGACGCTCGTGTATCAGAAGGCTGACCTGGTTAAATGGATCAGTGAATGAGGGCTGTCCTCTATCAAAGCCAGAGGCTTATCCTGCCGCAGGCGTGTGTGTTACTCCTGACTAGAGCTGGAACGTTGTTTGTGCTGTGTGAGCATTCTACCGTAGCAACATCCACGGCCATCCCTTTTTTCCTCTATTTTTCTTTTTAAAAATGCATTTGAAGGAATGAAAATGTACTGTGTAAAATACATCATTTGGCATTTTGATTATTTCAGACTGAAATCCTGCCATTCCTTCATGAATCCATTTTTCCTTCTCTAAGCAGGGTAAAGGCATCATGTCCTCGGACTGTACTCTGCATTTGCTGTGAAAATCCCCATGTATGTGCATTTAACAAAATGTATGCTTTTCTCTCACAAATCAGCTTTTGTATTAATTGGGTTCTTTCATCTCTCCAAAGAGCTCCTGTAAAATCTATGAGGGAAGGGGAGCTTGCTGTCTCTCTTACGACATCTATTCTTATTCCAGAGAAATAAATTGGCTTCCACAGCAAGCCTCGCTCCACCCTCCCTGGGCAGTCATTTGACAATTGCTGACTTGCTCTCGGGGGCTGCCTCATATCACGTATAATTTAGTTCCGAGTCTCCACTTCATAGACTCCAGCTACTGGAGAGCAAGGCTGGATTTTTTTGCGCTTATGCAGCATGGGAAATTTTTCCTGGACCACATGATCCCCTTTGTAGACACTTGTTGAACAAATAATTAAAAAGAAATCCTGAACTTTTCACCGCTGTCTGCGTCATTCATGGTGCTAACGGGAGATTTTCTTTCACCCTGTCTCTCTGCTTTATCAGTCTAAAGATACATGGAACACTGAGCAGGGATGTTCCTGCTACAGTCGCTGCCAGAGTCAGCCGTGAGCCCTACCACTTCCAGTGGACGGGAGTTTCTCAGGACACAGAAACAACAGAATTCATTTCTGCCAACGAGATTTGGAAGAAGATGGCGAACCACACAGTGCAAACCGACTAGCTTCAGTCGAAGATGGATTCACACCTGTGCTTGGAGCCTTTACCAGAAAGGTCCGTGTGCTGGGACTCTTCTTAGCATTGTTTTAAAGGGCGCGCTTTGAGCCAGCTCTTCTGAGCTCAAGCGGCTCCTCAGCCACCGGCCTATCTTCTGGTGTAGTTTTGTGGACGTCACTGTTACAATGCCTGATGTTGGTTTATTCCCCTCCTAAAGGTCAGAGCTTCACTCTCATGATTTAAACTTTACTTCGTAAAAATAAAAGCAAAGAGAGACAGAGCTAAGTACTTGAGACTTTTCAGTGAGGAAGAAATGCACAGTTTCCTGGCACAGATAATAAATTCCCTCAATGTCATTTCCCAGATCAACACTCTGTGGGGATTCTTCTAAAGAATTCAGAAATAATCCCAGCTTCCTGCTCTGCTCTTTCAAGGCGCAGAGGAGCTGGAGATGAGATGCGCCCATACCACAAGGCTTATGTTGTCGGCCCAACTCCTGCATGGGAATGGAGCCCTGGTGGATTAGGCAGGGCTCTCCAGAGGAACAGAATGGATAGCATGTGTTTGTATTGGAAAGGGGATGTACTAGACTGGCTTACTTGATAGACGCTGGGTAGGCCAAAAATGGCTGCCTGTACTCTGGAGAGCCTGAGAATTGCTGCTCGGTTCACAAAGCTGGGTGCTTCAGTCAGGAGGCCAGCCTAACGCTGAGGGTCTGGAAGATTCCTGGAAGTCACTGGCTTCAGCCCATATCGGAAGCCAAAGAAGCTGGAATCTGATGCTGGTGAAGAATGACAGCAGCTGCAGCAGCAGGACTGCCACCACCACCACCACCAACATCACCACCACCAATATCACCATCACCGCCAACAATATCACCATTACCACCACCAATATCACCACCACCAATATCACCACCATCACCACCAATATCAGTATTACCCACCACCACCACCACTATCACCACCACCACCACCAATATCAATATTACCCACCACCACCACCAATATCACCATTACCCACCACCACCATCACCACCACCCACAAATACCACTACCACTACCACCACCAACACTATCACCACCATCACTAACAGGGGTGGATAATGCTATTAGCAAGAGGCAAAAGCAGGCAAGCAAAATAACCTTTTTTTAACCTCTTTATATGGGTCACCTGTTGGAAGATACCTTCCGCTCTGAGGGAGAGCTGTACCTGGAGCGGCTGGAAGTTTTCTCCCTTAGTTAATCCTTTCTGGAAATACCCTCCCAGATCTGTGCAGAGATGTACTTCTTCGTTGACTCCAGATTCCATGGAGTTGACAAAGCAAGATTAACCACATTACAGTGACCTATTTTGTCCCTGAATTGCATGTTTGCAGGTCCAATCCCTTCAGGTAGAAAGAGAAGCTGTGTGCAGCCCCTAAGTTTTGAGGTCTGGGGTAGTAAGCTTTGGGAACCTACCCTCATGTCCTATTAGCTTTTTGCTCATTTTCTAGTCTCTTAGTCTTGCCTTGATTATGGAGTCACTCTAATGGACCCGACCCGACAGCTTCACCTAATTCTCTTCCTAGGACTTTAGTGTTCCTCTTATCCTGGAAGTCTAGACCTGATCCTGTCTCTTTCCCCACTGCCAGAAGTCCTGCTTCAAAGAGAGTGGACTCCCATGCTGACAATCTGTCAGCACCTTCCTGGCTACATGGTGTAAGCTTCTAGACAGTGAGCTTCTTATCTAGAAACTTCTACCTCACGGAGAACTATTACTGGCCTGAAGAGTATCCAAATTGTCACATCATTTTGATGACTGTAATTGGGCTTGGGGTCAGCTTTCTCAGCGCTGAGATGCCGCACTGAATCAGAACTTAGACAAACCTGTGCAATTCTCTTCTCTGCTTCTTTTGTTGCTCTAGCAGACCACAGTCATGTCTGAGGGACAGCTGTTCTCAGAGCCGAGAGAAATCGATAGAATAAACTCTTGACCATTTACCTCTCTCAGTGAGCTGTATTCTCCCCTGCCCTGCTGGCATTTTCGGAGTCATCATGGAGACGTTACTCCTACCCCTCCCTCCATCCTCTTTTCTTTCCCATTTCCTTCCTTTTCATCTTTTTGTTTCCTGCTTCCCATTCTTTTAAAGTTGTTGCAAAGGAAGGACAAAGAAATCTGCTGTTTATCACTAAAATTGCCCAGACATGACATCAAACCCCGGCTAGCCAGCCCTTTCTTAGGAAAACTCAATTCTTAGGCTTTCGTCATAGTCCCAAACAAATGATCCATCTGAACCAAAGACTGAAGGCCCAGTACTGGAGGGAAACAGGAGATGGGGTCCTACCATGTCACCAAGGCCAGGCACAATTTGCCCAATAGAATCACTGTGGTGGATGACGTGGTCTGTGTGATCTGAAAAGAGAAAGCAGACAAGCGGGACCACGCAGTTTGGGAGATTGATTTTGTTTTGTTTGTTCTGTGTATAAAATGAGATTGGGAAGGAAGCACAGGCATTATCTGTGGAGAATGAGAATGTAATTTATGTGCTTCCTCCCGCCGCCTGCATTCTGGGTGTGCTGAGTGCCATTGCGTTCCACCGAGTTACCGTTAATATACCGCCAGTCTCTATAGATATGGCTCCCGGGAGAAATCTCAAAACCCATACTGACAAGGATGCAATCCACAGTGTACTGCTTTTTATGGGAGCCCCACAAAGGATCTATGTATTTCATATAGTTGTATTTTTATTTTTTAGTTCGACCTAGGAAAGGCAAGGCGTATCTTCTGGAGAGTTAAAAAACTAATATACCTAAGTGGAAAAAAAGAAGGTCAGATTTCTCAGACTTCAGGGCAAACTTGAACCACGTGCACACCATTTTCTCATCTTAAAAAAATGACAGCATTGAACTCCACCATTGCCGAGTTCAGTTTCCACCTCCCTAAAGTCTTAGATTCTCCGGTTGTAGGTTTTACTATTTTCTCCTCAGAGAAGTGACTGCTGAATGGTAAAGGAAGTTCATCCAGGGGTTTCCTTCAGAGAATCCCTCCTTAAAAAGAAAGCTGAGATGACTTCCATCCATTCCTGGCTGGCCTACTCCCCCCGCGCTGCTATGGAGATGAGACAGGAGAACAGGGTACCACATAAGGAGGGGTGGGCTTAGCACTCCCCGGGCAACAGCCAGGAAGTAGAGGGTAGAGTCAGAAACGAACACATATGTTCATGTTATAAAAAAACAAAAAAACAAAAAAAAAAACAAAAAAAATCTGAGGTCATGGTTTAGGCATCAACAGAACCAAACACCCTAAAGAATATGGGGAGTAGGAGGGTGAGGTCAACTGGCAAGAAACAGACAATCTCATGAGAGAGGAGGCTGTCCGGACAGCAAGGACAGGCTGAGACATTAAACATCTTGACAGTGACACCTATGAAGCAGGCAGTATGCTGATCTGTGTGGCTGCCCCCACTTCCGTGGGAGACACCCCACATCACCAGGAGGGAGTCTTCTCTGAGTTGGCAGGATACACATGGAACACAGCCAAATGTGGAGTGGAGGGGGCTGGGGATTCCTTCTCCTGGCCCAGATTTTCAGCTATAGAAAGAAAATACCTCTGATGTCATGGTTGATCCTGAGCTACCTTGTTCAGTGACCCATAAACTGGTGGCATTTGTCACTTTCTTTGTGTCTCAACCATCTCTGTTTCCAAACAAACCTACCATATCCCCTTTTCCATCCAGGGTTTATGCAATATGTAGAGGCCCCACACATTCCAACTTTTGGGTTCTGTCCAATATATAGTAATTCATAATTTGCCTACAAAATTAGCTACTCATTTGCTTTACAATTGGCCATGATTTCTCAGCCATCAGCTGACTAACTTGGGAATTCTTGTGCAGGGAGAAAATCTAATACACAAATTGCTTGCAGAGGTCATAAAATGTTATGGATTATAAACCTGGCAATGGAGGAAGCTGACACAGTGTTAATTTACTTAATATTTACCAAGTTGTTTTCTGTATGTGCCTGGGATGAATTTTCTTTAGCACATAGAGGCTACTCAGTGTCTGCAGCCAAAGCTTACCAGGAATATACCTATGAAGAAGTTAGGCTCCCGAGAAACAGACACCAGTGAGAACCATGGGACCCCTTAGCTGAGGGTTTTAGAAAGAACCATACTACAGGATTTGGGCTTGAGTTTGACCACTGGGAGAAGTTGAGGAAGTGGTACTTTGTTCTGGAGAGGTAGTTGAGAAGGGATGGTTATGTATCTTCCCAAAGAGGATATACTCACGGGGATGAAAATCAAAACTGATGGAGCAGCCACAACCACTTATAGCAACCAGAACAGGATACAGGGAGAGAATTTGCTATGTTTCATTGAACAAGGATTGGGTCCTCTCTGTGTTTTGATAAGAGCACAGAGTGCTCTTCTTTGAGTCTTGATCCAACACAGCAGCACAGTGGCTCGTGTTAGCACTTGGTGAAGCTGCACATGTTCACTCTGGTCTCGTGATAGCATCATTTCTGCCACTGAGTACCAAGGCCACTTCTCTCCTTTCTAAGTTAGACATTTTGTCTTTTACATATCTCAATAAAGTGTATGTGTGTCCTGGAAAAGTCTTACTGCATCAAAGGGGCTTCCTAGTAGATTTCTACTGGATGTTTTTAGCATTGGATTTAATGGTGTTTTTATCTATCTATCTATCTATCTATCTATCTATCTATCTATCTATCTATCCATCCAATCATCTATTATCTATCTTTTACCTAATGCTTGTATTGAATGATGCCTCAAGCCTAGACTTCTCAAATTTATTTAAAAAGATAACTCAATGTTTTTTTCACCCCTATTTCTCCTATTTGGAGTATGTAACATCTTACTCCAAAATACTTCAATAAGTATCTCATATGGACAGAGCTGTATTCTCCTACATTAACATACTGCTACATGTGTGACTGTGTGCACATGTGTGTAGTGAAAAGACATCTCATCTGAGCTATTTTAGAGTAAGTTGTCAACACCATGTCTCAGAATTCTTGGATATCTTGGTGTAGGTTTCCTATAAATGAGGCTATTCTCTGCAGAACCAAACTTCAGTGGTCATCATGAAGAAATTAAGACTGCTCTATAAACACTGCATACTAATGAGACTCTGCTCAGGCTTCATCAGTTGTGCCCATTAAGTGCTTTGTGGCAAAGAGATGTAGCCCTAACCTTGGCTGTGCCTCTGGACTCAATCAGTTTCTCACTTTTTTTTAACTCTCATGACGTTGACAGTGGAAACAGTTAGGGGCATTTTGTAGAATGTTCCCAATGGTATTATCTGAGCCTCACAGTGAAACTCATATCATGCTTTTCAGCAAGAACATTAAAGAAGTGATTCAAGACTCTCCTTGGGGGGCTGGAGAGATGGCTCAGTGGTTAAGAGCACTGATTGCTCTTCCAGAGGACCCAGGTTCAATTCCCAGCACCCACATGGCAGCTCACAACTGTCTGAAGATCCAGTTACAGGAGATCTGACACCTTCACACCAATGCACATAAAATAAAGTTAAATAAACCATAAAAAATATTTAAAAAAAAAAAGACTCTCCTTGGGTACTGAGGGAAATATTGATACAGTTTATCTCATTGGAGAACATTTACTGTGATCATCTGATTAGGTTACTGTACGTGGTCTTTCCCAGTTAATAATGATCAACTAACTATTAATTAATTGGTCCTGAGAGTTGAGCTCAGGGTGATGTACATGCTGTGTTGGGTGAGTGAGTGGCACCTCAAGCCTAGACTCCTCACATTTATTTACTTAAAAAATAATTTATTTTTATTTTATGTGTATGAGCATTTTGCCTGCACATGTGTGTGCACTCTGTGCTTTCCTGGTGTCTGTGGAAGACAGAAAGGGGCACTGGATCCACTTGAACTGGAGTTTCAGCATATGACTGAAATTCTGGAACTGTAAGGGGAACGTAGTGAGTGTCCTTTAAGATACAGGCTTATGCTGTTCTCAATTAGATTGTGGTCACTCGGGAAATAAGGCCAGTAATCAACACACGGAACCATGAAATTTAAAAATCTGTACAGCAAGGAAGCGGTCGTTGGAATGAAAAGGCAGCATACTGAAAGGGAGAAAACTTTTTTCGAGTCATACATCTGACACAGGATTAGGATCTAGAATATACAAAGAACTTAAGAAACTATATATCAAGAAAATGAACAATTCAATCAAAAAATAGGCCATGGATCTTAACAAATAGTTCTCAGAAGAGAAAGTACAAATGGCTGGTACTGTTTTATAAAAAGTGTCCAGCATCACTAGCCACCAGGGAAATGTAAATGAAAGCCACTTTGAAATTCCATCGCTCTCCAGTCAGAATGGCCATCACCATGAACATAAATGACAATGAACACTGCTATGGGTGTGGGAAGAGAGGGGCCCCAGCATACTTTTGTTATAGGATATAGAGACATTAATTTTGAACTGACTGGGAGATTTAACCCCTGGTTTCTAGTTCTCATGGTGCTAGAAGGTGCTACGTAGACTGTTTGGAGAGAAAAGACATCAGCGAAACTCCCCAGAACTGTACCCATCTTGTTCAATATCAACAACATACACAGTGGTACAATAGCGGCATGGTGGTCATGACAGAAACCAACCACTTTCTGATTGGATTTGAGTTCTGCTTCACGGGAGACAATTCACTCCCAGTCAAAAGACCATGGTGTAGGGTAGTTATAAACCCTGGGGGAAGCTTACATTGTTGTTCAATGGTGTTGCAAAACTGCTTTCTAAATATTCACATTGATACCTATAGATTTGTGCTGTTTTCAAAGAAACTTCTTTTGTAGTGTACTGTGGCCAGTGCACAGAATCCTAACTGGTCCAAGTGCTGAAAATAAGTGGTTGTAAATGCTCACCCCCAAATGGGACATCTTTATCACCCCCCCCCAGGGCTCATGGAGCATGTGGAAGAAGGGGAACAAAGAACACAGGGAGACATGCTGTGACAAGGCTGTGGTCCCCTCACAGAAGCAGTGATCACCCATACAAGACCTGCCTAGATAAGAGGAGTCCTGTAAGAATTCCAGACTGGGTGGGGGAGAGGCTCACTGAACCCCATTCCTAGCTGAGGCAGTTGATGGCTTCTGGGGCCAAGAGCGACTTCACTTGAGTGTGTGGCTACTGGTAGGTAGCTCGTGCTACACTTGATGACTCCATACCTGTGTGCACGTGAGCATCACTGATTCAACTCAACGGCTTGTAGAAGAGGAAGAGGAGGAGGAGGGGAGAGTCAGTGAAGTCGGGGGTAAGATGTGCTGGGGATGTCTAAGAGGAGTTTGAGTGGGGAAGTGAGGGATAAAAACTATGACATGTATAAAATTCTAAAAGATAAGTAAAATGTTATATCCATACAAACCACCTCCTGATACAAAACAGATATACTGAGTTAGATGGTAATCTCATCCACATGCTTTAATTGATGAATTAATTCTCAGTTTCTCACAGAAGCCTTCAGAATAATGTCTGACTGACTAGCTGGACACCTTAGGGCCCAGGCCAAGCTGACAAAGACAATTACCCATCACATTTTCCAACTTCATTCCCTCAATCCTCCCAGACCTGTGTGAGTTGGAAGGAGAGCCTGTGACCGTTCTCTAGTGACTCCTGCCACGCTCTTGCTTCCTGGTTATTCAACATTGAGGCAGGAAGTCTCCATTTTCCTCAGACACCTTAGAAGCTTATTCTGAGTTCCTCCTTGTTTGTGACCGGATTAATGGATGTTGGGAGGAAAAGCAAATTTGGTGAGGCCTCCCGTGCCTTTGCCTGTCTGCGTTGTTCCCTGGTTGCGTCTTTCTAAGAAGGTCTGAGCAGGTCCTGAGGACAGTGAGGTAGGTGTTTGGAAGCTGGTCAGCATCCATCAGCAGCCTGTGCCTGGGGAAGTCCTCCGCTCCCCTCGGGGGATCAGAGCGGTGAGGAGCATGCGCAGTTCCTTTCTACCTCTAGATACTGGAGCTGGTAGTGAGAAGACAGCAGGCAAAGGAGGCCGGCAGCTGGGGCAGCCAGCAGCTTGTTATGTGCAACAAGATCACTCGGTTCAGAGCCCATTCTTTGAGTCTCTTAGCAGGTCTTTGTGTTTTCCTTGTCAATCACACATGTAGAACCTTATCAATAGTACTCAAAGATGAAAAATGTTAATGCCGTCTGCTCTCTGTGCGAGCCAGCCTGTATCACGCGATATCCTGCTGAGCTAGAAACTAAGCCCTCCCTCTTTCTTCTCTCCCTTGCTTTCTCCCTGCTTTTCTCGCCCTCCCCCTCTTTCCATTTTTCCCTTCTTTCTGTCATCCCTCCCTGATCCTTATTTATCCAGATGGATATTTATTAAGCGCTGTGGGCATAACAGCAGGTATAAAGATGGAAGAGAAGCTATTACTTCTGAGATGGTCACAGTATAGCAAAGGGACTGGAAATAGAAGCGAACCTTGTAATGCACTTGTGATTAAAACCCATGACTCAGACTGAATGATGCTGGGGAAATTGAGTCAGAAAGCCCAGGGAAGGTATGTCATGCAGGTGTGTCACACAGGACTGGAGGTGCGAGAGAGGTTGGGGAGAGCAACAACATGCTAATGGGAGAAACGAAGAGCTTAAGTTAGCCCAAGACAAGGGCTGCGGTGCTTTGCCGCAGTACCCCAGGCTTGCTGTGTCAAACATGGATTCTAGTGTCTTTTCTACATCCTCAGATCCCTACCCACGCCTCCTGACTCCCATGCTTTCTATGGCTTTGCCAACTGATGTCTTTGCTCTCAGAAGCAACTTTTTGATGCCTGGCAGTCTTTATGTGCACAGCTGACCTTGCCCTTGTCCAACTCTTCATCTCCAGCTCAGGGCTGGAGGCTGCGGGATCCTCTGATGAATATAGATGACCCCGGAAAAAGCTGCAGTGGGAGCCGGCTCCCTGTGCGAGTCATAAGTAGAACGCCCAGCAGAGATTTGCCGTTGCTCAGTGGCTCTCCGGTTCATACGTGCAAAGCAACTCCACTTAGAACAAACCAAACTGGGTGTACATGCATGCGCAGGCGTGCACACACACACACACGGATGCTCAGGTGGAACAGGAAGCTCAGGCTTGTACTAGCTCATTTCTCAGTAGCTCGGAAGGGAAGGCTTACGCTTTTGTATTGCTATGTAAAACAGCATGCCCACGTCCTCTGGGAGCAGTAGGAGTGTGAAAATGTGGCCACGCTGCCAATAATATGGGAGGAAGATGAAAATAGCAGATGGAAGTTGCGATTATGGCCAACAGAAATAGGAAGCTGCTGCTAGGTCACCTGCCCAGCCCTCAGCGCTGGCCTATTAGCTGTCATTAGCCCTTATCCAGGAAACAATTTGCATCTGCTGAAATCCTTGTAACATTGGATTTCTGCCCACACACTCATCACCCTGCCTTTTTCCTTGTGGATTAAAGAGAAAGTAGCCAGTGAATTACGTTTCTTTGTGGGCAGAAAAGTGCTATTCTGTGACCCAGGAGACAATGGGTTGGGGCAGCTTTCTGAGCAACAGTATGACTGTGGGGATAGAGTAGAGGATACATCAAAAGAGCACCATGTCCCATCTGCTGCTGAGCAGACTCCAGGGTCCCCCAGAACAGGAAGGTTGGAAATTTTCTTATGGAATTCAGCAGCCTCCAACGAAAATCTTTTCCAGGGCCTACAGGATCTTGGAGGTTAGGATTCCTTGTACATGTTTCCTTTGGTTGTTCCCACTATTGAAGCATCCCTGAGAGCTTCCCCTTCTAGTTATGCTGGGGACCTGGCTTCAGGGGGAGACTCCCTTGGCCTAGTAGTAGCTCAGCCCTTTGAAGCAGGTCACAACACTGGATGGCGGTCTTCCCAGATTCCCCTTGGCATCTGTTTGTTCCTCATCTCCTGGGGCATGGGTGGTCGGTATGAGTCCTCTTACTTCTTCTCAGATCTTGCACATTCTGTTTCCAAGACAACGTGGCCCGTGCTGATGGTGCCTGAACTGGAAGCCCCACGCTGGCCTCTTAGGCTTTAGAGGTGATGGGGATCAGATCCAGGGTCTTGGTGACCCTAAGAAAGTGCACTGCTACTGAGACGTGTTCTTTGTATGTTGAGCTAAGTTTTCACTAAAATGCCTAAGGTGGTCCTGTACTCTGTAGCCCAGGCTGGCTCCAATTTTCAATCCTTTAGTCTTGGCCTCCCCAAAGTAGGTGAGATTATACGGTCTATGCCACCAGGTCAAGTGCACTGACCTCTTTGGGAATGTATCTGTAGCCCATTTAGCTAATGTCTCTGAGCTGCAGGCTCTCCTCTCCCCTCTTCTTCCCCCCTTCTCCTCATCTCTGGTCACTCCACCCCCTCACTCCTTTTCCTTCCCCCTTCCCTCTCAATTTCCCCCTTACAGAGTTATTATGAGGCTATAAAAATACAGTGAAGAATAATTAAAAACATTTATAAATGGATCGTGAGAGACATTGAAATAGTTCGGTTTGACCTTCCGCACCAGGTCCAGAACTCCTAAGCTCTGTGTGACACAGAGCTCTCTGCCTCCATGTCACAATTTGAGACAGAGTCTTTTGTTTATTTGTTTTCGAGACAGGGTTTCTCTGTGTAGCTTTGGAACCTGTCCTGGAACTCGCTCTGTAGACCAGACTAGCCTCCAACTCACAGAGATCTGCCTGCCTCTGCCTCCTGCACTTGACCTCCTGGGTTTAAAGGCACGTGTCACCACTGCCCAGTGAGACAGAGACTTTGTGGTGACCCCAGGTCACCTTCTTCCAACTTTTTTTCCAATCATGGTTTAAGGACCACTGTCAAATAAGGCTTTTAATTCACAGTCCCCTCAACCGTCTTCCTCCTCAATCAAAACCTGGAACATGTCCTGGTCTTCGACACAGGTTTTATTACCTGGCTGTTTCTTCCTGTGTTCCCCCACAGTTTGGAAAGTTTTGTTTTCCTTCCTTGGTGAGAGAGCATGACTCCAGACTCCCCTTGTGGTTCACTAAGCCTAACCTTTCTTGTTTGGGATCTTTTTTTCCTACTGCAGACAGGCGCCTTGGGGGAAAGCATGGCAGGTCACCGTCATTTTCGTAGCTCTGGTGATGGGGACACTGCAGATGCTGTCTGGTGTTGGTTGAAATGTACTTGTAACCGCTCTTAGGATCTCATATCAACAGAGCGTGGGGTGGGAACAGAAGCCACCTGCAGGCATTACAGGAAAGAGAATTACGCCATCTCTTTTGAACTCAGATGATCTTCCACACCCAAGTGCAAGCAAGCGTGGTACCTATCCTTGGAGATTCCTGAGATGTAGCCCTCTGCAATGATTCTTATATCCTACATCCCTCCCATCTGACCTCCTGAACTCAGAGTGGTATAACTGGAACCATCTGTGGCCACTACCAGGTGACACCAATATTCATTGTCCTTTACTTACTAGGCAATTGAATTTCTAGCAGGTTATATTTTCTCCCAGACACCGTGGTGGACAAATGTCTAGGTTCTGGGGCTTTGGTATTATTATTATTTTAAAATGAAAGAGTGTGATTGTCACTTCTTTACCCGTTCCTGTGGATGAGGGGTTCAAGCTTCCAGGAGGGCTCATTAATAAAACAGGCACCAGGTACTTGAGGCATGGAGCCATCGTGGAGCGGAGGCATTGGGCCCAGTGCGCTCTCTCTCTCTCTCTCTCTCTTATTTTGTTTTGATGAAGAGGAAGCTGAGATTGAAAGTGGATCCAGCCAGGATCCATTTCTGACTTTGAGCTGCACATGGCCAAACACAGCCCTGCTGGTTGTTCCTCTATGGGGGCAGAGCGAGAAGTTTTCCATCCCCATAACAGGTGTAAATGGGAATGAATTTTTTTTTGCACAATATACTGCAGCATTTCCTGTGTGTAAAAAGGCCGGGGTGAGCAGCCTGGAGGAAATTTAGGAACCAGCAAGGGCATAGCTAACACAGCCCTAAGGCCATCTATTTTGATAGCATTGGGATTAGGAGCCTGGCAGTTGGCAGTTTAAGACCAGGGCACGTAGGAAAACATAGCCTACATACAGGCCTGACAGGTGCCCAAGACGATGTGGAAGTTAGAGGGCAACTGAGCAAAGAGTCAGCTGGGGCAGAGTTCCGGCTGTTGAGAAGAGGGCACGTTGGGGAGGGGGCAGGAGGTGCTGAATTCCAGCACCAGTGTGAGGTGTGTGCACCCACAGCCTCCATCTCAGCCAGTTGGCTGTCTCCTCATTATGCAATGCAGGCAGGCCCGTGTTTCCTCCGGATTATGTCTCTGTGGAATTCCTCGTAATTAAGTTCTTTTAAAAACCTTCGATGCTGTGTACAAAATAGAGTGATGCTCCAGCACCAAATTCCGTAAGGACAGCGAGCTATGCATGTACGAAAACTTTGAGGTTGGCCAACCGGCTGCTGAGAAGGGCGGCGATGCTCTAATGGGGACTGTGACATCTTGAGGACTCTGGGGACTCAGCCTCCTATCCTTAGTTTGCTGCGGCCTTCCACTGTCCACACAATGAAGACAGTGCATGTTTGCTTTGATCACACACAGTAGAAAAGTCCTCAGCCTCTGAGCCGCATCTCCACTCCCACTGCCTCCGAATGTTTAGTTGGAGGCAGGGTTTCTTTGACTTGCCCAGGTTAGCCTCAAATGGAGAATCTTCTTGTCTCTACTTCTCAAGTTGTTGCGATTCCAGATGTGCATCATCTCTCTTGGTCCCTAATGTCCTGCTCTTTGATAAGGTTAGGGCTAGAAGATTAGGGACTGGGCAGCTCTGAGAGTAAGGTTGTAATGCTTTTACTTTTTTAATGTGAAAAAACTGAGTCTTAGAGAAGTAACATTTTCAAGTTCACAAAGCATGTGAGTAGAAAAGACAGTCAAGACCCCTGATTCCCCTTTCACACTGTCCTGATGCAGAGAAAGTCTTGGCTGTAACCTTCATTGCCATCTAACACACCAGGTGGAGTTCATTCATCCTTTAGAGAAGCGAAAACCTATAGTAATATAAATTGAAATTTAAAAAAAGGTGTAGAATTAATTCTCACACCAGGAGAATGCTGTCTTTAAGGGAGTGTGACTTAATACATTGGGTGGTAGTTCCCATAGAGTTGAAAGCAGGTTGTACTAGGGCATTGGCCTTAAGTGAAATGGTAGAGTGAATAATTTTTTAATATATCTTGGGGAGCTCAGAAGCTGGCTAGAGAATTCTAGATATGAAGGAAGTACAGTGGGGGCAAAGATAAGGAGATTCATTGCAGTAGAATATCAGGGAAAGCTGCGGAAGGATGATAACTATGGTGGTTTGAATAAAAAACAGTCTCCATAAGGAGTGGCACTGTTAGGAGGGTGTGGCCCTGCTGGAGCAGGTGTGGTCTTGTTGGAAGGTGTGCCATTACAGGGTGGGCTTTGAGGTTTCAGACTCTCAAGTCAGTCCTGCTACCTGAGGATCCAGGTGGAAACGCTCAGCTCTCCTCCAGAACCATGTCTGCCTACACTCTGCCATGTTTCTTGCATGGTGATAATGGACTAAACCTCTGAACTGTAAGCCAGCCCCAATTAAATGTTTTTCTTCATAAGAGTTACTGTGGTTATGGTTTCTCTTCACAGCAATAGAAACCCTTAACAAGACAATAAGCATTTGACTTGAATCTGGGAAAAGAACCAGAGAAAGAGTTTTCTTGTGTGTATGGTGTTTACTATGTGTGTATGATATCTGTGTTTGTGTGTGCAGTATGTAGCGTGTGATGCGCTTGGTATATCTGCGATATCTATGTGTGATGTATGGGATGGGTGTGTTATATTTGTGGTATATATATTATGTGTGGCATGAGTGGGTATGGCCTGTGGTACATGTTTGATGTGCTTGTGGTCTGTGTGCTTAGGTTTGTGTGTGTGTGTAATATGTGTAGGTATGGTGACATGATAGGGGTTTTAGGGATTTGATCCCTTTAGGAATCTAGGGTTAGGTTTCCCAGAGAGACTGAGGTCAGAATGAGATTATGAGAACCGAAGAGTTAGGAGCAGGGATGACCTCAGGATGGAGGAGACGGGCAGAAAGCCACACATCTCAGAAAACAGTATATATATATTAGTCTGACTACAGCCTTCAGATCTGGCATTTGCAATGAATTTCCCAGGAGTTACCATTAACCTTTGCCCAGTTAACACAGGCAGATGGAGAGGGAGGGAGCAGAGGCTCAGGAAGAGTGAGTGAGGTGAGAGCCATGCTGGGTCCGGGAGGTGGGGTCCTTAGAGTGCCACCCCCACAGCTAAGGACAGAGTGGGAAGATGCTGGCTAGATTTTTACTGTTGATAGAGCCACTGGCATTGGCCTTGGTGGCTTCTTAGAAACCTGATGATAGGACAGGAAGTATTGGGTGGTCTCTGCACTGTTGGCTCCTCCAGCGTGCACTACGCACCACGGGATGCCCTCTGTGGGAGAGGCTGAGAGCAGAGTGATTAATGGTCACAACAGCTGTGGACCCAAAGGGAGGGGTGAATTCTTGCCCTCTGGGGTATGCTAGAATTCAGTGAGGCTTAGATAGAGAATATTCCGGAAGGGGTTGCTTTTGCCCTTTAAAGGAAGGGGAGGGGAGGAAAGATTCAGCGTCCTTCCGGGAGGCAGGGGAATGTTTGCTTAGCTGCTGATATTAGTGGAAATAGCTGGTGTTTCTGACTCTGGGCAGTAACACGTGATTCTCTTCTGGCTAGGCTGGGAAAGGAGCTTGTGTGTGTGTGTGTGCGTGCGTGCATGCGTGTGTGTGTGTGTTAGTGTAAGAACAGTAAATGTCTGCATGAGGTCAAGCTTTGCATATGAGAATCTCTGCCTGCCATTCTATTGTCTAAAAAGGAATTTGAATTGGCATCTAAGAATCATGCATATTGTTAGGACACAGGGTAATGAGTTCAGGCATACGTATAACACATAATAATCCAGTCAGTATAATTAAACAACAGATACCATTTTAGAGTCTGGGGAATGAGGGATAAATGAAGATATGGTTGGGTTAGGGTTTGATTGACTATAGGACTTTTGGAAGAAAAGAAAACAGAGGCAGGTTCATCTGCATCCCAAGTGTGCACAATGAAGCAGATGCTAAGTGACCTCATTTGAAGCATCCTCCCAGAGCATCTTCAGCACCAGGAGAAGATGCAGGTGCATCTGGTACAACAATGACTAAGGGGTGATGATAATAAGTACGTTTGGATCCCTGGTAGTGGGTTTCTCTCCTGATGCAGTAAGTCAGATCAGGCCTAATTAAAAGTCCAGGTTTAATGAGCAAAGCACCCCAGGGCGATCTGTGGGCACCGGGGCGGGGTGGGGGGAGATCACGTGGCAGCAGCTCTAGGGACCAGAGCTTAAGTACTCTATAGCTATGGTCTTGAGCATTTCCAGGGGAGAAGCTGCCACTTGGCAGACATTCTAAGAAGGGCAGGGTTTACAATGGGAGAGAGAGAGAGAGAGGCTGGAGCGGAGATTCCCAGTAGATGAGTTCTCAACGTTGTCTCTATGAGATGTGAGGTGCAGGTAAAGCCAGCTCCATAGAGGATAGGCTATCAGCTAGTCTCTGATATGACACCTATACCGCCTGCTCTGTGGGGTAGAGCACTCTGCCCTTCCTGGGCTCACCTGGTGAAGGACACAGACCTCCTCCTCCTGAAGACAAAAGCTAAACAGTATCTTGAAGCTTCTCCAAGCTCTGGGGAACCAGAGTTCATAGATTAGATTCACTTTCTTTTGACTCCTGTGTCTTCAGGTTTTTATTGCTGTGAAGAGACACCATGACCATGGCAACTCTTATAAGGAAAGTGTTTAATTGAGGGGGCTCACTTACCATTTCAGAGGTTCAATCCATCATCATGATGAGGAGCATGGTGGTGTGCAGGCAGACGTGGTGCTGGAGGAGTAGCTGAGAGTCCTACATCTTGAAGCAACAAGAAGTCAACTGGCTATCAAACTGAGGGAAGCTTGAGCAAAAGAGACCTCAAAGCATACCCCCCATGGTGACATTCTTCCTCTAACAAGGCCACACCTCCTAATAGTGCTGCTTCCTTTGGGGGTCATTTTCTTTCAAACCACCAAAGGGTGGCCGGGATTGTTCAGAACTGTGTGATTTGCTGTTCTCTCTCTCTCTCTCTCTCTCTCTCTCTCTCTCTCTCTCTCTCTCTCTTTCTCTCTCAGCCTGTTTTAGCACACACACACACACACACACACACACCCCTGGTCTGCTCTAACAGAATGCTATCGACTGTGTGGCTTATAAGCTATAGAAATTGATTCCTCACTCCTGGAGCCCAAGATCAAGGGCTTATTTTCTGGTGTATAGAAAGTGCCTTTTGCTATATCTTCATATGTAAGGAAGACGGCTGCCTTAATCAGTGTTTCATTGCTGTGAAGAAACATGATCACAGCAACTCTTATCAAAGAAAGAATTTAATTGGGGGCTTGCTTACAGTTTTAGAGATTTAGTCCATTATCATTATGTCAGGGAATATGTGACACACAGGCAGACATGTTTTGAAGAAGTAGCTGAGAGTTCTACGTCAGGATCCTCAGGCAGCAGGAAGAGAGAAACACTGGGCCTGGTTTTGGCTTTTGGAACTTCAAAGCTCACCCCCAGTGACACATTTGCTCACTTCCTCCAACAGGACCACACCTCCTAATCCCTCCCAAGTAGTTCTGGCTTCCTGGTGACTAAGCATTCAAATATATGAGTCTGTAGGGTTCTTATTCAAACCGCTGCAAGATCCCTCTTGGGTTTCTTTTTGTAAGAATCCTAATCCCTTCTGTGGGAGTTCTGCCCTTTTGACCCAATCGCTGCCTGAAGACCACTTCCTGATACCATTTCTCTGAGGGTCAGAATTTCAACATAAGAATTTTGAAAAGAGACAAATATTAGGGTGACAGAAGAGTTCAAAGATTTGGCAGGTGGGGGGAGGAAGGTGAAAGATAGAGTGAGAAGAAGAGAAAACAGAGGGATGGGGAAAAGAGGGGAGGAGAGACAGAGGAATAAAAAGCAGCCAGTGTTTCGAATGGGATTTTTCTGGGTTGGGTGGGCAGATGGATTGATTTATATTGGTGTCTTATTCAATCTCTATCTATCTAGTGCCTATTTTCTTAGATATAAATGCAAAAAAGAGACTTTTAGGTATGTGTTATGAATTCCGGGTGGGGGAGGTAGGAAGGAAGAGGAGGAGGGGAGAGAGAGGGAGAAAGAGAGAGAGAAGGAGAGAGGGAGGGAGAGTGTGTTTTCATTCTCGGCACCAGAGAAGCAGTTCAAAGTTTATTACAGTGGAGGGACAGTCTCAACAGCACCGGCTTCCAAGAGCTGACAGTCGAGATATCATCTTTAGCTCCTTGGTGGCCATTACTTCCTGTTGTTCCGACAACAGCTCTTTGAGGTAGGTACGACCAACCTGGCTTCAAAAGTAATTTAATGGAAATCACTTAGCTAATAAGTAGTGACATGGGCATGTTTGTCTAACTCTGGAGCCCAGACTGGAATCTCTAATGTGCTTCAGCCTCCCTAAACAGGAATCTTTGCCCCAGATGGAACAAAGATGCTCACGGAATGACTGGGTGAGTTATGGAAGGGCAATGAGGTCAGATATTGTAAGACTAGTAAGGAAATCTGTATCCTGTCCTGAGCATCAAATTCCTTTAACAGATTTCCAAGGCAAGCCCTAAAAAACAAAATGGTCTGGTTTTTGTTTTTAGCAATTTCTATGCATAGATATGAGCTTTTTCTTTTCAACCATAAGGGCTTGAGTTCTCCTTTGTGAATGAACTCAGCTTCTTGGTATCCCCAAAGGACCCAACCCTAACACCCCATGGACCACGGTTTCTTTCTTCTTAGCCCACCCTCATTGTGACCCACACCCCTGAGTTTTCCTTAAAGATATGGTAAGGAAATAACGTTTTAGGAGGAAGGAGGTAACAGGGCCATGGGTCCAATTCTGCACTTGGCATAGCCCCAAGGACACTGCATACAGACCGAAATATGAGTTCCAGTCGGCTTCATGGGGTGTTGCTTTCAAAAGAGCTGTCGTTCTTGTCTGTTTACCACATAGTTCTTTGTAATAGGCGCTGCTTTTCTAGAAGTTTTATTTTCTTTCCTGACATTTTCTGCTTTGGTAATTGACTACAAGAATAGTTCTATAGCATAAATCAATGATGAAAAACAAATTACTCCTGCCCGCATCCTTTCATCCCCTTTTCTTCTCTAACGATATTTTCTGTGTGATGACTAACCCAGACTGACGTAATTTATCAATTCATCTTGACGATGTACATTAGGAAATGTATTCCGCAGGCCCCAGCAGGCAGTCATCCGTGTGCCACATCACCTTCGAGAACCCATTAGTGCAACAGAGATATCTGAAGGCCAGCCTCAGTGCTGAGAGCGTCAGAGCCACTGCTAATTGCTTTATTAATCAGCAGGTGAAACAGCGGTGTGTGTGTGTGTGTGTGTGTCACAGCCTCGGTAAAATAAGTGGTTTTATGGCAAATGTAGTTAAAAAGAAAAGACAAGTTGGATTTATAGTGCTCTGGAGTATAAAAAAAAATAAAAGAAAAAGAAAATCAGAATACCGGTGATTTTCTATCTTTGGTTAAATTCATTAATGTATGCTACTAAAAGTCATTTGTAACTAGATCCCCAGTGAGTCTGTGTCCTAGAAGAATTTATTTGAAACTACAGAGGAAAGCTTAAATTTGCCTTTTTATTAAAAATAGATATAATGAGCCAACATCTCATCTCCAGAGGAAAAGAGAGAGTTAGATATGCGGGAAGGAGGGATGGCGGAGCTGGAGCTTGGGATCTGGGCTGTGCCTGTTGGTGTTTGCTATCTGCAAGGGCAGCAGGGTCTAGTGGATATGGTCCAGACTGGAACCCCAAGCACAGCCACTGGTGGGGACATCCCAAAGTCCTATATTGTGACTTAGGATGGTGCTTCTTGCACTACCATTGTCAAGTGGAGCCTGCTTTCCTTACATCAGTAGTGAGTCAGTGTGTGTGTGCGCGTGTGTTAGTGTATATATGTATGTGTGTATGAGTATGTGGTATGTTTATGTGGTGCTTGTGTGTGTGCTTGTGTTTAGTATTTGTGTGTATGTGTTTAGTGTTTGTGTGTGGTGTATGTGTGTGCATGTGTGTGATGTTTTTGTATGAGTATGTATGTATGTATGTGTGTATGAGTATGTGGTATGTTTGTGTGTGTGCTTGTGTTTAGTGTTTGTGTGTATGTGTTTAGTGTTTGTGTGTGTGTGCGTGTGTGTGATGTTTTTGTATGAGTATGTATGTATGTATGTGAGTGTGACCAAACTCATATCATCAGGCTTGGCAGTAGGTGCTTTACTTACTCCCCTCCCCCACCTCTGGCTCCGGAAAGCCATCTCTAGTCTCTTCTTCTCTAGCACTCACAATTCTTGGATTGTGTTGACTTGCAGTTTTAAAATCTCATGCTGGCGCTTGAGTGGAAAGGACTCGCTAAGGTGCTCACCCTGTCGTGCTCTGCCTGTCCTGCGTTTTGACGAGGGGCCACGAGTGTTGTAAACTAGTCGCTGCATCTGAAACTGTTTTTAAATTAAACTGAATTAAAGCTGTGCATGTGTGTGTGCGCTGGGGATGGAACCCAAGGTTTCATGAGTGCTAGGTAGGCAAGCCCCTTACACTGAGGTACAGCCCCAGTCCTGAGCCTGCTGTTTAGATTATGTTTCGGGAAAATGATGCTCCTGTGTCTTGAAAATTGATTAGTTATTGACTCCCGTACTTTGATGGATAGAGAAAGGTCACTATAGGCTTGACTCACCTCTTGTTAGGAATTCACATACCTGTCCGGTAAGCAACCCAGGTCTTCATGGAGCTCTGAGGGGATTCTATCCTCTGCCGTGGAGACTCAAGGCTCAGGAGGTATGGCCAGCCAAATGTGTTTCTCAGAGGCCTCCGGGGGAGAACACCTGAGAATTCCGTCATCTGCTCTCTGTGTGATCTCGGGTTTGTCATGTCTCCTCTCTGGTCCCATTTTAAAATAGAGTGGATTAGCTCATCTCTAGGGGCTCCTTTTAGCTAAAAAGTGTAAGATTTTGTGACAAAGCCTACAAGCTCCCTTTTCTTAAGCGGCCTCCAGTTCTGGGAAGAGAGGCTGGCCCAGGTGGCACTGTTCATTTCTCAGGGGAGCTTGCGACCCGTTCCCCAGCCCGGTGGAGCGTCGGGGCATCTGGTGCCAGCATGGCCCTGGACTCCTCGCCTGGGTGCTCAAGCGCAGGGATGTGGGGACTCAGAGCAGCCAGGGCAGGTCTCTGCTTCCTTGATCAGTGCCTGCTGCGACTGCCACGTCATCGGAATGTGGTGGAGTAGGACTTCTCCGGGTGACAGAGTCACAGAGCCCGCCCAGGACCCCCACCCCAGCAGCTTTCTGGATGACCTCCGCTGCTCCTCCTGCCCCTGCCGCTGGCTATCTTGCTCTGCAGCTCTTTGCCAAGTTCATTATCAGAGCAAACCCAAAGAAACCGGCAGTTAATTATACACTGAAGACGTGCCTTCACACAAGCCTCTCCTTGGCTCCTTTTCACCCTTTGAAAAGACGCAATCATCCATTACTGTCATCACCAGCTTGGTGACTTTTGTGCTTGTAATTGGCACTTTCTTTTAGACAATGTGGTAGAGCGGCAAAATCTGTTCATTGAAAAGCCAGCAGCCTGTTCCCCTGCTCTCTGGTACTCCTGAGATTTCAGGGTGTGACCCAACCCAACGGGTCCTTTGTCCGTCTCCATTGTCCAATCAAATGGCAGGGTTGGAGTGGCTCTGGGGCAGGCCTTCCTGCTGCACATTCTGCTGCCTGGATACCTCCTGCAGCGGGCTGGTTCTCATGGAGACACTGAGAAGTAAACACAGACTTTCCCCCAAGGCCCCCAGAAAGCTCCCAGAACTGGGCAGAACAGTGCCAATGGAAGTCTATCCTTGTGGAGCCCCCAAACCCTTGCTATTGCCAAGGGGTCCAAGAATAAGAGTTTTCAATGGGGAGAGTAGATTGTTACCAGGAGCAGGGGGTGGCAAGACTGTTGAAGGGTCAAGGGTGCTAACCAATGCAGGAGAGTTTCCATGTCATCAGTGATGGGAGAGCAATTGACGATCTGGGGTCCTGGAGTTGTAAGACTCCTTGGGTTGGAAGGCTGCGCCACCCACAGTGCTCTGAGCACACAAAGCACACTTGTTATCAGAGGGACATCAGGGTATGGTAGTGGGTTCTGAGTCTGGTTTAGCAGTTAGGGGATGTCAGTGGTTTCTGTAATTCCTGGTGCTTTTCTCAGTTACAGGGCAGCTGCTGTAGCTACTGCTGATGTCTGCGTGTGTGTGTGTCGGGGGGGAGATGCAGAGAGGGTTATAGCAGTGGAGTATTTTCCTTTATAGCACATTAATACGTACACGCATACATACATGCACATACATACATAGATACATACATACATGCATGCATGCACATACACATAGCACATGCAAACACACACACATAGAACTTTTGAAGAAGTCTTTCAGCCTAGATCCCCTAACAGAAAACAGAGCTGGGGTCTGTTTGGCTTCACAGCCTTTCTTTCTGCAGAGGCTGTTGAACCTGTATGATGTCATTTCCAGCTGTCTCATATTGATTGATCTTGCTAGTTTGTTTATTTTTGACTTTTTGGTGGCAAGCTGTGAGCCACTTAAGCTTCTCACCTTTTTTTTAAAAAAAAACATTTAAATTCCATTTATTATTATTATTATTATTATTATTATTATCATCTGTGTGTGTGCATGCTTGTGTGTGTGAGAGAGAGTGTGTGGGTGTGAGCATGTCACTGTGCAGTTGTAGAGGTCAGAGGATAACATTTGGGAGTAGGTTCCCTCTGAATTTAGACCATTAGGCCTGAGCAAAACCCCTTTGTCCACTGAGCCATCTTGCTGGTTTCAAACGTTCCACCTTTGTGTCCGAAGGGATTTTTCCTGGTGCTGATTTCATCGGGTTTGACGTTTGTTCATGAGGGCACATGTGGATTGAACTAGGGTGCTGTATCTGTTTACTCTCTACCTCAGTAGCCAAACGCCTGATGTGCCGGCTAGAATTCTGCTTTACTATTCTGGTCTCACTCCAGTACCGTTCACAACAGCCATTAAAAAGATGATTCTTAGGTTCGCACTTATAAAACTTTACGGCCTTAATCCATTTATTATCCTCCATTTGAAGCTGGGAGTCCTGCAGTGCAGTACTAGGTGCGTAGCCATACCTACCTCCGGGTACAAACCATAACTAATAAAATGGTGACCTTCTGGTGACAGATTCAATTACTTCCCCCCAGCTGTTTGCTGTACTCTTTCCTGAATGACCATAACACATTCTTAGCTTGGTTAAATAACTCACCCCGTTAAAGAACTGCCCACTGCTGGATTTCGATTTGGGGACAAGTTTCCTCACCTTGATTTATCTCTCATTCATTACTAGTTTCAGTGGTATAAACTTGGTCATTTCCACCTACCATCACCAGGCACTGAATTCTTCCTTTTAGACCCCGTCACCTGGGCGCCACACACATGGTTGCTATGATTCTTCGTCTGTTTCTTTCCTGCTCAGTCTGAGACAGAGCTCTTTCTTGCTACAGACTTGTGGTGGAATCCTGTCTTGAGTATTGCAGAGGCTCCACGACCACGGTGGACCACTTTGCAGCCTTACAGTTTGCCCACTTCTTGGTGGATTTCGTATTTTCTCCAATTTGTGGGCTCCATCTTCATCCAGTCCTGGCACATGTTAAGCCTTATGGTTCCTCACTACTACGTGCAAAGAGCTTTCACACATTCTAATCTGCATATTAATTTCCCTGGGATACCAAACTGGTCCCTGCAGGATTGTGCCTCATTAAGGAACATTGTCACCCCATATGCTTTCTAAATTGATCATCCAAATACAGCGAGTGCCCTGCCAGTGCCGGTAGCTCAGAGCTGCAGACACTACTGTGGGAATTCTCAAAGTGAACAGGAAGGAGAAAGGCAAAACAGGAAGCTGACCCTTGTAGATATGTGTGTGTGTCTGTGGTGTATGTGTGTGTATGTGTGTGATATGTATGTATGTGTATGAGATGCATGTATGTGTGTATGTGTGTAATGTATGTGACATATATGTGTACAGATGCATGTGTGTGATATTTGTGTTTACAGATGCATGTATGTATTTGTGTGTGTTGTATGTATGCTTTTGTGATATATATGTGTGTATACAGATGAATATGTGTGTGTTTGTGTATGTGCAGATGCGTGTGTGTATATTATATATGGGTGTGTGATGTAAATGTGTATGCACAGATGCATGTGTGTGTGATGTATCTGTGTGTGCAAAAGTATGCGTGTGATGTATATCGGTATGCAAATGTATATGTGTATGCGATGCATGTGTGTAATGTATGTGTATGTGATGATTGTGTGTGTGCAGATACATGTGTGTGTGTGTGTGTCCCACAGAATGTGCATATGCATGAGCACATAGAGGTCAGAGAGAACGACCTTGGCTGTTGTCCTTACATTTATTTGCTTGTGTGCATGTGTGCTCACACATAGCATATGTGTGGAGGTCAGAGGACAACTTGCAGGAATTGCTTCTCTTCTTCCATCATGTTTGTCCCAGGGATCAAACCCAGCTTGCCAGGCTTGACAGCAGGTGCCCTTTTCCACAGAGCTCGAACATGTCTTTTGTTTGTTTGTCTTGAGACAGGGTGTCTCATTGGTCTGGGACTCACCTAGTAGGCTAGGCTAGTCATCCAGGGAATCCCAGGGATCCTCCTGTCTCTTCCTCTCCATTTCTAGTATTGCAAGTAGGTATGACCATGTCTGGTTAGCTTTTAATGTGGGTTCTGGGAATCAAACACAGCTCCTCTTGCTTCACCCCAGCCCACTTTTTAGACAAGGTTTTATTTATTTTTTTAAAATATTTATTTATTTATTATGTATACAATATTCTGTCTGTGTGTATGCCTGCAGGCCAGAAGAGGGCACCAGACCTCATTACAGATGGTTATGAGCCACCATGTGGTTGCTGGGAATTGAACTCAGGACTTTTGGAAGAGCAGGCAATGCTCTTAACCACTGAGCCATCTCTCCAGCCCTAGACAAGGTTTTAATATGAAGACAAGGTTGACTTGGAACTTAGTTTTTATCTCAGCCTCTTCCAGAAGGTATTATGTAGTTCTGGGGTCTTGAGCTCTTCTGGCCTCTTGCCTCTACCTCCCAAGTGTGGGGATTTCAGGTGACAGCCACCAAACCTGGATTATGTTAGTCTTTCTTTCTTCAAGATGGAGTCTCACTGTGTATCCCAGGCTAGCCTGGAACTTGCTATCTTCCTCAAGCCTGTCTTAAACTCATGATCCTCCTGCCTTATCCTCTTGAGTCCTGAAATTACAAGCATAACCCACCACACCCTGAGAGTTGGTCATTTATAAAGAAGGTTTTGGTGGGCCAATCCTCCATACGTTTGGGTGGCTGAGGGTGCTTGCAATGGAGGTCCTCCTGCAGCTGAGTGAGAAAATTAGAAGCCATGAAGGGAGGGAGGGAGCAGAGATTCATTCTCACTTGGGATTGGTAGTTATTCTTGCCTAGCAAGGAAACCATCCTGACACACAACCCCAGCACAGAATTCCAGAACCTCCAAGAACAACCTGTTGCCAAGGTCTGCTGTACATATCCCAATGAACTGAGGATTCCCACAGTTCCATGCACAGGGTTCAGATGCCTGATGCCTGGAACTCAGAGAGCACTGGAAGTCAGAGAGGAAATCCCTACCTGGCGGTCTCCCCATGGACTCGCTGAGTTTGCTGCCCAGAAGGGCTCTTGCAAGAAAGCTGTGACTGAGAACCCTCCCTTTGCCACCCTGCTCACAGGCCACACAGGCCTTGCCTGATGGAACCACCTTATAATTATGGAAACATCCTTCTTCAATGAGTGCAAAGCGTGCATGCTTTAGCTCCCAAGACGCAGGACCTTGTTTAGACAGTTGGAATTAGATGTCTGTGTATGTGTAAAATGGCTCTCACTGGACATCGAGCGGTGTGTGTGAAATCACGAATACAGGATGGAAGGAATTTTCATGGTTTCTGTCTAGAATTATTATGCCTTGCTTTCTCCGCTCCTCTTTCTCTCTTTTCCCTCCCCCTTCTTCCCTCCCTCCCTCCTTTCTCCTCCTCCTCCTCCTCCTCCTCCTCCTCCTCCTCCTCCTCCTCCTCCTCCTCTTCTTCTTCTTCTTCTTCTTCTTCTTCTTCTTCTTTTCTTCTTCTCCTCCTCCTCCTCTTTCTCCTCCTTCCTCTCCTCCTCCTCTTCCTCCTCCTCCTCCTCCTTCTTCTCCTTTTTCTTCTTCACAAGAGTGGATGGAAAGACAGCCATCTATCTATCTAACACAATTGGCACTTTGCAGGAACATTTGCAGACTGGCCACTCTCTGCCAGATAGGTGTCAGTGTGTGTTGGCTTTAATTTCTTTACAACCACTCCATGTCAGTTTTGCTGGTGGACCTTTCTACCCGTGTCAGTCAGGGAGAATATCTCTTCAAGGGCTCCTTCTGTAGTGTGTAATGTTTCGTATTATTATTAGGGCTATATGGATATTAACAGTCCACGGTTAGGGGAGAAGGAAGGAGTGGGGAGGCATTTGCCCAGCATCTGCACTGAGCAAGAAGCACAAATGTCATCTTACTTAACCTTTCCACACTTGGGGAAGTGGTGACTTTGTCCCCATTTTCCAGCAGTGGAAACAGCTCCCATCAGGGACCGAGCTGGGTCTGCAGGAACTCAAAACCCAGCACCTTGGGGTGGCCTAAGAAGGAGAAACTTTACATTTACTGTCAACACGATTGTGAATTTCGTTTGCGAACGTTAATCAGGTCTGTACATTGCTATCCCCGTTGAAAGGCATTTTCCCGGGAAAGTTTGCAAGTCATGCCCCTGCAAATTTGAAAAAAAAAAAAAAAAAACAAAAACGAAACAAAACAAAAAGCAAAAAACTAGGCAACGCTCAAAGGCCAGCTTTGAAGGTTTGTTTGTTCACGTCTTCATAGATCTGTCTGTGAATCTACCTTATCCCTTTTTCGTTGCTGTGTTTTCTCTTGTAAGGCTCGGGACGGAACCGAGCGCCTTGCGCGTGCTGAGAAGACATTCTCCCACTGGGCCCCGTTCTTTGCCCCCTTATTCCATTTCATCCTTGTGGCAGAGAGTTCCAACAGCTGTGCAGAGATAGAGTTATCCCAGGACCTAGCGTGTTTGGAGCACACGGGCCTGCACCTCCGTCCACAGAGCTCAGGTGTAAGGACAAAGCATTGCTACAGGCTTTCGGTGTGTGCAAGGAAGGGGGGAGACCCAGACACTCAGCTTTCTTAGGAATATGGGGAGAAATAAAGATAAATGCTCTTGTCTCCAGGTCCCTCCCCAGACTACTCTGGGAGGCTGACCTTCTCTGTCCCATTCCTTTCTCCTCAGATCAGCACACATAGAGATTAAGCCACATCCTTGACTCTCAGCCCCCATTAGCTGATGTAAGCAATAGCTAGTTAGGCACCAACAGCACAGTCAATCACATTCAGGACAGATCACCTCTGTTTTAATTGCTAAACTGGGCTAATTTAGAGGGACTGACCTCCGACTTTCACCTGTCACCTCTAGATCCATCTTCTAACGTTCATGAAGCATCATGAAGAGCCGTGGGGACAGAAGCATCACTCCGAGAGCAGCCAAGTTTGACTGTCAGAGAAGGGTGGGCCCAGTACTCTGTGGATGATGGGCCTGATGCTGCCCGATGGGGCCGAGTGACGGGTGCCATATGGCCAAGCTGCCATCATTAATAATAGCAGCTGCGTTTGGAATAAAAAGGTGTCTCTGTGTGCCTCGAAGGAGGGGCATGGATTTGAGATACATTCTGGCTTCCTGTGTGGGGATAATGGAGACAGAATGTGGCTTAACCCTTTCTTCCCCACGCCAGCCTGCTGAGGTCCGAAGATGGGTTCTGCAGTTAAAACCCAGCTGTTTTCTTCTCTCCTCTGTGAGTCTGGCCAGACTGTCAGACAGTTAAAGGCATGGACTCAGACAGTCCTCATGCCTTGCACAGCACTCAAGTGGGCTGTTGTGGGAACATTCTCAGGCCTGTGTTTGTTTGATGAGCCAGGGAGGGCTGAACTGGTGATACGCCTGGAATCAGGATGAGTTGCCGTTCCTGCATTGAATTGTGATCATCTCTGAGTTTCTATCTGCATGGGACTCCTCCCTGGTGAGCATCTCTGGGCTCAGGGAAAATAGCATTTTGGACTATGTGGGTGCAGCTGATATTGGGATAAATGGGCCACCCTATCCAGGAAAAGAAGTGGATCTCTGGTCACCTAGCCAGGAAGGCGGGTTGTCATAAGAAGCCCAGTGCAGCACGAACAAGAACAATGTGCGTGTGAGGAGGTGGGAGTTGCCTGCCAGCCAGCCAGCTTCAGGCCCACCTGCATTGCCTTGGCAACAGTGATGGGGTAGAATTTATAGGCTCATTCCTACATGAGTGCCTTGGGTCTTTTTAAAATACCTGCTGGCTTTCTCTGCCCACCCACTGCTTGTCTGAATCACTGTGCAGGGCTCTGGGCGTCTCTTCCTCCCACTCGGAGCCTTGGCGAGGCTCAGGGAATACGGAGGGGTTCGGGGGAACAGCCTTTCAGCATTTCGCTTTGATCCCCGGACTGTCAATTTTAGAGCCTAGATCGAAAACGTGACTTTGATGGGTTACTTCGGAACAGCCCTGGGAGGAGGTGTAAGGGAGTCAGGACACCAGCTCCTCTACTCCCAGCCATTTAATGGCACCATCTTGGCTACCTGCTCTACGTCCCCAGTCTCTCTAAAAAGGAGCACTGGGGTACCTGGCCTCGAAGGGTCCTTCTGGTGCCAGCGTTTTCTGTGCCATTATCGGGCTTCTCCTTGGCTGTGCACACCCGGTTTAAGAACACAGCACCTGCCCCACTTCACATTGCCAGAGCCTGCCAAGCCTTGCAAGCAAGCTGCATTGTCAGCGCCAGCCAACCGGAGGCCAGAGCCAGGACCCAACCAGAATGAAGTGCCAAAATCCTAAATAAGCCGAACCAGGCGCTCAACTCCCAAATTACATTAAAGACAAAAAGAAAACCAAACTTAGAAACCAAGAACCAAATGTGTGCACTTTAAAAATAAAACAAGCCACTTTTTGAACTAGTTAGAACCAGATTTGGTTCCGTGTATTTTTGAAAGCGAAGTTGAGCACCAAAATATCCTCTGGACTGAATCAAGCAGATATTCCCAACAGTTTTGGTCTCCAGTTAGAAACAGACAAGCAAGCAGGAAAGTGGATAGGAGTGGGGGAAAAAAAAGCCCTTGACATTTAGAATGAGACTTTGTTTAGGACTGAATCAGAAGAAAGATTTTTAGCCCCATTTAGTCAAGCAATTCTTCTACGACCAACTGGGGAAAAACTGGCGATGTCCACCGTTCAGATGACCATGGTTCTGCCACGGTTCACTGCTCAGTCGCTGGGTTATGATTTCCAGTTGACTCCATAGCTCCTCCACGGCCTCACTACATCTTATCTGTGTGCAATATTGCACAGGAGTGGTTTCCTTATCACGTCGTTGGATATGCATATAATGTACTTCCACCCGTCTCCCTGCTCCCCTTTTCTCTTGTCCTGTTTTCTTGTGGGTGCTCTTTCTTTTCCTAAACAGCCTGCCTTTTGCATCTGTGTCTGCTGTTCTTTTTAAATGTAGGTTCTGCATAGGAGAAAATGGAGTGTGTTTCTGAGTCTGGCTTATTTAACACGGTCATTTCTGGTTTCACTCACTTTTCTGCAAATAGCGAAGCTTTGTTTTTCTTTATGACTGAATATACTCCTGTGTTTGTGTGTGTGTGTGTTTGTGTGTGAGCACGCACGTGCATGTGTGCATGCATGCACACATGTGTGGTGTTTTCATTTCCCATTCTGTTGATGGCACCTAGGCTGTTTTCATAACTTAGCCATTCTCCTGAGCAGCGCACAGTGAATGTGGGTGTTAGCTATATCTACTGTATTCTGATGTAGAGTCTGTTGGGTCTGTACCCAGGAGCATCACACTGTCTCATCGCTCTGCTGGTACCATTCTCTTGGAAGAGTTTAGATGCCCACATCACTGATGTGTGGTGACCAGGACTTTTTGAAGAATGTCTTATCCAAATCTCAGATATGACCTTTGCTCCGGCTAGTCTGTCAGCGGGCTTTGCCAGGCAATGGGACAGGATGGCCCACAGATTACAGGTTCATACCTTTGTGACCTAGGAGAGACGATCTATGAGAAGCATCTTTGGAATCAGCCACTGTCTTCTCCTCTTCCTCTGCGATGACTGAGGGAATCAAACAGGTGTGCTCTGGAAAGAAAGTTGCTGGGGTTCAGAGCTTGGTGGCTGGGCCACTTGTGTGGTGCTTCTGAGAGTCAGGAAGATGTGGTGTCCAGGGTTTCTCTGAGGATTTGTTCTGTCTGTAATTTCCTCAGACTGTGGTCTGCCCCAGCATGGGACACTTGGTCTTGGAATTCGGTAAATTCTATAACCGGGAGACATCACGTGAGAGTGAAGATGTATTTCTGTCCTGTCCCACTGCCTGGCTCAAACGCCAGCCTGTGATCTAAGTAGGTATAACTGCAAAGTGATTCCTCTCCTGGAGAATGCAGCTCTGGGCCAAAGCCTGTCTGGACCTTCTCCATAGACCTTCTTCTCCCATGACACTCACTCTTTCCTCAGCACTGTGTTCTAAACAGTTGCCCCGGGCCTTCCTACACCACAACCCTGTGACAGCTGAGCAGAGTCTGACTCCCTGCTGTGCCTCAGGCCCTGCTGTGGAGTGTGGAGGATGGGGCGCATCTCAGTTTAGGGTGCTCACATCCCCATGGTCCATGTTAACAGCTCTAAGTTTGAGAATGCTGTCATTGTGGGTAACCTTTGAACTCAGTTTTTCTTCTATTAAAGTTATAGACAGAATTTATAAAGTCCCGTTGGAAGCAGGAAGATGACTCACTGTGTAAGAGTGCTTGCTGTACAAATACAAGGACCTTAGTTTGAATCCCCAACTTTCATGTAATAAGATGGCCAAGGCTATGTGTGGCTGTATCCTAAACGTTGAGGGGTAGAGACGGGTGGATTGGGAGCTTGCTGGCCAGCCAGCCTACCTGAGGCAAGCCTCCAGTTTAGTGAGAGAGCCTGCATCAAGGCAATACAGTGAGAAACCAGTGTCTCCTTTGGTTTCCATTCATACGTGCACAGGCATCCACACCTATATACTCGTGTGTGTGCAACACACACACACACACACACACACACACACACACACACACACACACACACACACA
>JABTXL010006712.1:13292715-13310303 GCA_025134845.1 Neodon shergylaensis
TGTTACTCTCTCCTCTTTCTAGAGAATATGGAAGTTTGGATCATCAGATTGTGACAATGTTACTCTCTCCTCTTTCTGCCATGCCTCATTTATCTTTTTACTTTCCATTTCCATTTCTCTTTGGTTTCCTCTCCCATCCTTCCATTTAATCCACGTCTCCCTTCTACTCCCCACCATCACCACTTAGGGCCATTGTTAGTATCAGAGGCCAAAAGCATTGAAGCTGATCAGTCTTGAATGTAAACCTTCAAAACAGTGCGCTCAAGAACCATTTTACTTGTAAGTAGCCAGTCTCTGGTGCATTGTTATAGTAACTTTAAAGAAACATAGAAACTATGTATAGACACCTGGATGGGGAGAAAAGAAAGCATAAAAACACAGGAGAATCATAATCGATAGAGACTTCATTTCTTCTCTCTCATGTGTACGGCCTCCGGAATCAAATACCGTTCTCCACCCAAACATGGACAAGAAAAACTGGTGTTCTGCAGCGCCATTTCCTGGCACCATGGATGGATTTTGCATCATCTTAGAGGCTGCCATCAAATGTCCATATCACTTCTCTTTCTCTTAAGAGAAGCATCACATTGGCGTGTGTTGTAGGAGACCCCCCAACACACAACAGGCATGTGGACAGAAAGACCTGAAAATACAGGAGGTATTTTTTAAAAAGAATCACCCTGTAAGTTCACATCACTGGAGACAGGCGCCTGCTAGCATTCTGATGCACACACGCGGCATCCTCCCAGGCGGTTACCCTCATGCATATTCTCAGCTTTGCATAATTGGGATTCTGCTCTGTCTGCAGTCTCGTGTTCTGCCTTCTCCACTCATGATTAGGCTCCCCGTGTTTTCTCAAATCACGGCGGTAGTATTTGCAAATGTCATATGCTAAGCTACGAAAGCACTATGACTCACTTAACGGCCCTGTTATCGATTGCTCAGATTGTTTTTAAGTTTGTACTGTTATAAATAAAGCTACAAGGAACTCTCGGGCACATCTGTGTTGCCTCAAACAGTGATGTCTTCTTGGGGAGTGATTTCTAGAAGGGAACTTACCAGACCAAAGGCATGAAGTTTAAAGATCCTTGATTGTTTCCCAAAGGGACGGATTGAATTTGTACATACTTACAGTAGCAGTAGATCTATATGTGTTCGCAAGAGACTCTCTGACAACGTGGGTGTTATAATTCTTTAAGACATTTGTTAATCTGAAAGGAGAAAGAGTCAGCGCCCGTGATATTAACAACTAGTACTTTGATTACAATGAAGAGCGACTTATATTACTTTCTTTTAGTCGTCTGTATTTCCTTTTTTAACAAAATGTTATTTGCATAGTTTATGCATTTAATAAAACGTAATTTTAAAATTAAAATGAAGTGATTACTTATGCAGGTTTTTATTTTGAGATTTGAATTAATTTATATCCCTTTGTTTACTTATGAATACTTAGCCAGTGCCTGCCGCCCACCTGTCATTGGTCCCGCTAACTGGGAATAAGGTAGGGAATAAAAGTGTTCCCACCCTCAGGTGGAGTGGATGAATATGTAATGATGGCGGGCGCTAATCAGAAAAGGAAGTCTAAAAAGGAGCTCAGAGGCACTGGGGCAGCCACTTCAAACCAGATGGCTGAGTGTGCCTTCACTCTGAGGACTTTCTGGCAGAGCTGGGGGAAATCAGCAAATGAGCTCCCCCCACCCCCCAGGACCATGGAGGACGTGTCGGGGGGGGGGGATGAGAGGTGCGTGCATGTGCTGAGGCAGAAACACGGCTGCCATGTCCAGAGAGGCACAAAAAGGCTGGCACACTGAGGGCCGAGGGCGAGCCAAAGGAGCGGGTGAAGATGATGTCAGAGCAATGAAAGGAACCAGGAAGTGAGGTCCCTTTCAGATTTCCCTGGGGGTTAAACCTGACCACCCGAGCTCAGTTTTCCCAACCCGCATGATAGGAGAGAACAGGAATCCTGTCAATTGTCTTCTGACCTCCACCGGCACTCACTCCATCCACCCACCCCTCCCCCACAATAAATAAACGTTTGAAAGAAGGGAGCACTTCTTTGGTAAGTTCCAAAAATGTATCTCTTGGCAATTTAATTATGAGAAAGAACTGCCATCTTCATCTTGTACAGGCGCTGACGTGTTGAGTGACGGCTCAGTCGGCTGAGCGCTTGCTGTGCAGGTATGGGACCCTGGCACACGCGTACAAAAGCCAGGCATGGGGGAGCATGCCTCTGAGGACAGTGCGGGGGGAGGGGGAGGGGGTGGTGGAAACAGGAGGGTTCCCTGGGACGGGCCAGCTAGTCTAGCCAACTCCATGAGCTCCAGGTTCAGTGAACCTGTCTCAAACCGGAAGGTGTAAGGATGGATAAGCACATTTGTGTGGAAGCTTGAGGATTGGATCCCAGCACCCATGTCAAAACAATGATAGAGAAACAAGACCTGCTTGTGGCTCTACGCAAACCTCTACTGTGAGTGGTAGACATTGGCCCTGAGATTTGCTGGCTCCCAGCCCGCCTCCAGGTTTAGTGAGAGCTAATATCTCAGAGGAATTAGCCAGAGAGTCATAGAACAGGGCATCTAAAGTCAGTATCTAACCTGTGCATAATCACACATAGGCACACACACATATGAGTGCACATACCACACAATACACACATACACTCATGCGCACACACACTTTATATATACACTCGTACACAAACACACACACACACACACACACGATAAGCAGTCTGCTGGGAGGATTGTAGACCTGTATCCTACCCAATACTTTAAAAAATAAATGTGGTGATGGAAGCAAAGCAAATGGAGAAATGTAGAAGAAATGGTTATTTTGCTCTCTATTCTTCCATGTGCTGAGCTGAGAGATGGTGGGCCCTGTCCCTTCTTTAGCCCTTCTTTAGTGCCTAGGACAGCCATCCTTCATCTTCCTCATCATGATCAGTTCCCCTCATACACAATGTAGGGAGGACAAGAAGAAACCTAAACAATGACTGTTCTTGCTTGCTATAAAACATCACTGGGAGTAGCCAGGCAAGTGAAGGATGTGGCACTTGGTTCTTTGTGGTCTGCAGTATTCTGTCATCCAGACAGGGCTTCCTTTTTAAGACCTTTCTGTGAAGCTGGTGGGTCTCTTGGTTCTATTGTGGTCACATTTCCAGATGTTGAGAATTAGCCTATTGTCAGTGGACATCTGGAACATGGCTCCCTAACCAGAGCTCTGTCGATTGTTCTACCGCGGAAAATGGAAGCTGTCCTCCGCAGTGGAAGGCCCATATGACTGTGTCTGTCATTGTGAACCTCTCCCTGGGGATTTTCACAACTGTTGTGGTTGAGCTTGTGTCTTTCGTAGCTCCTTCCCATGCAGGGCAGAGGGACTTGGCTGTTTTTAGATGGCTTCTTGCTTTATTTTCATCCCTCTGCCTCTGCTGCCTTCCTCCTCTGGCCCCTGAGGATTGGTGTCTTCCCACACCCCACCCCCAACTTCCTTGGAATGCTAATTAAGTTCCCACTCTGCCCTTTGCTAGCAGATCTGGACAGTCATGGCGGGATAAGGTGACATCTCATTTATCCAGAGATGCCAGAGTACTGGGGCTTCCTATCCTTATTTGCCACTGCAAGAAATATTTGAAAGAGAGAGGGGAAAGAAATGACTGCTGAGACCCTTAGGTTGATGAGCTTGAGCACGGGCTGCAGGGGACAGTGGGAAAGTCAGGCGCTAGCCTTTCCCCATCCAGTACACCTCCCCTTCCTGAGCTGGAAGATCTATAAGTAAATAGAGGACACACATTATCTATAACAGATGACAGACGGCACTTTCCTATCGAGGCCTCCCTCTTACATAAATAAAATCCATCTTCTTAACTATTTTGTGGAGGAAACTCAGAGGCATTAAGTATGTTCACAGTTTTGCATGCTCATTATTAGCATCCATCAACAGCACTTTTCATCATCCTAGACCCAAACCCTGCACCTGTTAAATATTAACTCCACTTTCCTTCCTCCCTCTAGCTCCTCATAACCTCAGTTCTACCTGTTTCTATATATTTTCCATATCATTATCTCATTGAAGTAGACTATCAAACATTTATCCTTTTGGTTTATTTTCCTTGGGATATTTTCAAGGCTTGTCCATGTTAGATAATAGCATGTAGGATTCTAAAATATATATATGTCCTATTTTGTTTATCTAGTCCTCTGTTGGACATTGGGTTGTTTTTACCTTTTGGCTATTGTGAATAACTCAACTGTGGACTTTGGTGTCTGTTGAGTCTTTTTCTTCATTTGATGGTATGAATACTATCAAGTAGAATTTTTAGATCATAGAGCGACTCTATGTTTATGTTTCTGAGGTGTTGCCAAACTGTTTTCCACGTGGAAGTACCATTTTTCTCTCTGTTAGTGAAGTATAAAAGTTGCAACCTCTTCACATCCTTGCTAACACATTGTCCCTTTTTGTGCTCCTTTGTTATTTTTTCAAAATTCTGGTCCAATGTTCATGAAATATCTCTCTACGTGGTTTTGATTTGTATTCTTTTAAGGACCTGTGATAGTAGATATCTTTCCCTGGCTTCCAAACCATTCATATTCTCTTTTTGGAGATATGTCCATTCACGTCTCATGCTTGCTTTTGAATTGGATTGTCTGGCATTTTGAGTTAGAAAAGCTCTTCATGTAGTCTGGCTATTAATCCTTTATCCACATATGTAAGGTCTATATATTTTCCCATTCTCCAGACTGACTCTTTTGTCTAAATAATGTCCTTTGGTGTACAGAAACTGCTAACTTTGATAGCGTTCAATTAATTGCTTTTTCTTTTATTGCTACACTTTTGGGGTTAAAAGAAGAAATTATTGGTAAATGCAATGTTACGAAGCTTTCCTCTGTGTTTTCTTTTAGGATTTTTTGGAGGGGGGCAGGGAAAGGTGGAGAAAGAGTCTTGCCAGATGGTTCAGAATGTTCTTAAACTACATCTTTAGCCTTTCCAGCACTGCCTTAGAGGAATGGGCCACGATACCCTACATTCTTTCAGGAAGTTTATATTTTCTGTTCTATGATTCATTTTTTTGGTTAATTTTTGCCTATAGTCATAAAGAAAAGGCAAGTCTAATCTTTTTCATGTAGATATCCAGTTTTCCCAGCATCATTTGTTGAAGATACCATCCTTTCTCCTGTTGAATGGTTTTTTGGCATTTTTATTTAAAAAAAAAATCAATTTACCATATAGGTAAGAATTTCAACTCACATTTTGAGCTTCATTTGGCTTGGAGAAATGGGACTCTGGTGGTGTGAAAACGGTGCTACTGAACCAGAGCAGGCAGCAGGCTTTCTAGGGTAACCATTGCCTTCGTTCTCCCCGACACTCTGGATTAAGATATCTCACATGCTCTTGCCCGTTTGCTTTCGATATTTATGTACTGCGATGCTTATTATGTGGGTTTAAATCCTTTTTTGCCTTTCAGGATAAGCAGTAACTTTTTGATTAAGTAATCATTAAATTGGCACATGAACACTTTGGTGTGGGACTTCTGGAACTGTGCAGGGGAAAGAGGGATTGAGCACTTGAGGTCTTGGTCACATGGAATTTGTCACTGCTGGGAGATGTAATGTCTATAATTGGCACCATCATGACCGTGTTTGTTTTTATTTCTTGGGGCATGTTTCAAGCATTTGAAAACCCATGTATATTACACCTTATATATTTCCAGTTATTTTCTTTGAAAGACATCCGATGCCACCCACATGACCATCCTATGGGAGTAAGCCAGCTAAACAAATATTTACTAAATTAAAGACCCAAGACTCAGTGCGATTGAACAATTGTATCCAAAGCTCATAGCTAGGGAATGATCCCTGACTTGGGGGCTTTTATTTTATAAAAGCTGCTGTCCTGACTTATTTCTAGAAATAGGGTACTGGGAGTCTTCTCAGAGAAAGGCTAGTGTCAAGAGATTTGATAAGAATGTACCCTGCGAAGACTGACGTTTTTCTTAATTTATTTCATTACAAGTAACAGCTTAAGAACTACAAGAAAAAAAATACAGCCATTAAGAAGAAAAAAATTTTAGTTCTAAAGACTTCCTCATAGGAGAACTCCGGGTTTATAGGGAAACAGTGGTCAGGTAGCCAGACTCAGGACACATGGTGCTTGTTCAAGGCAGAAGACTAGCCATTTAGGGCATCCCCCACGTCTCCAGATAGGCAATCAGGGCTTCAGGGAAGCAAACAATTTCCACATGATCGAGCTGCTGGATAAAGCCAGCCTGGTCCTCCTGGTTCTAAGCCAAAGACCTTCCTGGATATCCATCCTCTTTCTTAGCTACTTTCTCTACTATCCTTATTTCGACAGCACTACCGTATAGTTAGACACTCTGTCGTCTTGAATAAAGACTATGAGTGTAGACTTGCTCATCATATTCCTGGAATTCTTTTCATAAAATAAATCAAAGTAAATTAGTGTAACAGAAAGAAAAAACTGCTCCTCTTGGCAGGCTATCTAATGTGATGAATTTCTATAATAACATCTCAACACAGGAAGGAACACAAGAAAAATATGCTGTATTGATTAATTGCTTTATTGATAAGTTGACTTTTATTATTCACTGGGAATTTTTTTGATCAAGTGTTAATATGCGCCCGGCATGGTGATTGGCACCATGACTATGATGATGGGGAAAATTGAACATGGTCCCATCTTCATTAAGCTTGTAGTCTGGTGGAGAATGCTGTTATCAACCAGGGGCGCTCATAAGTCAATGTACAATTGCTGCTCTGGTAAGATGATGGGAAAAAAGTACTAAGAAACATGAGGGAATTTAGCAAGAGAAGTCTTGCTGGGTTTGTAGGCAGAGTCTCTTTGGTTGTCAGCCTAGGGATGGGAGGGACACTGAAATTTCATCCAATCTATTCCTGTGTGTATACTCAGGGTTGCCTTTCCAATACTACTCAAGAGGAAGCTGCCTGCTCTTTCTAAAAATATCAAGGTTTTGTCAGCACATTGTCTCCTGTGGTCTACACTGCTGCCTTGCCACCCTAGGGAAGGGTTTCTGTTGTTGTTTTGCTTTGGTGTTGCTCTGATCCAATTCCTCCCAGCTGCGGTGTATTCTAGCGCTTCTCTGTGGCTCCGTGGCTATAAAGAGACACCACCAGGCCACCCATACTGCATTCCTCTGTGGCAGACACAACAGCCCTTGTGAAATGCCACATGCATTAGAAGCAGACATAGGTTGTCTGAGGATGTCTGTGCAGTGGGAAATGCACTGGGAACGGTAATGATCGTGAACATTCTACTTACATCAAGGAGCCGAAAGAGAGGATTCAGAAAACGCTCTGCGGCCAGGGTGGTGTTGAGGCACCAGTTTCCTGTTAGGAGGAGCCTGCTAGAGCAATAAACATATCCACGGCCACAGTGACAGCGCAGGGAGGCAGGAGCTGTGTGGGTGTGAGCTAGCGTCCTGCCTTATGTGGGACAGTACTGAGTGCTGGCTGGGTAAATACTACGTAAGAACCTCTAGTCCATTTCCCTAGGCTGCTTGCTGGTTTCTGGAAGGGACAGGAGTCTCTGCTAAGACAACAGCTAGTGAAGCTGTTTACATTGGCTGGCGTGACTTAGTAATGGTCTAAGTCTGGTGTCCTGGACAGGTGGAGTGGGGGGACAACAGGAGGACAGAAAGGGATTCCCTGTGACTCAGTCCCACTTTGTTCTGTAGCTTTTCATACGATCAGAATGTAGGAACACAGGTGTCCATCACTTCATTCCTGCGACCGACAATGAAGGGCAGGCTATTTGACTTATGGTTGCAGAGGGCTCAGTCCACGGCTTCTTTGGCCTAGTGTGCTTGGGTACAGCATCATGATAATAGGAGAATACGAAGGAAGCATTCCCTCACTCCACCGTGAACAGGAAGTGGACACAGAGCGCAGTCTACTGAGTTCTGGTCTGTTTTAAAGGCACATCTGTACTGGCCAACTTTCTCTAGCCAGGCCCCTCCTTCCAGGGTTCCTACAACTTCTCAAGATAGCGTCACCTCCTGAGGAGCAAGCCTTCAAAACATGACTCCTAGAGAGAAAGCTGCTCCGTGAGGAGCCAGCTCACGAATGAGGAAGCAAAGGCTCCAACAGGTAGAGTCACACAATGCCACGGTGGGGTAAGGATGGCCAGAGATTGTGTGGTTTTAAGTAAGAGAAACTGGCTTGGGGAAAGGGAGGACTGGGTCAAGGCCAAGGTCTCAGGCCAGGAAGATGAAGGGGTTTCAAAAGGAAATAAAAGCAGAATCTTATAACCCATAGAAAATGATGTCTCTCCCCATGATTTTATTGTGTATCTGTGTGGCTGGAGGAAAAGTCATTTGCCTTTTTCCAGGTCCCTAGTGGGGGCTCACCTGTGAAAACTGAAGAACTGTTTCTTCAGTAGGGTCGTAGTCACAGCTGGCAGTTGGCCTAGATGTAGTTTTGAGTAGGGGCGACAGTCGTGTGGGTTATAATATGAACAGCATCCCTGGGATTGGATAACACACATCTGACAGCCGTACAAAATGGTCCTGACAGTGGGTCACTGGGTACCAGAATTCTAAGTGCTCATAACTTTGGCCCAAGGTTCTCACCCTTGCCAGGGAAACCTACCCCAGCGGAGGATGACTGCTAGAAAGGGGCTCTGGATCACATTCTCTGCCTCTGACTCATGAGTCGGCTGCTGCAACCATGAGACTTTGGGCTGTGCAGTAGTCAGTGCCCAGTTGGCCAAATCTCCTCCAATCTGCCCAGCTGGCTGCCTCTGCTTCTCCTCCTGCCTTCAATGGCACACTCCCCACTCCAAAGTGACTTCCTGAATTTTAGGGCCCTTTCCTTAGTTGTTTGACTCAGAAAACCTCTTCCATCCCCTTATTCTTATTTTTTTTTAAGACAGATTCCTATATAGCCCGGACTGGCCTCGAGCTCACTGAAGATGACCTTGGATGCCCAACCTTCTGCCCCCATCTTCCAAGCACTGGGAATCACAAGTGTATACCAGCAGAAATGATGTGAGTCCCTTCTTGTGAGCCTCATCCCCAGCCTTCTCCACAGCTGCCTGGCATCTTGTTGTGGGAGAGTGTTCATGTAGCGTTTTGAATGATGAACAAGCCTTTACCCATCCATTCATAAGTAGACAGAACAAATCTAAAACATCTCTCAATGAACATATGTATCACAGCAATTGACCAAGGTGTATGAACCCTAAAACTGGGCCAAGATCCACTGGGGAATTTTTTTTTCTTGTTTGGTGAGATTTACAGACAGTCTCTAGCCGAGACATTGCTTGGTCTCTTGTTGGACGCTATTTTGAGTTTTTGTACATGTGGAACTTATTCCTATATTTAGCGTTTATTCCAGCAGCCAGGGGTATTTGTAAATGTTTTCAATTGACCAACTGTGGTGTGTTAGCAAATTCTTGCATGTGCTCTGCAAAGCCTTGAAAACCCAACCAGCTCCCCTTCCCTGCAGTGTCTACAACCTGAGCTATGCCGACCACACCTTTTGCAAAATTTTGCCCCGAACTCGGAGATCCTGCAGACAGCATTGGGCCCCTGTTAGTGGAACACTGCTGAGAGCCAAAAGCAGCCTCTCACATAACTCTAATTGGAGGATAACAGCAAAATAAGCAGGAACATTGGCCAGAATTCTCAAGTATTTCGAACTTGACGTTTTAGCTCACACTGGCCTCCACAGTATAGGCTGACCTTGAATTTGCTGTCTCCCTGATTCAGCCCCATGAGTTTGGGGACTATGGTTTGTGTGGTCATCGTCTAGTTAAATATTTAGAGTTTTCTATCGACGCCCATCTGGCTTCCTAATGCCTAAGCGCCTTCTTCAGCTTCTCATTACTGTAACAAAATGGTGGAGACAATCAATTTAAAAAGAAGAAAGACCTATTGTTGTTTTGGAGCTTTAGTCCACAGCCAGTTGGTCTTGTTGCTTCTGGACTCAAGGTGAGGCAGTACACCGTGGCAAAAATTGTGTGAAGAAATCCTCCTCACCTTGCAGTTGAGATGCTAAGAGAGAAAAAGAAGGCAGAGGCTAAAGGCCCAGTATCATTTTCAAGAACACAGCCCTGTTGACCCAAAGACCTCCGCCTGGGTCTTGCCTCTTATAGTGTCCATCCTGCCTAGAAAGCAGTAAGCTGGGCACCAAGACTTTAATACACGGTTGTGTGAACCAGAATTCCTGGAAAGAAGCTGTGTGGTAGACAGATGGACTGATGGGAGCTTTGGTGGAACACAGAGGTGGAAATGTTGCAGGCCCAGAGCCTAACTCCCTGTCTCTGGGTGTCTTTAGCTCCCTGAACAGCCATTCTTTATCTCCTCTACGCAAGAATGAACATCCTATGACTAATAGGTAAAAACCTTTTGGAATCTCTTAACTTAGCAGAGCCCTAGCTTCCTCCAGCCCCAAAGCTAAGAATATTACCAGACAGTTCTGTGGCCAAAGGAGCGATTCCTCCATCTTGCTGCAATGGCTTCTCTGATGTGCCCACTAATGTATTTTTTAAATTGCCTTGATTTATGACTTTCTTTGTTCTGAGGCTATAAAATGCCACAAAACTGCTTCCATGTGGGAACATTATATTTGAGGAAACCTAAGTGTATGTTCCCAGGCTGTGGTCACTCATATTTATTCCAGAATAAACTATTTATTTTATCCCTATGAGATCAGAGCTGTTTCTTTCAATGACAGTTCTTTGGGGGACATTTAGGAAATAAACTCAAGCACTGAGCTTGAACAACAACCCAATTCTCAGAATTTTACTCACCCTCCATCTCTTAATTTAAAAAAAAGATTTATTTATTTTTATGCATTTAGGTGTTTTGACTGCATGGATGTCTATGTATCATACACATTGCCTGGTGCCCAAGTAAGAAGCTAGAAGAGGGTGCTGGATCTCTCTGGAACTTGAATTACAGAGGGTTGTGAGCCACCATGTGGGAGCTGGGAATTGAACCCAGGTCCTCTGGAAGAGCACCCAGTGTGCTCTTAACCACCAAGTCTTCTCTCTAGCCTCTCTCCCTCCATTTCTAATAGAGCTAAGTGTTCTGAGCCGGTATTCTTTCCCATCTAGAGGTGAGTAGTCAACAGCGTGCTTGGGGAATGAGGCGGGCTCTGCCTAGCAAGGACAATTCCTGTTGTGCAAGAAGCTCACCTGAAGCCCCAGTGTATCAAAGATTTAGCTTAAATTAAAGACTCTGAAGGCAGCGGATTGTCAAATCCTTTTATTCTCATTGTCAACCGGCAGCAAGTGACAGAAAAGGAAACGGCTTCTCCTCCCACAGATCCCGTCCTCCCAAACAGTCCAGCTCCATCTCTGACTTTCGCTCTCGGTCCCTGTACTTAAGGAATTTCTTTTCAGTTTTACTTTTATTTACTTTTCAACACGAATTTAAACACATGACCTGCACTCTGAGGGAAACTCCACCATGGAGGTAAAGGAGGTTACCATCTTGGCCTCCTTTACGTCCTTTTCATGTCCCAGCCAAATGGGTTCTGGGCCGGGTCCTCTGTTGTCACTCTTGGCAGAGGAAAATATATGCGTACTAAGTTAACAGGCAAACCGTGCACCATTAGGGGGATTAATCATTCCTTGGTTTATTTGTAAAAGATAATGAAAGATGAGAACTGAATTTGTAAGTTGCTCGCAGACCAAGTTAGGTATTAGCCAGCCATGTGAAGGCTGGCTAGACATGGGTTCGGAGGTCTGTGGTGTACCTGTGTGTAGTGCGTGTCTACTACAAACTAAACCAAGGAAATAGTGCAGTGGAGCATTATAATTATTAGCTTCTTTCATAAACAACTCAGCAAAATCAGTGCCTCTTCATTTCCTTAAAGCATTCATACATTTGAAATACGATCCAAATGGGTTTGATGTGGAAAAGAAGTACCAGGCTGCCCTTCAATGTTCAGGTTCTTCTGGGAGTCATACTCTTGTCCCTCATCAAAGAAGCATCTTTTTTCAGTAGATGGAGGTTGTTACAGAGATCTGCTACTGGCCAACATGCAGAGAGAATAAGTGACCGTGGAGAGCCAGCCCCACGTGGGACATATAGGACACAGCCTCCACATTTAATGTTGCGACAGTACTAGGGAAGCAAGGGCAGAACCAGGACTTGTGTAAAATAGCATCTCTTGGATATGACAGAGGTGATGTTCCCATACACTCTCAGCCATGTGGCTGCATGCAGGGGACCGCAGAAGCTGAGATGACCACGTGGATGGGGGAAAGGTTCACAAGTTCCCCTCATAGATGGAACACTAAAGGCGTCAGTGGCTACTGAGAGAGGGAGACTCAGTTTTCTCTAGAAATGATCCCCTGGTGGGTTGCTTAATCCTAAGTGGGTCACCCCTAAACACATGTACATGTGGGCAACACAAACTGGGCTTATTAGGGTGTGTGTGTGTGTGTGCGTGTGTAATTATAGAAGAAGAGGTCGTGAATTCAAGAGGAATGGGTGGTGGAGACATGGAAGAAATTGGAGGAGGGAGAGGGAAGGATAGGAATTACGTAGATATAGTACTCATGGATGAACTTCTCAAAAAGTATAATTAAAACCTTTTTAAGATGAAAAGATATATAACAGTGAGAGAAAATTCATATTAAATATATATGTGCCCTTACTATATAAATAACTCCAAACAACAATTATAAACATAGATAAGTAAATGAAAAAATATGGAAAAGCTATGAACAGCTATTTCCCAAGTATCCAATAAATCTGTGACCAGATTGTCTGTAAGCACCTGGGCTTACTTACTGGACCAAGGTCGCCTGACATGGCTATGAGGAATTAAATCAGGCTGGTTGGTTCCACAGACAAACTGAGGCTGGGCCAATTTTATTGAGAGCAATCAGAGCTTTTATACCTTTATCAGAAACAATATAAAGGCAATTGCCAGGATGAATACAGTTTTAGTTGCCGGGATACAATGATATTTGCAAACTTTACAGGGTGCACAAGATTAATGTCTAAGACCAATTGTCGTGTCAAGCTTCCATGCTTCCTTGACTTCTGAGGGAACATACAGAAAAGCACAAAATGACTTGAACGCTCCACTGCCTGAGGGAGTGTGTCCGTCTCTCAGAAACTGGAAGGCACATTGTGCCACAGGAGCCTGGGACTCTAGCCTGAGACCTATGATACAATGCCTCTCAAGGCAGCTGGGCCAGGCAGAATTCATGACTCTGTGAAGTTTTCAATGACGTGGATGCAAATTAAGCTCATTTAACCCCTCCTTAGATGATGCATAGCATGCTTGGTTTTCTGTTATAATTATTAGCACAATAGCATCACTGCGTGTGTGCTAAGTATATCTGCAAGACAAACACCTTGAAGGGAAACTGCTGAGCCAAAGCAAATAATTTTGTGATTTTTTTTTCGAATTATATTGGGGAAAGAGAACCATAATATAGCTGCTGTAGACTATAGCTTGCCCTGCAATGACTTCTTCCTAATTTAAGGGGACAGCTGGCTTTGCAATCAAACCTACCTGGAATGTCTCCCATCAAAAAGGGCAGACAGGCCAATTGTAATAAACTTTCTGATACTTTAAAGTTGGGCTAGATGCATGTTTTTTAGGTTGGCCTGGATGCCAACACAAGGCAAAGGAGGAGAGGCGGAATGTGGAAGGAGATCTCAAATTTCCCATTCTGGTTTATGAGAGGAAAAATTGTGTACAAATTTGCTTAAAAATAACCAAAACCTACTATTTTTCCAGACATATTTCTGTCATGTTTTATTTGTGGATTTCGGTTGATTTATCCTAGTTAACATTTTCTTTTATATAAAATTTGGAGATGACAATGTTGTTATTCTGCTTTTAATTTTTTCAGTAACACATGAATAATTTACAAATAGAACTCTCTGTGCCAATGCGTTCAAGTGTACTTCCCACTTTATCTTCAATGAGGTTCAGCGTGGTTGGTTTTATGTTGAGGTCTTTGATCCACTTGGACTTGAGTTTTGTGCATGGTGATAGATATGGATCTATTTGCATTCTTCTACGTGTTGATATCCAGTGATGCCAGCACCATATGTTAAATATGCTTTCAGTAGCACAGACAATGAGAGCAACAATTAATAAATGGAACCTCCTGAAACTTCTGTAAACAAAGGACATATTCAAGAAGACAAAACGGTAGTGAACAGATTGGGAAAAGATCTTCACCAACCCCACATTGGACAGAAAACTGGTCTCCAAAATATACAAAGAACTCAAGAAACTTGACATCAAAAGAACAAATAATCCAATAAAAAATGGGGTACAGACCTAGACAGAGACCTCTCAATAGACCAATCTCAAAGGATTGAAAGATACTTAAAGAAATGCTCAACATCCTTAGCTATCAGAGAAATGCAAATCAAAACAACTCTGAGATTCCATCTTACACCTGTCAGAATGGTCAAGATCAAAAACACTGATGACAACTTATACTGGAGAGGATGTGGAGTAAAGGGACTATTCCTCCATTGCTGGGGGGAGTGCAAACTTGTGGCTTGGAAATCAGTATGATGATTTTTCAGAAAATTAGGAAACAACCTTCCTCAAGACCCAGCAATACCACTTTGTGGTATATATCTAAAGGATGCTCAATAACACCACATGGATGCTCAACTATGTTCATAGCAGCATTATTTGTAATAGCCAGAACCTGGAAACAACTTAGATGCCTCTCAACCAAAGAATGGATAAAGAGAATGTGGTACATTTACACAGCAGTAAAAAATAATGACATCTTGAAATTTGCATGCAAATGGACGAATCTAGGAAAGAAAACACATTGATTGAGGTAACCCAGACCCAGAAAGACAAATATAATATACATTCACTCATAAGTAGCTTTAAGACATAAAGCAAAGAAAAACCCAACCAACAGGCCATAACCCCAGAGAAACTAAATAACAAAGAGGACCCTAAGAGAGACATAAATGGATCTACATAGAAAGGTGAAAGAGAGAAGATCTCCTGAGTAAATTGGGAGCATGGGGGTCACAGGAGAGGATAGATGGGGAGAGGGGAGGAACAGAGGGGAGTGGTGAAAAATGTATAGCTCCACCTTATTTTTTGAGACAGTCTCTCAGTGAACCAGGAGTGCCCAGTTGGCTAGATGGGCTCCCCAGTGAGGTTCTAGGACACACCTGATCTAGACCCCCTCAGCTCTGCAGTTACTGGCTTATGCCCCTACCTCTGGCTTTTTATATTGGTGCTAGAGGTTTGAACACATTTGTTCATAACAGCCATTTGACCCTTTGAGCCTTTTCCTAGCCCGCTTAAATCCTCTTAAATGTTAATAAATGCTATTTTTTAAATTAAAAAAAAATAACAAAAAACCCCACAAGAAAACCAAAGCACCATGTAAGAAAACACATAGCTTAAACTAATGAAAATGACAATAACAACAGCAGTAAACCCCAGACGTTCATGGGGGACATTGCTTCCCTTTCTGTTTTCTTCCTAGCAAGCCATTCTGAACACTTCCATATGCCCTAGGTCCATACTTAATGACCATCAGATCTAAGGGAACCTGCCTCTCACTAGGTCTTCACTCTGCCCCTCCCTTCCTGCTTCAGTGACGTCATCTGTCATCATTGCCTTCACCTGGTCTTGCTCTAGTGCGAGAGAACTTGTAGGGCACGTGCAACATTTTTCTACTTAGAAACCTTCAGTGAGTTTGCTTCTGGTAAGAATGGATCAAGCATATATCACCCTGTCTCTTTCACAGAAAGCTATGAAAATCCCCGGAGAACATTTGTTAGAGGGCCACTTGAAGGCACTGAGAATATTTAGGAAAGGGCGAGGGTCTCACAGCGTTAGTGGCAACAGATGCAGGATGATGGAAGAGAAAGGAAACCCCAGATTCCTAGCTTATGAGATTTCTGGAACTGTATGAGAAAGAAGCATTATAAGATGGTCCCAGAGAAGAGGAAGCTCCAGAGAGAGATCTTGTCGTTGCTGATATGCCCTCCCTGCCTCTTAATTTGATGCAAGAGAAACATCCCACTTCTAGCTCTGGGGTAATTTTTAAATCATTAGTAAAAATAAGTAAGCTAGTGCTTAATTTTAAAACAGGGGTTCTTCACTTAGAATGATTTCTTGCACTACATATCTTTAGAAAGGGAATCTACTTTGTGAATGCGGAACAGGAAGGAAAAGGGCAGGCGGGGACGAAGGGTCCAGGGAAGCGTCATGTTGAACTGGATCAATTGTTGTCTGTATGTGCCTGGTCCTGGCTGTGATTCATGGCTTTTTAAGAAATTAGCAAGAATTTGAGTGCCAGTGAGCAGTGAGAAAAGAGATTTGCAAAACCTTTTGTGGGAGATTCTTGGAGAGCCCTGATGAGGCTATAGGCAAAAGATGGTTAGAGGAATTAGCAATCTAAATTCTACTGGAAGTTGCTTCATCACAGTGTGAGTCTCCACCAGCTTTCTGTAACAGCTCTTACCACTCAGTCTTTCTGGGAGAGGAGAAATGAAGGAAAAGTAGAGACATCTTTCTGACCAAGATGGTGAGCTTGCACAGCTCAGAGCTAGTAGGTGGTGTGCAATGGAGAAAATACCTCTCAGCTCCTTCTGCATCTAGATGGGGTCATAAAGTCAGCTGGAATTCATCCACAAAAGGCAAGCAAAAGCTCTTTGTTCATTCTCAAAAGGCAGCTGTATGAGTCACTTTCTTGTTACTGTGACAGGATAGCAGCAACTTAAGGAGGGAAGGAAAGAGGGAGGTAGGGAAGAAGGTAAGAAGGGAGGAAGGGAGGGAAGGACAGAGGAAAGGAGGGAGAAAAGGTTTCTTTTGATTCACAGTTCAGGGAAACAGTCCATCAAGACGGGAGCCATGGTGGTAGGGGCTTGAAGTCAGGAAGCAGAAAGAGTCTCACTCTCTCCTTTTCATTTAGCCTGAGACTCCAGCCCATGAATTTGTGTTATTTGCATATAGGGTAAGTCTTTGCACCCCCATTAATCTGATCTAGAAAGCCCCTCACAGGCATGCCCAAAGATGAGCCCACTAGATGAGCCTGGATCCTGTTGAGCTGCAGTATTAACCATCAGAATCATTAAGAGGCAGGTGTACCTCCTCAAACCCACTCGATAACTGGATGCTGAAAGGGAGGTGTCCTTGATCCAATGTTGCAAGGAAGATCATTGCCCACCATCTAGGAGAGCCGCATACGCTATAGACTTTTCCATAGCAGGTACCATAATCCCAACCGTGACATTTGATTACACTTAGGGTAGTGATGTCTGATACAAGGGAGTAGCTTAGACAGACTATATATGGGGCCAAGGGCTCCAAACAAACCAGATGCATCTTCAAGAAAGACCCTTGGGAATAGCTAGAAGGACATAGTTTGGGGCACAGGGTTGCCCACAGAATGTGGCCTAGGGAGCTACAGCTAATTCATGTAAATCTTCGTAGACCTCAGTTCATTGCTGGTTTTTGTTGTTTTGTTTTGTTTTCCCCTCTTGCTCTTGGTATACACTGCTTTGTATTCCAAAATCAGCTTAATGGCTAGAGACTCTCTCTCTCTCTCTCTCTCTCTCTCTCTCTCTCTCTCTCTCTCTCTCTCTC
>JABTXL010006712.1:13310313-13354296 GCA_025134845.1 Neodon shergylaensis
CTCTCTCTCTCTCTCTCTCTCTCTCTCTCTCTCTCTCTCTCTCTCTCATGACAATGATGATGTTTGGCATCAAATATCCTACTACAGATACTCGTATGAATAATGCTTGCATTAAGTATACCTCATGAATCTGTTTCTCTTTTTGGTTTTATGAGTCAGTTCCTTAATGTGGGACTCATAAGAAACCATACAGAAATTCCGTCTTAAGAGCAAATATAACTGAATCTTCTCTCTACTCATCCCTCTGCCCTAAGCACCCAGGGGTTCATAGTGCTTCTCAGCTTCCACCTATGAGCTTATCACATTAGCTATGCCGTTTGTAGCCTAGTTTTATGAATTCTAATTTATGGGATGCCCTCTCTTAATGTTTTGGGAGTTATTTCCATTTAGTAAATTAATTTTGCAGCAAATTAATTTTACCCACCCAGGAAGGCAATACATTCTTGTCCTATTTTTGTTTGTTTGTTTGTTTGTTTGTTTTGAAGAAATGATGTCACATGCCCATGGACTAAAAGAAGGAACACGGGGTGAAGTGAAGCTTCTGGCTTGCTTAGAGATGCTGGCTACAGATGAGATGGCACATTGGTTGGCAGTTGCATCGCATGGATTCTTCCTTCAGTGACTGGGGACACATGGGGTCACGCATGCAGAAGGTCAAACAGAGCTTTGAGTTCCTTCCAGTATCTGAAGCTGTTGTCAGTGTCAGCGGTGCAGGCTCTGGTTCCTAAGATGGCCTTCTGACAGCCCTGGCCAGCATCTGTGGGTAACTCCTCCTCTGTACCATCTCGTTCCTGCAGTGGTTCACTGAAGGCTGGTGGGAGTCAGGAGTTTTATTCCGGGTGGTGTCATGGAACTCTCTTCTTTATGTGGATTCTCTTCTCGTGTTAGTCAGCTGTCCGTGATGGCGACAAAATGCCTGATTAAAAAAAGATTTAAAGGAAGAAAGACTTACATCTGTTCGTGGTTCAGCCCATGAGTTGCCGGCTCCATCACTTTTGGACCCGTGGAGAGACAGAACACCATGGTGGTGAGCAGGCGCTGGGGAACTGCTGGCCTCATGGCGGCTGTGAGGGAGGGAGGATGCTGGGAAGCCCTGCTGCTGGGAGGTTGCAGTCCATCACGGCCTGGCAGCTCTCTGGCAGCTCTCTCCAACTTCAGTAACAGGGACAATGCCCTCCCCCTGGAGGAAGACACCCTGTTCTCTCCCTGACCTTATTTGGAGACTGTCTCTAAGCCGGGATGCCTGATTTACCTCTAGCGTGACCCTGGAGGCGGTACCCTGCAGAAGCTTTCCCCGCTGCTGCCCATATGGTAATTAGACTTCGTGCTAGGAGCATCACACAGATGATAACGGAGACTTGTACTAGGGGTTTTATGATGGGAGCGTGCTGTTTAATGCAAATTAGGTGTTTCCCCAGCTACGGTTTCCAATCCCCTGTACTCTGAGCTGTCCCTGCGGCCAATGGACCACAGAGGAAGAGGGAATCCACAGGAGGGAGCCCAGAAAGAGAATTTTTAAAAAAATATTTTATTGTTTAAAGTGCATGGTGTTTTCTTACATGTATGTCTGTACATCCTGTCCATGCAGTGCCGGAGGAGGCCAGAAGAGGACATCCGTCCCCTGGGACTGGGGTTACATATGGTTGTGACCCACCATATGGGTTCTGGGAACAAAACTCAGAGAGAGAGAGGGAGAGAGCGAGAGAGCAAGCGAGCAAGAGAGAGAGACAGAGAGAGAGAGAGAGAGAGAGAGAGAGAGAGAGAGAGAGAGAGAGAAAATGTATTTTCACAAAGCCCCTCCCCAAACCCACCAATTTATGAGCCCACAAATGGGCTCCTCCCCTGATGAGGTCAGGGCTCCATGAGAATCACCCCTCTGAGGCCCAGTCCTTTAACACACAGCTTTGAGCAATGTTTCCTACACAGCACTGTCTTCTGTAAGTCATTCTGACAGCTCTAGGCCTTTCTGTCTCCACCCTGTATTTTCTATCTTGGTGGTATCCACAAATCCCATCCAGGCTCTGGGGTCCATCCTGTTCCTTCTCATCTTCATTCCCCTGTCAGCCTGCTTGCACGTTTTCTAAACACTGAAAAACTGATGCCTGTCATGTGGTCCAAACACTTTGTAAGAATCAAGGAGTCCTCCTTATGGTTGATGTCAACAGTGTTCAGATATTTTAAAGATAAAAACCAGTGAACTGACGTGATTTCCTATTTATTTAATTTTTTTTGTGCATGTTATCATGTCTCACTGTAAGTGGCTTGTCCGTTAAGAACGCTTGTTCTTGCTGAGGACCTGGGTTTGGGGTTTGGTTCCTAGCACCAATGTGATAGCTAACACTCATCTGTAGCTCCAGTTCCAGGGGATTCTATGCCCTCTTCTGACCTCTGAGAGTGTACGGAGGGTACAAGTACAAATAGACAGGCCAAATAGTCATAGACAAATCTAAAAGGAATGGTTCCAAGTTTTAACTGCACACCCGGTCATATACTTGTGGTGTTAGTAGGTCCTGGTAGTTGGGAGGACAAAAAAAAAAATCCTGCTTCTTCTCTGGAAACGGGTTCTCACATTATCTCTCCCAGCTTCCTACTTACAGTTCAGACACCCACCCTCTGCTCCTATTTTGCAAGCTCCCCTTTCAAGTTGAGTAATCCTAGGGCTCTTGAGTGTTAATCCTAACTTGATCCTCATGCCAGGAGAGCAAATACCCCAGAGGGGGCTCCCCCCAAAACACCTGTGTGTGCAGCTCCCACCTCCCCCGCAGCTTCCAGCATCTGTGTGGCTTTGGCACAGGACAAGCCAGGGGTTCACGTTTCTTCCCCTTTGTTCATGGTTCTCACTGTGTGACTCACAGAGCTATTCCTCTCCTCTCTGGGCTCCAGATTCTCCATCTGTTAAAAGGTGCAGACACACACAGATCGCCCTAGCAACAGAGCTGTGTAGCAGCTGGAAGATAAGCATTGTCTTTCTTAGTCTGTCCCTCTTCTCCAGCTGCAACTACCGGCTAGCCTCTTGGCTATCCACCCCTGACCCTGCTGGATATGTGGCTTGGGCCACTAACATTGCTTTGGGGCTGGAGGGGGTTGATTGTAAGGATTGTCTGGTTCATTATAGGACAGATGGACAGGTAACAAAAGAAATGGCTCCAGTATAGGAGAGAGCAAGGGTTTCACACCAGACTGAGGCCATTGTGTGTTGTGGGAAGGGAGGTCCTGAAGCTTCAAAATGTCAGAAACCAAGGAATGTTCTTGTGGTGGTGGTTTGAAAGAAAATGCCCCCCATAGGCTCATGGGAAGTGGCACTATTAGGAGGTGTGGCCTTGTTGGAGTAGGTGTGGTGTTGTTGGAAGAAGTATGTCTCAGTCTTTTTCTGTTGCCTGCAGATCAAGATGCAGAACCCTCAGCTCCTTCTCCAGTACCACATCTGCCTACACTCCACCATGTCCTACCATCTGTTGCCAGAAGAAGCTTCCCTGATGAGGACTGAGACAGGCCCTCATCTATGGGTATAAGGATTAGGGTGGGGGCAGTCTAATACTGCATCTGTTTTAACATAACACTATGAAATTTTTTATTAAAATTATTCAGCCTTCTGTGGAAATAATCTGATTTTAAAAAAACATTGCATTCCTCACAAAGGAAGCGTGCATATGTTCTCATGTGGTGTGTTTATAACAGTCAGTCCACAGAGTCTGCATAATATGAAAATGAGATTGAAGTCATAGAAGTGCAAAGATGGGACATGTACCTTGATAGCATCAGAGTTCTTTCTAGTTTCATTCCTGTTGATGCGGTAAGTCCCAAAACAATTCAGGGGACAGAAGGTTTATTTGGTTTTCTCTCACAGATCACAGTCCATCCTTGAAGGAAGTCCAGGCAGGAATTCAAGTAGGAACTACTGTGGAATAATCCTTCTGTAGACTGTGAGTATGTATTACTCACATGGGTTAATAAAAAGCTGACAGGCCAGTAACCAGGCAAGAAGTAGAAGCAGGACAGCCGCAAACAGAGGACTCTGGGAAGAAGAAGGCAGAGTCAGAGGATACCAGCCAACCACAGAGGAAGCAGGACATATAGAAAATGAGGTAATAAGCCATTAGCCATGTAGCAAAGTATAGATAGACATATGGGTTAATTTAAATGTAAGAGTTAATTAACTTGTAACAAGCCTGAGCTATTGGCTGAGCATTTATAAGTAATCTTAAGTCTCTGTGTTGGTTATTTGGAAGCACAGGAAAACTCCACCTATAATGAACTAAACAGTAATCATGGAAAGCATGGAAAGCACTGTTCATTGGCAGCTTGCTCTCTCTCTCTCCCTCTCTCTCTCTGTCTCTCTCTCTCTCTCTCTCTGGATCACCCAGTGGCTCATGCTCAAATAGCTTCTTTATACAGCCTAGGCCCACTTGCCTAGGGATGGTGCTGCCCACAGTGGCCTGGGCCCTCCCACATCAATAACTAATCAAGATGCTCTCTTTCAGATATGGCCACGGGCCAATCTGATTAAGGCAATTCTTCAGTTGAGACTCTTTCTTCTTGGGTGACTCTAGCTTCCCTCACATAATAAAAATGAACGAGCACAATCAATGTAAACATTTCTTACCAGAGCACATGGGGAAACAGCCTAAATGTTTAGCATCTCAGATATTCTTGGTTAAGAGATGGATTTACCTGACTCAGTGCGTTTTTAAGTTTGGATGAAAAATGATCACCCTAGCCAATGTTGAGGAATGTGCAGAATTTATCAAAGATAGATGTCATATTAAACCTGTTGGCAAAAGATACCTTGTGATACAACCTGAAGACTTCTTCACCCAGAATCCCCAGCACCCTCCTCACTTGCTCTGTGACCTTGAACGATGGCTTCAGGTCTCCTAAGCTCTGCTTTCCGTTTCTGCACGATGGAGATGCTAACCCCCACTTCCCAGGGCTGGTGAGGAGTTCAGTGACTCACACAGTTCCTGATCTGGAATGAGTATTTGATAAATGTTAGCTATCATTGGCTTTATTTTGTTTTCACAAGCTATTAGTTACTTGGACATATAGACAAGCGGGTGAAAAATAATTTTCAGATCACAAACCACACTGGCAGAACAGAATAAAACCACAGTGGTGCTGATCATTCAAGATGAGTCACAAAGATGGCACCTATGAACAACTGATGGTGTCTTCTTGGGCCTTTTCTCAGCACTTGGCACTTGACAACATGATGTAAGCCATGGTACCTTGCTTTGATGTAGTCAAGAGTAGAGATAACCACATGCTTCTCACTATTCTTTCCCCAAACAAAATTTGAGGCATTTAGACCTAAGATCTTAACAAAAGGGGAACTAATGGTTCTACTGAAGAATACACAATAAACACATATAGAATTATATTTAATTCATGTCTTCCCCAGCCATCTACTTAGAGGGTAACAGAAATCTCACCAGAAATGAAAAAAGCAGGGGAGGATGGAAATGGTGGACAGGAAGAGCACTCTATGGAAAGAGTACTTCCTCAAGTGATTAGAGTACATTGTGTCACGTTGGAATTATGATAATGACACACTATTGGAGAGGAGCTCACAGAGTCCTACCTCTAGCTGAAGAGCTTGGCAATTGATGGCTGCTGGGAAAGGCTGGTCAGTTTTCTTCAGAAATGCCACTCCTGAAAGAGGCCCATGCACCAGTAGATGGACTTACACCCTAGTCTGGTGGATTTAAAAACAGAAGGTAGGGAAGGAGTTAAAGGGGAGGGAATAGAGCATGAATTTAATCAAAGCACATTATATGCACACAGAATTCTTAATAGAAAATATAGGAGTCAGAAGAAGTTTTGTATCATTTAATAAATATGTTGGCTATAAATACACACATACACACGATCAGATCACATCGGTTATGATGCTTCCATCAACTTTATTATCTTAAAAAACTATCATTTGTTTTGGTGGTGGCAAATTTTGCATTATCTTGTTAAAATCTTGCACCAAGATTTTGGTCAAATGCCTGTCTTTCACCTGAGGATACTGGAAAAGAGATCAGTTTTCATAGCCTGGGTGGGCCTCATCCAATAGCCCGAAGCTCGTGAGGAGGGAAAGAATTGGGGACACCATCAACTCTTCTTGGGCCACCAGCCTGCCTGGTTGCCTAGAGATTTCAATCTTGTCAGCCCCTTACACCGATTGCCTAGAGCGAATCTTTTTTTTCCTCCCCTCTTTTCCTTTCCCTTCTGCTACTCATTTTCACTCTCAGTTTGCTTCTCTGAATGTTGACCAAACAATTGTGATGGCTAGTCCTGATCATCAGTTCGACTGAACCTGGAATCAATTGGATTTCCAAGATCTAATTACTGAAGCAGGAAGACCCATCCCAATTCCTCAGCCAGGGGCACCTTCTGGTGGTAGCCCAGACATGGAAGAAGCAAACTTTCTTCTTCTTTTGCTTGTTGCTGTGGCATTCCTTCACGAATATTTGAAGAAGCTTCTTCAGGCTTCCCATACAGACTCAAGAGCAACATCTCTCCAGGAATCCTCAGGCCTTCAGCACCAGACTGCTGGGAAATTCAGCCTCAGGGGCTGAATAACTACTGGATTCTCCATCTCTCCAGTGGAAATAGTCATTATTAGGATACTTGGGCCATATCATGTAAGCTGATAGAATATTCCCTTTAATGTATGTATTCATTATATATAAGCCATTATAATACATACACACACATGTATATATAATTATATATATATATATATATATATTCATTCTATCATCCTGTTCCTTTAGAAAATCCTGACTCATATTACAGGCATCAATCAAGTAGAAGATGTGCATAAGGAACATCAAACTCACTTTCTGTTGGGTTGCACTGTTCACACACCATCTGTACCATTATAAATAATTCTCATACTGGTATTTGCCAAAGTTAATGGAAAAATGAATTTTAGTCAATTTGGAGCAGCAATTTCTTTGTGAAGATTTTATTGCTATTTCTCAACAAATGTGTCCCCTTAGTACCTGGCCATCATATTCCAGGGTAGATTTCTAGGGAACACTTACTTGTCTCACGGTGATGGCGGATGTTCTGATTAGAACTCCTTTATCAAAACAAGGATTTTGATGAATATCGGGAACACAAAGTTCTAGCCACAGGCACTGAATTCTGGAGGAAACTGTCTTCCGTACTGGAGGGCTGTGTGTTTATGTTTAGGGGCTCTCAGAAGGAAGCCCACTGAGCACAGGAAATTTTCAGGAGTCCTTCCCCACTTAACAGAGACAGGCAGATAGTGATGGGGCAGGTACGGGTGAGTGGGTTCTAGGGCAGGGCTTCCAGGAGGGGGGCTGGGGCAAAGGCTATTAGAGTTTGTAGTATGATGGGTGGACTTCCACCCACACTCAACTCATCATATCCATTGTGGCAGGACTGTTAAGCCTCATGGCTGACTGTCCTAGAGATAGGAACAGTGTTTAGAATCGTGGGCTCTTTCTCCTGAGGGATCATCTCTCCTCCTAACTAGAGTCATACAACAGTTCTTCTGCAAATCCTGAGGTCTTACACCCGTGGGTTTCAAGCTATGAATCACCAGCTGCAGCTGCCTACTGAGGTGAAACTCAGGTCTGGTGTAGGCAGAAATAGTGTGATTAAGGAAACTAGCTCAGCTCAGAGGAAGTGTGGTCCTGATAAACCTGAGCTCTCCATTCCTCTTCGACTGAGCATAATCAAAATAGCCGAGGTTTTTTCTGCTGTCCAGTTGCCCAAGGCATCACGGTTTGTTTGTACACCTCTTAGTTAACACTGAGTAGATTAATTATAGAGGAATAAAAGTCACAGTGACTTAAGCATATTAATCGTCTGAACATTTGTCAGCTGTGATGTCTGATGCCAGTATAAAAGACCACCTTAAGTTGCGTAATATTGTTATTTAATTATCTGTGATTGAGTTAGAAGTTAATTAGTACATATGTTTCCAGGGTTGCCAAGAGTCTATCATTGGTTGAATGTAAAAGTAAAGATATTGAGCAGGGTAGGGCACTACTTAGATGCATGACTAAATCAACTTATTTTGTTCTAATGAATCTAACGTAATTCTGAAGGTTGATATTTGCTAGTAATAATTATGCCACTTGTAAAACTCTTCCCTACCACTTGGGGAAAAGTTGATACGTAAATTGGAACATTACCAACCAACAGGTTGATCTTGTATGGTTCATTATCAATCCCACTTCCTCATAACTTGGAATGCCTGGCCCTTCCAACAGTGTGTGTTTCTCTTGAGGAGGGTGCTGGGCATGGGAACAATTGCACATGTTGCTTTCCTAACTGCCACACCAAGTTTTCAACAGGGTTCCCCCTAGACAGGTCAGTGAATAACAGGGTGGCAAAATCTTAGTCCTGATATCAGAGCCTGGGGTGTCTGTCTTCATGACACCAATTCTTCTATGTGTTTCAGTTGCGATATTCAACCTAGCTAGCATTTGGTTTTGCCTGGCTTGTCTGTGAAAGTATTTAGGAAAGGAAAATACTATGCATGCATTTATTGTCATCATTTTCAATGCTGTTCCTATGGTTTCCCTTCAGTTACCTGTTTTGAAGGAATAGACACATTTACATTATTTTTGCTTCTCTTATGTTTCATGGTAATGTTAAAATGGGAAACTCCGGGTATATGTGATAGTTTACCAGTATCAAAGCTTTTCCTTTGCACATGCTCCCTCCTGATTTGCATTCAGAGCATGACTGTTGTTGATTCTTACTTCAGTCTTAGATTACATAATATAATGATATGAACATAAACTATCACATGTCTAATTTAGTGTGTGTGTGTGTGTGTGGGCTAGAGGACAAGCTTTGGGGCCTTGGGCCTTGGCTTATGATTAGACTAGAGCAACCGGATTAAAAACCCCAGGGATTTGTCTGTCTCTTCCTTCCTAGTGTGGGATTACAAGGACAAAGGATTTTTCATGACTTCTGGGGACTTGGGTTCCCACCACAAGCACACATAAGACCTTGTGGCATGACATCCACCATCCATCTGCAAGGTTCTCGAGCTCCCACCACCACTAGTCATGCCCAACCATGTGCTAAAATTTTGGAATAACTTCTGGCTTTGTTATTGATTTATTCCGGGTTTCAACTTTCAATTTCCTGCTAATCGAACAGGGAAAAATCTATCCAAAACTGCATAAAAAGAATTCCAGGACCCCATTGCATGATAATTGCTCATTCCATCTGCTTTATATTATTACACACTGGGTGAAAATATTATAGCGAGATGTTGAACCAGCTCTCAGCAAGAGTCAAAAGGTACTTTGGTTAACTTTGGAAGGGCTTGGGAGGGAAGAAGAAAAAAATGCTAGGTTCAAAAATAAATGATTACTCAAATGGAGACTATAAGATAAACTGTGAGCTTATAGGATGTCTTATAGGCTTATAGGATGACCTATAGGCTATAGGATCTTATACCCCTGCTCTCCCCATTCTACACCAAGGAATGGTGTAGTGCTTACTGTGTGCTTATATTTACAGCAACTGGATGCTGGATGTGGTGGCATGCACCTGTAATCCCAGAGCTCAGCAGGACAAAGTGGGATGCTGTGGGAATTCCTTCAGCCAATCACGTTTAAGATAGTAGCCCACTTTGGGCGTGGTCTCGTGTACTAGAAATGTAGACCAAAGCATGCTTGTGGGCCTCTTGGCTGCTGGATTCGGTTTCAGTTCCCAGCACACACAGAGGACTGTGGATGGCTACTATTTCTGTGAGTTTATCCTCTAATAAATAAACGGTTGTTATACTACATTCTAGGCTATTTTGGAACACTTTTGTGGGCCAACAGCAGGAGGATAGAGAGTTCAGGCCAGTTCAGGCCAGTCTGGGCTATGTGATGAGTCCCTGTTTCAAAAAGCAAGTAAACAAAACAAACTTTAGTTAGGGTCTTTCTTCTTTAGTTTTTTATATTATTTGTTGTGCGTGCGTGTGTGTGTGTGCATGTGTGTGCGTGTGTGTGCGTGAGTGTGTACATGCCAAGGTACATGTGTGAGGAATCAGTTCTTTCCTTCTGCCATGTGGGTCCAGGATGTTGACTTCAGCTCATCAGACTTGGTTTTGAGCACTCCTACCTGTTGAGCCGTCTCCCTGGTCTACTGATATTTTAGTTATGAGTTCTCTTCAGGCAACCCCTTTCTAGGATACATGTGGGTGCACAAGTGTATGCTGAAGTCAAGGGAAGTGTGGCTTCTTCTTGTCCTATCAACATTCCCTTAAGGGAACGAGGAGAAAGCCTCTGCCACCTAATAAAGAGATGAAGATTGTGGCTGGCTGGCTGTGTGTGTGTGTGTGTGTGTGTGTGTATGTGTGTGTGTGTGTGTGTGTGTGTGTGAGAGAGAGAGAGAGAGAGAGAGAGAGAGAGAGAGAGAGACCTGTTTCCTATTTAAATGGCTCTGGGTTTATCTCTGCAGCTCACCTGAGGCTGCAGCACTGGCTCACTCACCGGCCTCTCTTCCCTCATCTAAGGAAGAGACGGAGCTATAGGTCTGTGATCTACCCAAGAAGCATTGGGGCCATTCAGGAAGCATGTAATGGGATTTTTAAAAATAGGTCTGTGCAGAGAGAATAGATGCATTTAGAACCTAGCTGTTGACATTCTGGCTGTGAGAGCCAAACAATCTCTTCCCACCAGAAAGCCCAGCTGTAAACTCTCCTCTGTTAATATCGAACTTTCCTCTTCAGCTGGCACTAACCCTTACCGTATGTATAGGGCTTCAGTGACCCTTGAAAATGCCAAAGGCTGCCTGGCAGAGAGAAGAGGAGGGAATCTAAAGGTCCCAGAGAAAAATCAGCAGCATTTCTACGCATGATCAATGAGCTCGTCTAAACATGAATAAAAAACAATTGCTTTTATAATATCCATAAAAAGAAAATATTTAACCAAAAAGGTAAAAGATCTGTAAACTGAAAAAAACGAAGAAGACATAAATAAGTGTAAAGGTATTTCATGTTTATGAATTAGAAGAATTAATATCATTAAAAGGTCCATCATGTTGATTGTCACCTCAACAGGCTCTGGGTTTGACTTAGGAGTCAAACCTCTTGGGGTGTCTCTGAGGGAGCTGGAAAGAAACCCTACCATGGGTGTGAGCAGTATTGTGCCATGGGCCAGGGTGCTGGTCTGAATAGAAAGTGGAAGGCAAGCCTAGCTCCAGCGTTCATCTCTCTGCTTCCTGACTGTGGCTACCATGTGACCAGCTGCCTGGGGCTCCAACTGCCCCAACAGACTGTATCTTCCAAGGGTGAGCCCTTCCCTCCTTAGGTTCCTTATGTCAGGTATTTTTCCACAGAAATGAGAAAAGTAGCTAATATACTACTGCCCACAGCAATCTGCAGGCCCAATGCCATTTCCATCAAGGTTCCAAGAACACTTTTTTACAGACCTAGAAAAACAAAATTCAACCCTGAATAGCCAAAGTGATCTTGAACAAAAGAACAGAGCTACAATGATCATTCTGCTGGATCTTAAGGTATGTGATAAAGCTATAGGAATCAAAACAGTATCACACTGGTATAAACACAGACACATTGATCTGGTGGCTCTCAACCTGTGGGTCAGGACCTCTTGGGAGGGGGTCACATCTCAGATATCCTGCATATCAGATGTTTACCATTGCGATTCTAACAGTAGCGAAATTAATGTTATGAAGTAGCAATGAACTAGTTTTATGGTTGGGGGTCATGACAACATGAGGAATATGTATTAAAGGGCCACAGCATCAGAAAGGTTGAGAACCATTGTATTAACCTATGAAATCTCAAAGTTAATACTACACATTTTGATTTTGACAAAGGTGTTAGGAACATACAACGAGGCAGGAAGAGTTTGTTCAGGATATGGGACTGGGACAAGAGGATAGTCATATGCGAATGAAGTTAGACCATGTCACACCATGTACAAAGTTCAATCCCAAAGTCAACCCCAAATGGATTAAAGACTTAAGCACAAAATTGGAAGCTATAAAACGACTACAAGAAAACATGGGGGAGATGGCACAGTACCAGCATAGGCAATGACTTTTTAAAGTTAAGAGCACAGCAGCACAGGCCCTCTTCTGACCTCCTTGGTACCTGGTATGCACATGGTGAACATCCATACAGATAAACAGGCCAGACGCTCACACGTATACAATAGGATAAACAAACACTTTTAAAATCTAAAGGAAAGAACTCAAGAACAATGGCAATGGGTTTCTGATCCTACTGCATGTATTGGCTTTGTGGGAGCCTAGGCAGTTTGGATGCTCACCTTACTATACCTGGATGGAAGTGGGTGGTCCTTGGACTTCCCACAGGGCAGGGAACCCTGATTGCTCTTTGGGCTGACGAGGGAGGGGGACTTGATTGGGGGAGGAGGAGGGAAATGGGAGGCAGCGGTGGGGATGAGACAGTAATCTTTAATAAATAAATAAAAAAATAAAATAAAATCTAAAGGAAGTTTACTGTGAAAGTCTTAGAAGTTAATGTCACTGAAAGGGACTCTGTGTTCAGCCTTAGACTGTGAGGGTCATGGCAGCTCATACCCCAATACTGGGTGACATTTTCCTGGCATTTCTTATTCAACTCGGAAATCTAAGAGGCACTGGGGAGAGAGTACCCAGGGGATAGCTACGGTTCCTGGGTTTTGTACCCACGAAGGTAGGGGTTTTATAATCACTACCATTCCTGATTGTTCTTCTCTTTCTTCTTGAGCAGTGAAGCCCATAAAACCATCTGTCCACAGAGGAAATATAAACACATCTCTGAAAGGATACCTATGGCCCTCGGGCTCTCCATATTTAGGGCTTCCCTCCTTGAGTTACTGCCTGGGCTAGGAGATCAGTAACAACTGCTGCCCTGTGTAAGGCTACACCATTATTAAAGAGCACACGAGCGAACAGACGGGAGTTATGAAGAGAATAGAGAAATGCTTCTTTCATTTACATTTCGTACATGAATACAGTGTATGGACATCATTTCCTGAACCCACTTTCTCTGCCCTCCAACTCCTCCCTTCCTGGCTCCATTACCCCTTGGGTTCGTGACCTCTTCTTTGATACTTATTATTGCTACACACAGACACACACACACACACACATGCATGCACACACACGCAACCTGCTGTATGCATTTAGTGTTGCTTGTATGCATGTATTTAGGACTGACCACTTGGGATCACAAATGGTTGTCTAAACAAGACTTACATAATAACCATTCCAGTCACAAGGGCCCATCCCTGTGAAAAGCTCAGGGTTCTGAGTGGCTGCAGAACCTGCGCTCTGTAGGGAAGGCAGCGTTGCTTCTAAAGAAGGAATGCCTTAGGAGGAAGTGGGAGGGTGCGGACTGTCTGCAGAGTTTCTAAGAGCATGTCTGTGCTGAGAAGGGTTCCCTCCCTGCTGCTTTCACTCATTACAGTGTCCAGATAGGCATCTCTATAGTGCACTGAGAAGCATGTCAGTCCCACAGCACCGAGCACACGTGTGTAATACCCTGGAAATATCTACGTCTTAATTTCCTCCCCTTAGACTGCCTTTTGGCTTTGCTCTAATACAACACAAAGGAAGCAGAGAGCCTCCTCCTGGTCTGCTGGTCCGCGCATGCAGCCGAGGAGTCGTTTCTTGTGGTACCCAAGATGCTCTGTTCCCCAGCCCCTCCACAAAGTCGCTCTTAACTGCCCATCTTCCTCTGTGTTGTGCAACTGATCTTCTGGCTTGAGGGCTGAGCCAATCCTGTATCTGAACTAAACGGCTTGTCCTCAGCTCTTCACTCCAGTCTATGAAGATCACTTTAGAGTGTGATATTGTGAAAAGAGCAGTTCTCATTCACACACAGATCGGATTGGGAGCTTGTCTTGTCCATTCGCATCGGCGTCAGAGTTCTGGACCTTTTCCTGCTTTACTGTCTGAGGGGAATGGTATTCTCCCATCCACACTGATGCCCGATTGCTAAGGCCATATTGTAAGGGGCCTGGAGGACATAAAGATTCCTCAATGATCAGGTTGCCAAGAATGTGCACTTTGAAGTCCCCCACCTCCTTTCCGAATGCCACTCATCATTCTAATTAGGCACCCAAAAGGGCTAATAAAACCACATTGATAATTATATTGAATCCAAGGCTGTGCCGCTAAATACTTCCCTGTAGTCTGGTTTCTATCTACTGATCATTTGGAATACGTGTGTGTGTGTGTGCGCGTGCATGTTTACCAATAATTGATATGTGCTATAACACTATTAAGACAACTCCTTAAGTTAAATACTTTGCAAAGAACCCCTTAGGACCCCCTCCTGCGTGCGCACCCACCCACACACTCCACTAACCTGCTCCTAAGTTCTTCCATGCAAAAGTTAGAATCACTAAGGGCTTTTGAAATTTAGACTTCACAATACAGGAGGATACACACATTTGGAAAAATGCCTGGCCCTCTTTAGAGCTCTGGGCATCACAGCAGTGTGTGTAGGTAATTACATAATCTCAACACAATATAATAGATTTTCCTATTACAGGCATTGTACCTTAGATATGCATTTCCTCCAGACATTTTCTGGCTTGCTTTATTACCTCGAGTTCTTTTAGTCGATTATACGTTAGTCTTTTTCATTTCCTTTGAAAAGTCAATAAAAACATAATTAGGAAAAAAAAAGGAGTCCTGTTGGAAAGTCCATCATCCATTTCATTGTCTGGGTTGTTTAAGAAATGTTTATCTGCGGACAGAGAATTTCTTATTTGCATTGGCCCTGCCTTTGTGTATCTAGCCACTGTGACACCAAACCCCCTTCCTGAGCTGGTGGGCCTCAGAAGCCTCTGAAATGAAGACTTTGTGGCAGCTGGGGAACAGGTGGCCAGCACTGCTGGAAATCAACCCTTTGTAGCCCCCTCCCCCCTCCCCTTTCCCTCTGCAAAGCAGGCAGCAGTATTGCTCTTACACAGATGAAGGAAAACGGATTGGAGGTGAAACTCAGCATTGCTAAGGTGCGCTGTGGAATCTGTAGAAAACAGAAACAACAAGTACCGGAAACCCAGGAAGGGACCTGCGAACAGGAGAGCTCTTCCGCCTAAGCTGCCACTCTGAAACGGGGCCGGCCAGCGGGATGCAGGAGCACGGTGGGTGGGTGATGTGTGTGAGAACGAACGTCCTCAACGAATCCAGTTATGAGTCTGCAGTTGAGAGAGAGGATGCAGATAAGAGCGAGCGCCTCACTGATAAAAGATACCAAGCCTCGTGGCTAACACAGACAAGAGAAATGGGCTAATTTAAGATGTAAGAATTAATTAATAAGAAGCCTGAGCTAATAGGCCAATCAGTGTATAATTAATATAGACCTCTGTGTATTTCTTCGGGACGAATGACTGTGGGACCAGGCTGGACAGAAAATCTCTGGCAACAATTCTCGTGTTTTAACTTTCTCTTACTTGGCGTTTCATATTGTTTTCCAAACAAATCTGGAATTATTTTGTTTAAAAAAACCTTTTATAATTTTACTGAAATCTCATTAAAAATGTAAACTGACTTGAGGATTTGGCCTTTTTAAAACTCCAAGGGCCTTCCATCTGAAACCAACCAATTGAACACACATCTGTGTTCTTTGGTAACCCCCAAATGATGACAGTGAACAATAGAACAGCCAAGGCCTGGGTCAGCTCAGCACTGGGAAGGTAGAGCAGAGCACACAAAACCACAGCACATCCCTGGAGGACAGCAGAAGGACGGTACAGCCTTCCCTGCATCAGAAATGGGTACCCAATTCCTGGAGTGAGGGAGAGCTGAGAGCTGAGACTTAAAACAGGAAATGCTGGTTCTCCTGTGCCTGTTTCAGCCCTCCAACAGGGAGAAAGGCCCAAAGCTAGACATCCCTGCCCAGGGATCGTGGAATCCTCTGTCCTCTGCAAGAGGGCATTTTAAGGAAAGTGGTGTGGCTGTACGAATTTTGCTTCACACTATGAAGGCTATCTCTCTGTCTAGACTCGTGGAATCTCACCCGTGGGCGTTGTTGATGGAGTATCACATTATCTCCAGCTTCTACTCTTTCCTCTCTTGAGGAGAAGCTCTGAGGCGGTTTATCTGTCTGTCTGTGCAGCGTCTGGGAGGCACCCTGGTGACATAGTCATAGAAAGAACAGGAATCCCTGGGTTTCAGTGGCTACTTTGTCGTTTTTATTGGAATGGGAACGGGGATGATTATCGGATACCTGAACACATCTTTTCTTACCTTACATCTGAGACTGTTGTTCTTGAGTTTTTGCATATACTCAAATCATGCGAGAATTTTTAAACAAGTGGGAAAGGTGGACTCGGGTGGTGACAGGAAGTCAGGGGATAATGACGTTTGAGAGAAGACTTGAAGGATGGATGAGATTCAAATCGACAGATTAGGGAAGAGGTTCCTGAATTGGGCACAGCATAAAGATGCAAATACAGGGGTGAAAGAAAACTATAAAACAGAGTGTCCTGGAGGATGCCGGTCGGGTATCCAGGCTCATTAGTCTGAAAGAACTCTTGTTCTCACTTTATGTTCTCTAAGTCACAACAAGCTGACGTTTTATACGCTGAAAGATGTGGTCCAAACACAGCAGGGAAACTCCCCAAAGGAAATCTATCTTTCTAGTTATGGGAAAATCAACTCAGAGCCCTTTGAAGGCAACTACCAGCTGAATAGCTGGTCCCTGCACGCAATGGTGTCCATAGTCAACTTCCTAACAGTCTTCTGGGCCAGTGCCACAAATACATGATAGAAAGCAGAGGCCCAGGTGGACGAGGACTGTTGTGTCCTAGGTTCTGAAAAACTCAACCCCTGCTTTGGAGAAGAAGTGGCTGTGACTTAGAGAACACCCTGCAGCATGCTGGATGGAGCCAGGAAGAGGGCCAGATGGCAGACACGACATCCTCTCTCGAGGAGGAGGTAGGAAGTGACAATGATCCGTGCCAAGGCTAGTGCCAGGGTCGTAAGACTCCAGAGGCTTCACAGCAACTCCGATGCCAGGACCAATTTCTCAAGAAAGGCTTGCACAGCATGGCATCATTCTCCAGCCACGCCCACATTAGTCCCATCCTTGGCATGGGTGCAGGGCACTAGGAACAGGAGACCCCTGGGCCCCTACTTCAGTTTGCCTGCTTCAATTGGTTGAATCAGACACAGAAAGCAGACAACCAAGCAAATGACACAATCACATCTCAAGAAGATAATTGTGGTGTTTTCCTAGTCCGAAAAGTGATGTGTGACATATGTTGAAGTGAAATAAATGATTTGTTTTTGAAAAGTAAGAAAATATATTGTTAATTTTCTTATCATATACATAAAGTATGCTTATTATGAAAAACCCAGTGAAATGAAAAATATGACTTTCTTCATTCCCAAATACTAGTCTATAGGATATTCTCTCATTCTTTATATATGTATGTGTATAAGACTGTACATTTATTAAACATCTACTCATGAATATGTATGTATATATGTATAAATTTTTAAAAAGAGTTATTTATTTTTGCTTTGTATGTATGAGTGTTGGCCTCCATGTATGTGTCTGTACCATGTGTGGGCAGTGCCCACAGAGGCCAGGAGAGGGAGTGGGATCCTCTAGAACTGGAGTTACAAAGGTTGTGAGCTGCCATGTGGGTGCTGGGAACTCAACCCTGATCCTCTGCAAGAGCAGCTGGTGCTTTGGCCACTGAACTGTCCCTCCAACCTTCCTGTGTACATTTTTGCAAACAATATTCTTTGCATTATGTTTGTAATCTTAAGCAGGGTAATTTCAAAAGATGCCAGGATATTACCCACTGGCAAAAAAATAGCAAGAAGAAAGTAAATATAATTTTTACAAAACTAGTTTCTGCAGAGATATTGGCAGTTATGTGTTAAATACCCCAGTAGCTGTGTGTAAGAGTGGTGAGCAGATGCTATTCCTGCATAAGAGGTACGGTTTTCTGCTTCACCCTCGCTGAGCCAATGGAAAGCCGCAGAAACGGATCCTGTGTCTACGGTGATCATGAAGATGCCTCCTCTCGAGACAAAGAAGAGCAAGGTGAGCTGAAGCGCTACATGGCTTTGCAATATTTAAAGCGCAAATGATTCACCATGGAAGGAGCTTCCAAATCCATCCCCATAGTTACCCGCCTGGCACAGATTCACAGTTAACTAGCAGCGCCCTGAGCACTTCCGTTTGCTCAACAAATGGCTCTGGGCTCTAGGTGCTGCTGTTCCGGTGCTGGCGGCAGTGCCCCAAAGCAGGAATCTACTGTGCTCTGTAGCTTTTTCTTCTCATTAGAGGAGGAAAAGCTAAACAAGCCTGTGCCGAGTAGAACAGAAACAACATGAGAAGAAGGCCAGGAAGGGACTGTGGGGCAGGGAAGCAAGGCTTTGACTTGGCAAGACTGGTAAGTGGCTACGTTCTGGTAGGCTTTGGACAGGGGAGATCCCAGAGCTGGCGCAGGCCACTCTGATAGTGTCCCCAAAGACTGCATTACAGGAAAACTGAGGAGCAGGGGGCCTCTAGGACTGTGAGAATGTAGAGTAGCAGTGATAGTCTAGAAGAAGAACCCTACGGGGGATGCGTGTCTAGCATGGAACCCTGGTATCATGCTCCCTACTGATATAGAAAGTCCTTGCCCCAGCCAACCTGGGAGGAGGGCTGGAGTTCATGCTGGCCACACAAAATGCTGATCCTCAGTAAGGTTTGTGGGTAATGAATGAATAAAAAGGACCAAGCAGAACCTAGTGACTGAAGCCACTACTCAGGGCTACATGGCAGGCAGTGCAGAGTCAGCCTGCCAACAGCGCAAGTGGCCCTGTGAGAGAGGAGAGAAGCCCGCAGAGCTCCCAGCTGTGGAGAGAGCGAAGGCCTTTACCCCTCAGGAGCTGTCTGCCTGTGTTCATCATTTTCTCAAGGCGCAAGCTTCCTCCGGGTGCCTGGGCTCCCGGCGACCATCCGTTGGATGCTCATTACTTCTGGGTAATCCAGCTCAAGGCTGTACCATGATATAATGAACCGATGAACTCTTAGCTTTGTCCCAGCTCCTGGGGCTGCTACTTGGGCAAGGACTCTTTGATAATTTTCTTTTCCTCAATTGCTAAATCTTGGCCCGCTTCCAATTTTCCAGATACCTTTACTGTTGATTCAAAAGCAAACAGCAATGAGGAGGGAGAATGGACAGGCATCAGGTGGACGCACTGTGGATGGAAAGTGAACATCCATGAATCTATTCTAGACTGGCCACGGGTTGGTGACATAAACTAAATCACATTTCTCTAAAGAGGGAACAAAGAAATTCGTCTCCTAGTCTGACCCAAAGAGACCTCACAAAAACCCAGAGAGAAGTTCTTGCCCCTCCTGCTGTGTGTGCCTTTTCTACTATCAGACATGTGCCACCGAGGGCTTCTGGTGGTTCTGTGTGATGTCCAAGAAGAAATAACAGCTGCCAAAATGCTTCCCACAGAGCCCCGTGGTAGGCGAATCCTTTATTTCCTGGTGGGAACTGTGACTTCCGGAGCACAACTGCCGCTGATCTAAAGCAAGCTTACTACTTTTGTACGTTCTTAACTAGATCATATTCTAACCAACAGAACTTGATTTTCCCACAGTTCTGGAGTCTAGGGTCTTGAGCATGTCAACAACATCCTCTGTGGTCTTTACTCCATGTGCGTTCACATCAGCCTCCTCGTCTCCCTCCTTCTAAGGACCCTTGTCATCTTAGATGAGAGTCTGCGATGCTCCATTTATCAACCTGACAAGATCTAGAACCATCTAGGAGACAAACCTTTGGGCGTGTCTGTGAGGTGCTTTGAGACCTTTTAAGTGAGGTGGAAGACACTCCAGCAAAAGTGAGCCAGACACACTGCGCATAAGTAGTATAAGAGGCCACGCCCAAGTGGGCGGGTAACTTAAAGGCTACTGGCCATAGGAATTTCTACAGCAGGTGCGGCCATTCTATGGGGTAGGTTCCTGGTGGAAGAGAAAGGAGAAAGTGAGCTGAGCACCAGTGTTCCTTGCTCTGGATGGATGCTCTGAGAAAAGGCCATCCAAATTCACGCCCATCACTCCCAGCCTGTCGCAGATTACTGCTCTGATTACCTAGCTGTGCTCTGAGCCCATTTGCTCCACAGATGGCTCAATGTTTTAGATGCAGTTGGATGTCCTGGCTCTGCCACGTGGCTATGGAGGCAGTATGCTGGCTCAAACGCCTGCTACAATGACTTCTCTGCAATGACACTCTGTCTCCCCAAACTGTGAGCCAAAATAGGCCCTCCCTCAAACTGCTTTTAGCTGGTATTGTGTTGTAGCAATGGGGAAAGGACCTATTACAGGACTCGCCCTTAACACCTTTTTAATTTAACCCTTGATGTACCTGGTCCTCCAATACAATTTTATTTAGAGACACTTGAGGTTAGAAGTCTAAATAAGAGTTCTATGGGAGCATAATTCAGCACTTTAGGAGCTGTAATTGTTTATTCAAGAACCATTTACCGAGTGCTTACATGATTTACAGCAAATTTGGCTAGGGCATGGCCAAGGTTGGTGGTAATGAGCTGATTGTCTTAAACTCTATGTCTGACACTTCTGGGGGCACACAAGAGAATATGGAATGGGGAGAGGGGCACGTCATTCTGTTAGTGCTCAAATAGCCACAGGTATGCATAGCAGGTGTGCCATATTACCTTCAGGCGTGAAGAAAGCCCCCTCCCTGCTGAGGGAACACCATAGGGCAGCAATAACTCAGCCCTGTGATGTTCACTGATAGTTTTCCTCTTTGGATCACTGGAGCCTCCACTCATATTGGGCTCAGAATAGACTCGTGGAACATGGGCTTAATAGCCTTAAAGTAGAAGGGGTCGTTTCAGTTTTGTAAAGATTTTAGGTCACAACATGGACCAGCTCCTGGAACGGCTCAGCATGGCCATGTGAGTAGCCTATCAATCAAATAATACGGCATTGTGGGTGATGTCTGACAGTGGGAGGCAAAAGAGGGGACACTCTGATGTGGTTGATGGGAACCCCAATCTAGAAGCAGAAATGAGTAAGCACACAGAAACATCAGACACTGTTGTGGACTTTATTTATGTATGTGTTAAACTGTTCACCTACGGACAATACGTGTGATTCCGTCCTCTGCTGGGTAAGTGGGGCGGGCAGGATAAATGAGACAGACGCTCAAAGCAGTCAAATGTCTTGCAAAAGCCACAAATCAAATTAAATAAAAAGCCATTTCCTGACACACAACCCCCCCCCCCACCTCAGCGCTGAGACTAGCTGTGGAATTTGTCATCTGGACACTTCAGGCTGTGTGAGAGGGGCTGATACTTCCTCTGAGTCTGAGTCCTGTCCGGCTACTTGCCACATCAGGAGATGTGCTGCTTAGGGTGCTCCAAAGAGAGTACTTAGTCCTGGATATGACAGGGGCTTGTGTCATGGCCAAATACAAAGAATGCCTCTTTCCTTCATTGTCTAGAGCTTGAAAGCTGTGCTATGCAGCCAGGCCTCCATCCCAAGGCACTGTCCTTAGCTCTTCAGATCCCGAATCTATCCCGAGCACATTGTCATTTCCAGTCTAATGAAAAAGAACTGAGCCGTACGGCTGCAAGCGTCTGAGGATCCACATGACCCCTCAGATCCAGGGCGGCTGTCCGCCCTCTGTGCAACCACCTCCAGGGCACTCATAATGCCCACAGCTGTGACAGACTGACCTTTCTAGGTCTACCCACTAGACTGTGTTTTTATGGGTAGGGACTAGTCCCTTTAAGTCCTCAGCATGAACGCAATGCTTAAGAATACATGCTTGGGCCGGGTGGTGGTGGCAGTGCACTACTTTGATCCCAGAACTGGGGGTGGGGAACAGAGGCAGGCGTATCTCTGTGAGTTTGAGGCCAGCCTGGTGTACAGAGTTCCAGGATAGCCAGGGCTACACAGTGAAACCCTGTCTCAATACAAACAAACAAACAAACAAGCAAAAAATACATACTTGAAGGATTAGAAAGAGGAAACCGAAGAGTGCCACATGATCAGATCTTAACTCCTGATGCTCCGAAGCTGTAGATTTTCAGGAGAAAATAATGATGAGGGAGAGCTGATTCTTCACTAAAGTGGTCCCCGAGAATCTGGGTCAAAAGATAGGAGTGAGAAAGAAGCACACATGACCACCCCAAGGATCACTTTCTTGGAAGAAAAGAGGTAGAGACAGCAGGGCATCTCTGGCTGCCCTTGAGCAATAAGGAAAGTGATGGGAAGGGTGAGATGGGATTCCGGTGCCACGGTGGTAAGAGCTATTGATCGGGGAAAGGCTAAAAGGGGTGGGTCAAGTCTGCCATGGCTCATTCTGGCAGCTGCCCACGGATGTGGCCCGCACACTTCAGGGCTCGAGTTTTGAAGCTGCAGCATTATAAGACCAACCGAACCAACCCTGAATACGCAGGATACAAATGGTAAGAAATTTAAAAAATACAATGACCTTTATTCAAACCCCGAGGCAAAGAGCATTTAAAAAGGACACTGATGAGCCCATGATTGCTACCATTTCCCAACTCTAACTGAGAGGCTGTTCCAGCCCATCACCCACGCCACTATTATGTAGAACAAGCCATAAAATATGATGCTAAGGCACTTTGCACACATAAAATGCTACATGGCTGATACTTACTACTGCTTCCCATCATTTAGTGTCTGACAATAAATGGATGCCGTTTATAATCATTTTATGGGACTTTGATAGCTGCTGACTCTTACTAAATATGGAATAAAAACTGGGGTCTAGGTGGTGGCCATAGATTGTCTTGTGGGCAAAACTGCTTTATTGTAAGAATACATTTTCTTTGTCCTTCACATTGAAAACAACTGTTTCCTCATCTGGAAGGTTCTTCTGAGGTCAATATTGTGGTTTTTATATGAAATATTCTTCAAAGTCTCCTTTGTATAAAGGCTTGGTCACTAGCCTATAACGCGACTGGGAGGTGATGGGAACTTTTGGAGGTGGACCCAGCGGGGAAGGAAGTTATGGGTGTCTTAGACTATGGCAACTCTTATAAGAGAAAACATTAAATTGAGGATTGCTTATAGTTCAGAGGTTTTGTCCATTGGGACCCTGGTCCCTTACTTCTTTTCTCGCTCTGTGTGTCTGTGTGTGTGTGTGCGCGCGCGCGTTCTTCCTGACTGCTATGGTGTGAGCAGCTTTGCTATGATACCGGCTTCCTGCCATCATGTACTCTGTCCTCTCAAGCCCCAAAGAAACTGACCTAACTGGTCATCATAGACTGAAACACCCAGAGCCACGAGAAGAAAGACACTTTTGTTCCTTTAACTTGTTTATCTCGAGTTTTTCTGCAACAGCAAGAGAAAGCTGTTGTGCTGGCTGAACTTCACCAGAGCAGCATAGAGTAGGGAGTTCCTATTGGCTCCCTGGATAAGTCAGTGATTGTATGTGACTCATGGTGGACCAAGGCTATGGAGTTCCCGGTAGAGTGAGAGCCCCTGGAATTGTCTCTCACCCCGACACACTGCTTTGCGACAGGTTGCAGTCATGGGCACTTTTAGGGTGCTGGTCCGGGTTATTCCATTTCTCCGCATTTTTCTAAAGGTGGAGACTGTCAGTTTTGACCCCCAGAGAATGAACATGTGTTTTTCTGGTCTTCCTTTTTGTCTCCATCCCTGGGGGGCTGGAAGGCCACCTGGGAGCATTAGTATCTATTAAACCTGGGCTTTTTCTAATTCGGTTTGATTTGGTCTAATTTGGATTATTGCATTGGTGGAGAGGCTTATTAGGCCTCCAAAAACTTTTCACCTATTTTCCAAAAAAGGCTAGCTTTTATTTTACATTCATGATTCAATTAGCCACTTTGGAAAAGTCAGCAGTATTTCATAGGCCAGATTAGAAGTCTAACCCCTCCCAAGCAAAAACAAACAAAAACATAGCCTTTCAGACTGTAATCATCCAACCCCTCAGCACTAATACAGCAGAGCCCTCTCCAAGCGACCTCCCAACGATACTCCACAGCTCTGTTAGGATGCCCTGTTCTGGGGCCTGCCCATGAAACAGATTCAGGTCGAGAAGAACTCAGGATGGAAAAGATGGCCTTGGCTACTTCCTACTGCAGTAGGACAAAGCCATGCACCCTGAGCTTCTCTATGAGTCACAGCCTCTAGTATGTTGTGTATCCTTGGCAGCTGGGGCACCATGTGCTGAGATAAGGCTAGAGACATTTAACAACCACTCTAGCTCTCCTGCCCCCTACAGGAAGCCATTCACCTTATACAGTCCCAGCGAACCAATCAGAAGCTCAATAAAGAAACTGGAAGTTTAGAGAGGGAAAGAAGAGTAAGATTATGCCTGGCGGTGGTGGCACACGCCTTTAATCCCAGCACTTGGGAGGCAGAGGCAGGCGGATCTCTGTGAGTTCGAGACCAGCCTATAGAGTGAGTTCCTGGATAGCCAAGACTGTTTCACAGAGAAACCCTGTCTCAAAAAACCAAAAAGGAATAAATAAATGAATAAATAAATAAATACTTTATCTCAAAAGAACAAGATTACTCTGCGAAGGTCATTGTTGAGATTCATTTAAGGCATCTCTCTAAGTTGTACCCATGCACCTGTTGATGTCCAGGAAAGGAATAATATTTTGCCATAGAAAGGCCATTATTTTATTTTCTGGTTTTGTTTGGTTGGTTTTTTAAGTTCTCACAATGACATGTTTCCAAAAGTTAGGTTTCAGCAGTTGAACAAGATGAGGAGATTGTTCCACGAAGGGCTACGCCGTCACGAGCTAGAAGAGCCTGGAAGGGGGGCGGGGCAATGGGATTGCGACATGCTTTCTTTGGGACTGCACTTAGAGACGCGGCGGGGAGTTTCATTCTGAGTTTAAAATAAAAAAAGAGGACAAGACTGACAACATGAAATGTGAATATTGAGCCCTGGCCAGCGGGCTCATAAAATGTAAGTACTCCTTCTGCTGCTTCTGCTTCCCTTTCGTATTAAACCAGCTCTCCTTCTTATTGCTCAACCCGTTTGGCCAGGGGGTGATGATGGGCGCTTAGAAATGGTGCTGCTGTCCTTCCTGGCACTTCCCACTCAGCTCCCTTTCCTCCTTAGCATCTGCCAAAACACACTTCCTTCCATGGAGACTTGGATTTGTAGGATCAGGGCCCTGGGATTGAGTCTATTTGGCCCAAATTTAACACTGTGGTGACATCTTAATGAGACTGTTCATTGTAAATCTTCATTTCCAGAACCAATTAAAACCTATTTCTGTTAGCATTTGCTGGTACTACTCATATTGGGAACTGTGTGGTGAGGGATTTTTTTTAAAAGATTCATTGTGCTTATGCATGTGTGCATGCATATGTATGTGTATGAGTATATGTGTGCATATGTGTGTATGTGTGTGTGCATGTGTGTGTGAGGGATGAGGGAAGAGGGCCAAAGAGTCATTAGGTCCCTCGTTTCTCACCTCCTTTATCCAGAGCTAACCCTTTCCTACATCCCACAGGGTTCAAATGCCTTTGCTTGATTGATGTCCACCAGTGACCTGGGAATGTTGGGATGCAAACACGGTACACGCTGCATCAGTCGACAGAGGTGATGCAGGAGCCAGAGAAACCATCCAAGCCAGACCTACTCTCGTATCCCTCTTTGTCTGCCCCTGGCTTTCCCAGCTGGATGTGCTGAAGTTCTCAACCGTCTCCCTCTCCAGCCTAGGACAGCCCAACTGATGGTATGCAATGACTCTGCTGTGGGAAGATCTGGCTCCCCCAGGTGCTGCTCTGAGCTTCTAAGCAAACCTTGGTGGTGATGTTTCCATTAGACTGAGGTCCTCCCCCCTACCCCCGGCCTGATTTCTTCCCCAAGGCCTTTCCACTCTCCATTTATTGCCCGAGTGGATTTGGGCCTCTCCTCTGAACCCCGGATGATTAATATGGGCACAATCCCGGCCACACTCTTGCTGCCTCCAGGCCCCCAGAGAGGACGCTGACCCTGAGATAATCAAGACTTAACTCTCACTTTAAAGAGGCACTTTATCCCATGCCTCTCATAACCAAGCAAGCACACAAGAGCCATTCCTAACCCACACTGAAAGGACAAAAACTACATCATGTTTGAAGTCCTTGAAGACACGAGGGTCAAATATGCCGGCTCCTTGACGAGAATACAGATGCAGGTGTGGGGCAGAGCGTGGTGATGTGTCTAATCTACATAATTTCCTCTATTTTTGTCAGTAGGTAATAACTGAGGCTTATGAATAAAGAATGTTCTGGAGGGTTTGAGAGGATAATGCAGTATTTCAGACATGACCTCTACGTTAGGGGGTATGGGAAGAGGAAGTCAAGGGTCACGCCAGACGGACAGAGAGGGGATGAGAAACACATCAGTTGGTGACAGCTCCGCTCCCTGGTTCTCAGGCCACCCAAACTTCTGATGAATCAGCTACAGATCCACCAGTGGGGGGTGGGGGAGCGGGGAGGCCTCCATCACTGCCTCAGGGGAGATCATTCAATGAGATGACTCGGGAAGTTCAGGAAAGCACAACACTACCGTGGCAGTCTCATCACACAAAGTTCAAATCAGAACTAAATCCATGAGAAGACTCATACAGTGAAATTGATATCAGAAGACAGAGGTGCCTTTGAGAGGGACCAAGCCTTTCTGGCTCTTGGGTCGCTTAACTCAGGGGACTCGGTACCTGAAACTCAACAGCCACCAAAGCCACCTTGAGCCGGGCTTTTGGGTTCGTGCCCTTCAAATTCAAAGAATGAAGTTGACAGACCACAGAAGGTGAATATCAGAAGTAAGTATTTTTTGTGAGGAGCTTAAGAGCATGAAGAAGGGAAGAACTCTTATACAGCAGGAGGGTTCTGGGAGAGTGGGGTACCACTGAGTTACTAAGGATTTGTGACAGAAACTGGGGTGAAGTAAGAGGAGGGGTGAGTTTGTCAGTCCAGTTGGCCCATCCAGGTGTGCAGCAAGCAGCTCCTCTCTGTTTTGGTCACTCAGTCACATGATCAGGCAGAGGACTTGTTTAGTGGCTAACAAGCACACAGCAAAGCCAGATCTTCTGTTTCTCACACTGATAGCCTTCACGTGCTTTGGGGTCCCTGCCCTACAAAATCTAGAAGAGAATCAAATGCAAAGGTTTAGTAGGTTTAGTATCTTCAGGGTGCATAGAGTTGATTGATTGGTCACCAAGGAGTGACTCTATTTGAAAAGATTAGGAGGTGTGGGCTTGTTGGAGGAACTGTGCCACTGGGGGATGGGCTTTGAGGATTCAGAAGCCCAAGCCAGGCCCAGTGGCTCTTGCTCTTCCTGCTGCCTGCAGATCTGGATGTAGAACTCTCAGCTACCTCTCTGGCACCATGTCTGCCTGCATGCCACGATGCTTTCCCACCGTGGCGACAACAGACTAAACTTCCAAAACTGTAAGCCAGCCCCAATTAAATGCTTTCTTATATAAGAGTTGCTGTGGTCATGGTTTCTCTTCACAACAAAAGAACACTGACCAAGACAATGTGTCTTGGTCTCCAGAGTTTTTAAGTGGGTGTGCAGGGGTGATTGATTGAATCTTTAGCCACACAGTTCCTCTCAGTGTGCCACTGTCCCACCTCCCTGAGTTCTCTAACCTTACCATTGGTCTTTCCAGCATGGCCAGCCTCCCTCCTGATGCTGCCTAGAGTTTACACCCCTCGTGAGCACAGGTTCGGGTGTGGTCCGAATGACCCCCTATAAATCCAGAGACACTCCTATCATGCAGGAAATTAGAAAGGCTTATGCTACCTCCAAGGAACCTAGGCAAAGAGCAGACAGATTCTTCCTTCTAGACTGCCTGCCTTCAGCCCTTCATTAAAAAGCTGACCAGCCTGGGAAGCAATCCGCCCATCTCAACCATCTGCTCCGCTCTCTAATTGCTTCCAAGTGAGCTTCCTTTTATAAAACTGGAACTGAGACTTAAGACAGGGGCAAAGTCACATTTTGTTTTGCAAATTTGCTCCGCCATGAGGTTTTCGTCTTGTTCAAACTCCCCAAGGCGATTAGAATGTAATAACAGCCCCACTTTCCTGGAGCTTTCTGTGAACCAGCCCTGCACATGGGGCTCGAGGCACCTCGGGCAGCTGGCCAGGTCCAGCCTCAACCCAGCTGCTTCTCAGTTGAGACACCTTGCAAAGCTGTCCAGAGTGGGTGGCCCCGGCTGGATATTTTTGCAACCACATGCCTGTAAAGACTTGCAGCACCTTAACTCTGTAGGGTCTGTACCATTCTAGTGCCTTCTTCAGTCCTTCTGCTGGCCAACAGGGTGGGTCTGTGGCTTCTTTTTTTGTCCTGGGCTTAACTAGGGGGGGAGGGGCAGACAACCTCATAGGTACAGAACTTGATGTTTGAATTATTTTAAAAATATTTGTTGATTTCACACATCCGTACAATGTATTTGCTCATAGCCGTCTCTCCATTTCCCTCTCTAACCCCTCTCCCCACCCCCATAACACACACACACCCCTCTCAAGTTCTTCTGTTTGTTGTAACTGTCTGTTGAGTCCATTTAGTGCTGCCTGTACTTGCGCAGAGATGGAGCAATCCGCTGGATTGTGGACAATCAACCAGTGGTCACACACCTCCCCGCCTAAAAAGGGACTTTCCTTAGCCCAGCAGCTACCAACTTCCAGTAGCCCCTTGCCTAGGGAAGGGGATTGATTCATGCTGTGATTTGAGCAGCTTGATCTTGTGCAAGGGACGGTAGCTGTGTGAGCCCGTGAGTGCGATGGTCACGCCATATCTGGAAGAAAGCGGTTCACAGCACTCGGTGTGGTCCATCTTCTTATCCCCTCTTGCTCAGCGTCCCCTGAGCCTCACGGGTGGTCACCCTCGTAACAGTCATGCAGCATGCAGGGGCCAGCTCTGGGTAAGGCCACTTAGGTCTTTTCTCATCCATCCCTCTGCATAGCGCTCTCTGAAACTACAAAAGCTAGCCGGTAGTAAGTAAGGTTCCCAGTCAGGTTGAAATTACTTTCTCACTGTCAGGTGCAGGTCTTCAAGTTCTTTGGGAAGTATCCTAGTCACTGATTGATTGCTGTGAGGAGACACCATGACCATGGCAACTCTTAGAAAAGAAAATGTTTAATCGGGAGATTGGGGAGTGTGGGCTGGCTTACAGTTTCAGATGCTCAGTCCATTATTAGCCTGGCAGGAAGCATGGCAGCAGGCACAGCAGGCGTGGTGCTGGAGAAGCAGTTAAGAGGTCTACATCCTGATCCACAGGCACAGAGGGAGACACTGGGTTTAGCATGGGCTTTTGAAACCTCAAAGCCCACCCCCAATGACACACTTTCTCTAACAAGGCCACACCTCATAATCCTTTCAAATAGTACTAATCCCTCGTGACTAGCATTGAAGTCTATGAGCCTAGGGGGGCCATTCTTATTCAAACCACCACAGGCAACTAGTCATGGCCAACATGGGAAGTTAATGGGGGCATCCCCCATATCCCCATCCTCTAATGCTAGAGTCTAAGCCATGGATTTCAGCAACCCAAGTCCCTCACATTTGCCAGGATCTGTTGACATTGCTGGATGTTGACAAATTGCTTTCTGTATGTGCAGGACCCAGCCACGACAAGCTCAACAGAGGCCTGAGTCTCAGGAGTTTGCCCTTGTTCCAAGAAAGACCACAGACTGAGACTACCTAGGCACCACCCAGGCACAGACCATCCAAAGGGAATTCCTAATGTTCCAAGCATTGTAGATAGGATCACCTGCCAGCACACACCCATCGCTTTTCGCCAAGACACCCCTAGATAAATGTCAGCCCATCAGGGGTCATGAACCTTAGAAATTCCTCATCCCCACCTTTGCTACTGCAAATATCCAGCCCCATCTGAATTTGGGGCTCTCCGACCATTCCAATATGATGGACACACTGACAGTCCAAGTGTGCTAACTTGTGTAAGAATAAAGGCTCTTTGCTTTTCCATACAGGACTCGGTCTCCTAGTTGGTTTGGGGGGACTCCGTGATCTAGGCATAACATATGTTTTAATGTCTGTAAAATCAGTATTGCAATAGCATGCATGCTCTGTAAATCACTTTCAGTCACATTTTACCAGTGGTAAAGTTGAAGTTTTAGAGAATTAAGATCATTTATCAAGATCACACATATATCTGGTAAATGTCTTGGTCCTTGCTTGGATATCGTGCAGCCTGACTCTAAAGCCCTTCCCATTTAACCCACTCCTTCATCTCCCATTTGCTCAAACATTATAGTTGATGCATCTAAATGTATATTACATGACGGCTATCACGACAGAGTCAACCTTTCGGAGCAACAAAGTATAGACAAGTACGAAATCCTGGTTGCAGGAGACAGGAGCTACGTAACAGAGCAGAACCTATAACGCCACTCACCATTAAGCACACAAACAGCAAGAGAGAAAGACTACAATTATTTCTCACCCCAGCACCCGGCGATACCATCTGCCTTCACTCAGAGAACCGCGGAGCTTCATTCTCTGCGGGTTCCACCTAGCCCTGCAGCCTCTCCTCTGCTCTAGAAATCCCCTGGAGATGTTTAAACAGCCTGATCTTCAGGCTTCCTTTCGGAAGACATATATTTCTAAAGGAGTCCCCAGCCAGGCTAAGGTTTGGAAGGGCTTGAGTATTCAGCAGCATGCTGATGACGGAGTTGGAAGGGAAGACGATCATTCCAGAAGCAGTCTGAAGGCAGTTAGTCTTAGCAGGAGAAACGGCACATTAAGGATAGGAGGGGAAACAGCTGGAATTTAGAGGCCTCTACCAAAGCGAGATAAATCTCATAGGGCTTGACAGATGGGACTTGGAGCCCCGGAAAAGCTTCGTGGATGCAGGTACACATTCTAAAGTTCAAGCTTAGTGCTTGGACCGAGCAGGCAGTGGGAGGAAACCCGAACCCACGGCAGCCAGAAAGTCACGCCGGGCAGCTCTGGGCGGGAACTATTCCAGCTGTGCCAATGTCAAGGATGTTACAGCGGGGTTTCAAAATTGACTGCCCAAGGACATACAGAAACACTTTAATTATGATTCTGAAATAGGTAGGGAGTGATGGAACCGACCTTCTCTGTGGCTTGTGGAGGTTTACAGAGCAAAACCATTCCCACGGGATGATTTTTTTTTTAGCCTGAAAATTGAATATGATAAACAAACACAAAATTCTGCCAATTCAAACCTCCAGGTGATTGAGCTCAGATGTACTGAGATCGCCACCATGTTGGGAAATGTACAATTTGGTATTTTTAGTTTCTATTCAAAGGTGGCCGGGGAGACCTTTTCAGAGAGGTGGTAGCGAAGGAGGCTGGCGAGGGACGCCGTGAATAGAAAATGTCAGGGTGCCGAGAGACCTCGCAAATGAAACGGCAGAGCGCCGAGAGCGACTGCCGCAGGCAGTTTCATAAGGCTAAGGTCATCGAATTGCCATCCCTGGTGCTGAGTGTTGCCACAGACCAAAGACTTTGCAGTTCCTGCTTCCTGGGGTCAGGCAAGGTGATAGAGCCCACAGGGGATAGAATGGAGATAGCCGTTTAATCCGGCTACGGAGTAGCTAGATATGGGAAGGAGTCCAGCAGTCCGGGGACATGTCTACCACTCCCTTTCCTCAAAATTAGAGTAGCTATGATGTAGGGTCACTGCCTTTGAGGTCTCTGCCCCTCCTCTTTTTTCCCTCATGCAGGGGTTCTCAACCTTCCTAATGCTGCGACCCTCATAACCATAAAATTATTTTTTGTTGCTACTCCGTAACTCTAATTTTGCTACTGTTATTAACTGTAATGTAAATAATTTTGGAGACAGAGGTTTGTCAAAGGGGGTCACGACCCTCAGGCAGAAACCACTGCCTCAATAGGATTCACCCTTACTTAGGACATTGGGCTCCCAGGTACAAAGGCTTCTATTGATTGAGTTGAGTGATAATCCCAATTTACACATGCTAAAGTTTGGTGGATCAAAACATTGCTTTTCTATCTCTACTGCAGCTGTTAATATAACAGTCATATAGACGGGATAATGTTTAACTAAGACCTAGAGCTAGCACTCCGCGGTTCCAGTCGAGAATCTTTGTTTCCGTTCTTCCTCAGAACGACACCAGATCCTGAACAAGTTGTTTCACTTCTCGTGACTTTTTTTTTTCCCCATTTGAAGAGAAGGAAGTCGGAGGTCCTTTAGAATCTTCTCTCAGCTCCTAAATTCTCCAAGTCACCTGTGCCTGTCAGTTGGTCCTGGAGAGCATATGGAAACGAAGCTGTCCAGCCATGGCTCCTCGGCCGGGTTCATCTCTAAATGAAGCCTCGGGTAGAAGCTGCTGGGAATAAGGGAAGACGCTGATGAGAGCGGCTGTGGAGCCTGGAGCTCTGGTCTTCTTGCATGGGAATGTGAGGGGAGGCAAAGACTTTGAGCAGACTGTTTGCCCTCTCATGCAGAGGTGGCGGAAACAGGAAAGGACTGATTCTGCTCTGTGTGAGAAGAATCTGCTTCCTCTAGGCCCAGTGAACTACACAGCAGCCTTTTATGCATCTAAAAACACAAGATAAGAGGGCATAAAGAACGGGGGGGGGGGGGGCTGGGATGTAGCTCAGTGGTAGAGTGCTTGCCTAGCAGACACAAAGTCTTGGGTTTTATCCCTAGTAGCATATGAACTGGGCATGGCGGCTCGGGGATGGCAGCTCATACCTGCAATCCTAGCATTTGGGAGGTAAATACAGGAGGTTTAGAAGTTCAGGTTCACCCCTTGCTACGCACTGAGTTTGAGGCAAAGTGGGGTTGCGTGAGGGAGACCATGCCTCAAAACAAACTTTATAAAAACGAAAAATATTAAAATATTTTCTCTTGTAACCAACCTTTCTCTCCAGATCTGGAAACAGTTGCTGGTTGCTCCAGTGGCTACAAGTGGCTACAGGCTCCATGCACGTAGCCCAAGAGCCGGTCATTCTCCCATCCCTGTTTGGGTTTTGCAAGGGAACAGAACAAAAATCCTTGACAGCTGCCTTGACGGTGGGGAGAGGTGAAGTGGCATGGAATTATTTATGGCTTCTTTCCTTTTGTCCTCAAATAACAATTACCTTCAGCTGAACTTTTGAAAGGTCAAATACCTCTATTTTAACAAAACTAAGACAAGGGTTTAAGAACCCAGATGTAATGATCTGAATCTGGAGTGCTCCCCAAAGGGTCACATAGTAGAGCACCTTCCGGAGGTGCTATTGTTTGATGTTAGAGCCTTGAGAAGGAAAGGCCTAGGGGAAGGAGGTTCCAGCACTCCACGCATGCTCCTGGCTCTTGCTTTTTGCTTCCACGAGCCCATGAGTTGGCGGAGCCTGTACCTCCACCATGCACACCCCACCATGATGGTCCACCTCACCATAGGCTCAGAAATATCAGAACCAATGTGAACCACAAAAATTGTGACCCAAAAGAAGTCTTTCCTCTTTATAAGTTGTTTGTCCCAGATATCTGGTCATAGCAACCGAAAGCTGGCTACCACATAGAGGAGCCTTGACCTGAGAGGAAGACAACCCGAAGCCACTTAACTGGGCCTCAGGAAACCATCTTTTGTCTCCTTCCATGTGTTCAGAGCCCTGGCTTTCACCTACTAATTAATTACCAGGAAATGACCTGATCTCATAACTGTGCCTACTGAAGATACACAGGGCTAGGTCAGTACCTGGAGCCTGTCTTTTACATCCAAGAAAGGGCCTACAATCATCCAAAGCATCAGAGGTGCCCATGAGTAGATCCTGAGAGATGTATAATCAGATGGCAATTATGGACTTACTTTAAAACAGTTTGTATGTGTGCATGCTTGTTCTTCTGTGTGTGCCTGTATGTGTGCATGCTTGTTCTCCTCTCTCTGTGTGTGTATATGTGAACTATGTGTGTGTGCAAGCGCATGCATCTATGTATGTGTGTGGCCCGAGGTTGACGTTGGGTGCTTCCTTCCACTGTTTTCTACTGCACGTTTTGAAACAGCGTTTCTCATTTGATGCCAGAGTTTACTGATTCAACTAGTCAAGCTCACTAGCTTGCCCCAGGGGTCCTCTATCTCTCGCTGATGACTGGGACTCTCAGTGGGCTGCCACACTAATATAGCACAGGTCTTCACACCTGTGAGGTGGGTGTTCTACTCACCCACCTCGGTCCCCACTCCCCTGCGCTTCTTCCTCTTACTTTCTCTGCTGGCTTATTTCTGCTCCTGGTAAAGTCTTGCAGTGTCTGGTCCTTCTCTGAGGACCTTCCTGCTTGGCATGCAGAGCCAATGAGCTGTGAAGACTTCCAGGGCTTAAAATAGAAGCTCTGAGTGAGTGCTGCTCCCCCAGGGTCTCCTCAGCGCCTGCTTACTTAGATGCTGTAGGAGTTCGGCAGCTGGAAGATCTGGCTTCTCTGTTCAGACCAGATGCCTCTCAGGGTGCCCCCGACCCGCTCCGCACCCCAAGCAGAGGGGATACGGCTTCTAACCACCACTTCATAGATCTAGCCACATTGCTAATCTCTGCTAATTTCAGCATTATCGCTAAACTCTGCATCCCTTACTCCGACCTGATGTGAGAAAACAAAAAACAAAAAACGACCATTGCATTTTAAGATGAAATGAGCTAAGTCAACCAATTTTAGGATTTAGGGAAGAGGGCCATGTGGATATTATCAACATCAAACCAAGCTATTAAGAGAAAAGAAGGGGCAAAGCGTTGAACAAACAGAAGCCTTTCTCTGCTCTGCTAATCCACCTGGAGGTGTGATGACTCATGTTGGGTTGCCTGGTAACAGCAACGAGGAAAAATTGTGTGTGTTAGTGTGTGTGTGTGTGCATGTGAGTGTGGGGGGCAGGGTTGGGGGCTGGGACGCGCTGATGGGGAAATCCTTTCTACTCCTCTATCATGTGCTCCTCCTGGGACTGTACATGGTTATTGTGTACTGGAGCCATTTTGCAAGTCACAGCCAGACCATGGGCTGCTACCAGGGTCATGTGCTCTGGGTAAGGACTTTTGGTGGACAGGGTGACGACTATAAGTTGCCTGACAGACACCCCAGGTGTGGGATCAGAGGCTCCACTGGGCCCTTCTGATTTCTTCCCAGCTCTCCCCGATGAGGGCTGTGGTGTATCCCCATCAAATGAGAGCTACTGGGCCCTAGGGTGACGTGGGTCCTGGGAAAATTCGGCTGGGTCTCCCGAGTTGCAGGTCTCAGCCAGGGTTATGACAGCCAGGTGTCACAGCTGGTCAGGCCCACTCTGCCCGTCTCCCACTCTGTATCATGGGCCAGGGAAGGGTGGGCAGACAACCTGGATCCCCTCAGTTGCCTTTCAGAAGTCAAAAGAGAAGCTCCAGTCATCTCTGATTGGTTCAGGAGAGCCAGATGCCGAGAAGCAGCCATGGCTTGTGCTGACGGACCTTCTCTTTGAAGTGAAATTTTGCAGAAGGGCTAAATGTTCAGATAAAGTCATGTTATAGCAAATCCTCTCACAAAGGAATGCCTCTATGGAGTCTTTCTGCATGCTGGGAGAACTTCTGGAGCCAACAAATCCTCTGGTTTTAGGATCCTGCACAGTGACCATTTCATGCGGCTTTCATGCGGTAACTGCCACCAATATCGTGAAAGTGTGGAAAATGAGATTTGTCAAACAATGACTCGTATCCAGGAATAAGTCGGCTAGTACACAGCCGCGCAGAGCAGTTAAAATCATGCGACCTCGGCAAGTCCCCTTAGCTCCAGACCTCCAGAATTCTCGGGGTCACAGTGAGGATTAAAGGAGAACAGGGTGGACTGTTCCAACAAAGGTCACTGTGGAGGAGACTTAAATCCTACCCAACACAAGTACCTTAAAAATGTGGAGAAAAATATATAGCTCAATAAAAACAATTTAAAAAATGCTGAACCAAACCATTGTCTTGTTGCTACATTTACAGTGTCTCCCATTAACACCGCCAAAGTTAAATTTGGGGATACCTCTAGTACTCCTGAGATATGACTGACTGACAGTAAAACTACATATGTTTAAAATATAAAGCATCATGGTTTGTGTTACATGTTATCTTGGGAATGATTCCTATGACGAAGCTAAGGAAAATAACAATCACCTCACAACTACCCCTTTTTAAAATTATTTTTTGTAGGGAGAACAATTGAACTCTCTTCCCTTAGTGGGTTTTAGGTGTGCAATATGTGATTATTACTTGTGGCCCCCAACTGTACCTTGTTGTTGTTGTTATAGGTGCTAGGGAGTGGACGCAGGACTTTACATGCCAGGGATTTGTTCCATCCCTGAGCCACATACCCAGCCCAGCCAGATCTCTTAGGACTGAGAGATGTGCCTTTGAACCACAGCTTTGCCATTTCTTTATTTAAATTGGTATTTTTAAGTAAGAGTTCCACGTTTTGATTGAAGGTGTGGGATTTCTAGTTCCCTTGCTGTTGTGGCGTTAGGAGGCTGAGTCCAATCGGCAGAGGAAGCAACATCCACCCCCACCTCCAACCCAGTCCGCAGGGTGGCTTTGCTAAGGTCGCAGAGCAGAAAGGTGACTTCAAGGGCTTAGAAGTCACACCTGGGTTCCGGTTCAGCTTCACTGCATCCTCGTCTCTGACATCAGGCGGTCACTTAACCTCCCCAAGCGTTCAGTGTTCTCTTTTGTAGCGTGGCTTTTGTAAATTAGCCATGAAAATGAGTCACAGGTTCCTCGTGACAGGTTCCTCGTGACATTAAACAAGCCAGCGCATGTAAACGCTTAATCCACAGACCAGTTCACAGTAAGTGCTCAAGAATGTTACTGATTAATAAATTCCCCTTATCAATTTGCTCCTTAAATTTCCATCTAATAACTCTTTAAAATAAGGGACTTAAATAACTCACTTAGTTCTCAGTTTACTTGGGGGCAGGGTAAAATTTCAAGTACATTTGTGTGTGTGTGTAGCCATGTTCAGTTTTAAGATGGGGCCAAGGCCTAGGAAATGAATCACGAGGTGGCTTCAACTACTGACTGTGTAAACAACATAGAATGTATTTACACAAACGAAATGGCCATAGCATCACCAGGCAATATAATCTTATGGGAATCACTGTTGTTATGTGTTCTGCCATTTGCCAACAACTCTGACGATGGAGTGTGTGACTCTATTATCATTTCTACCTATGACCTTGAAAACCACAGTACTTAGCAGGCTGGTCACAGTGGGAGAGCACAAAGTGAATGTTCTAGAAAGCTACTAGTTTGCATGAGGACATGTGAAAATACACAGTGCCGGACTCAAGAACTGGGATTGACGCCCACCAGTGAGCCATGGCTGGTTATACATCTGGATACAGAAAGATATGTCTGGATGTAGAAAAATTCTAGCTATGCTTCCAATGGGTATTTTGGTTAAAAGAAGAGAGAACATGGGACATAATGGAGGCCTGACAAACGCTAGCTCTACAGGAAGGACTTGAAGCTGGGGTCAGGGAGAGGAAAGAGTGAAGGTTGGTGACTGGTAAGACTCTGGGAAGAGAGTGGATGGACAAGACTCGAGCTGGCTGGGCTCGAGAGGTGGAATACGGGAGAAATGAACGTGGAGAGAGCTATTTAGATCTTAGAAGAAAGGACAGGGCTTGAGCCAAAGCACATTGGTCCTCTGCCAGTGGTTTATTGCTGAAGCCAGTGTGTGTGCATGTGTGTGTGTGTGTGTGTGTGTGTGTGTGTCTGCTTACATTCAGGGAGGGAGCAGCTGAGGAGCCACTGTCCCTGGAAAAAGAAGGTAAAGCTTCCGGGATATTGACTTCCACAAGAATGTGTTTAGAATGAGTTGGTTGCCAACCAATCAGAGAAGAGTTCTTTCTGTCTTACACCAGGAGGCAAAGGAAACTCTGGAGGCAGAGAGTCAGTCCCAGGAAGGGATGGGCCATCGAGAAATAGGAAGGTTGAAGAAGCAAAGGCAGTCGGTGTCCCACAGAGAACTGAAGGCGGAATGGCTGCAGATACTGGCCACCGTAGAGCAGCTTCGGCTTTTGTCGGGGAAACCATGAAGGAAGAAGTAAAATTCACAGCTGGGTGGGTAGACAGTGGAAGGTGGAGAGGGCAGACCCGGGAGGAGTTGGGAGCGAGGGTAAATAAGACTAATATGCGTTATATGAAATTCACATCCTCCCTTTTGGAAGTTACGGGTGAACGTGGTTGTTTAATACGAGGAGAGGGGAAGCTAGAGGACTCAGGAGCCCTCTCTTCTGAGATCTAAATAGGAAGCTGATGAGGACCAGGGTTGAGTGGCCTTGGACAAGTTTTATTTTGGAGGGGAAGGTTGATTTTATCATTTATAATTATTATATTTATTACAGCATTATACTATATTGCTAGTTATTAATTATTACTATATTAATTTAATTAATGTGTTGATAATTATCAAGCAATTAATAGGTTATTGGTATAAATATTTATTGTATATAATGTTATTATTTATAATTTATTTTCCCCTAGGCCTTCCTCTGCTACTTTGGCATTTTTCTTGTTGCTTTGGTTGGTTTTTAATTTGATTTCTTTGAGACAATGTCTTACTCTGTAGCCCAGGATAACCTTGAACTCCAACCTTCTGCCTCAGTCTCTCCTCATGTCACACACGCACAGTTAATAACAACAGCCGTGCAAAGCCATTGGAAACAAAACTCCAGAATTCCTTCACTTCGTTTTTCTCTGAGGTGTCCTAGCCCAGCCCAAGTCTGCCTAGGTCTCGCCTTGGCTAAGTTATCCTGCTGTTTTGCTTCAAAATCTGTGAGGCAGAGGAGGGAGGGAGAAAGGGAAGACAGTGTGCCAGCCAGTGAGTTCACTCAGAGGGATGGCAGAGGGGAGAGGAGGGTCTTATTTGGTCTCATCTCACAGTAATTCTGTGGGGACAGAGAGTAGATTATCTTCTACACTTCATGTACATAAAACTGAGACTAGAGAGGTTCGGTGATCTTCTCAGTTCACACAGATGACTGACATTTAGGAGAAGCTCTCCCCCACCCCGCCCCTGTCCATGCTTTACTTTAGGGAAACAACAATGAATAAGGCATTTTGTAGCTGTGTGATTTAAAGTAAATGATTTACCCGCTTTGATCTGTGATTTGCTAGGTCCTTATGTTTCATGAATACACACACACGGACATACACGCACATGCACACACACACACACACACACACACACACACACCCTGCCCTGTCGCAGAAGAATGTTGAAGGCTTTGATTTTAATGGAGCCTAGGATGCATGTGCTTCTTGATGGAGAGGTCTCCTGTGAGAGGTGGAGAACTGGCTGTCCTCTAGACGGCTGTAGAGTTGGCTTTGCTTCCATGATTCCAAGATCACAGAGAGATGGGAGCCCAGAGAGAGAATTTCAGGTTCATACTAGATTTGGGGAGAGTGTTTTTATAAGTTTTTATAAGGCAGTACCACCTTATGCCCTGCATGTTTGGCACTGAGGATGTTACCCAGCATCCTCTCTGCTTGTGTGTCCATCCTGATCATTCTTTCATCAGGTTTCCCCTTCTAGTTTTATTGTTTTCATCCGTGCTCCTGTAACGGAAGCTAAACCAAATTTAGATGAATCTGGCAATGGTAATATGGATCTGTTCCTAGGAAAGTTCATGAATGCCAATCACTGGGGGAAATCCCCTAGAGCAGTGGTTCTCGACCTGTGGATCACGACCCTTCTGGCTGTCAAATGACCCTTCCACAGGGGTTATCCAAGACCATCAGAAAACACAAACATTTACATTACAATTCTTAACACTAACAAAGTTACAGTTATGAAGTAGCAACAAAAATGATTTTATGGTTGGAAGGATCACCACAACATGAGGAACCGCATTAAAGGGTCACAGCGTTAGGAAGGTTGAGAACCACTGCCCTAGAGTATTCTGGGTAGTCGAAAGGCTAGGGTTATGGCTTACAGTCTGAGGGCAAAGCTGTCAAGACTGTGCCCTTGTTGGGAGTGGCAGCATACTCCGAATGTAGATGCAGGAAAATTGCTGCAAACCAGAGGCTGCTGTGGTCTATATGATGAGTTGGGGGCCACAGCTGCAAAGTGAGACTTGTCTCAAAAAGACAAGAATCCCAAATGGACATGAACCAAAAGTGATGGTACACAAATCAGACTGTGTCCTCTGTGACGTTCCAGGATCCTTCTGTTTTGGTTGTCTGTCTAGAGTAGGAATGGCAACATCTTCTACCCTGTGGGGTTAGTTTGAGTGTGGAATGTTCTACTCCTCGGCCCAAAGCAATGCAGGGTATATAGTAAAATCTCTAAGTGTGAGCTGTTAATTGGTTCTTGTATGGATAGACAATTAGTTCACGGCCTCTCGGCGTCTCCACCTCTGCTCTTTGATGGTAGGAAGCTCTGGCTGCCATCCAGCCCTCCTTCTTAGAGTCACTCCGAGCCTGACATCAATTTTCATGGGCATTTTAGGGACTACATAATCACCATTGTCTCTTTATTCATGGAAAAAATTTGAATGAAAAATTGTCCTTCCGTTCCAGGTCCCCACGTGTGACTATAATTTAGATGTCAGTGGTCACCTGCTGCCATTCAGCACCAACTATAAGCTCATCATCCTCACAGGACTCTGGCCTACCCCGTGGCACACACCTGGCCCTTCCACGCAAGGCCCAGACATTCTAGCTATGGGTCTTCATAACGGGGGTCCTGTGTCCTACCAGGCTCTTGCCTTCTGTCCCCAGGTTGAAAGTTATCTGCGTCAGGCAGCTGCCGTAGCAGAGGGGACATTGCACACCCTGCCTGCAGTCCTTGGAAACTTTAGTATGACATGGGAGGGGTGGAAAGATTTTATTAATACGCTCATTAATTTTTTCTTTAATCAAAATAAATATTAATTACAAGGAAATAAGTTCATATTATTCTCAACCAAATACAACCTCCATTTCCTATAATATAAAAATATTGGATTAGAAATTATGTATTCATTAATATGTAAATTATAAATTTGTATATTTATTAATATACAAATATCTATCATCCCCACGGAATGATGTTGTATATTCTGTATGCTGTATAACAATAGAGGTATGTTATACAAATACTTTAAGCACTGATAAAGTAGAAGTTTCTAATGACATAAGAGTCAAAAGAAGCCAGGTGTGGTGACTCAGGCCTGCAACCCTGGCATTCAGTTCCAGTATGGTCCTTTCAGAAATGGCTTTCTTGGGTTGCGTGGCATTTGGAGGAGACTCTGTGACTGGACAGGGGAGAATCTGGAAGTGGAGAATCATAGAAAGGAGCAGGGCAGGTGAGGGACTGACCTTGGCTGCTGAAATTCAAAGTGAGATTCCTCCACCCTCCCCTAACTTTCAGAGGAACATCTGTTGAGTCCCTTGTGTGTGGCTCTCTGGGGGACAGGATGCCCGCCCTTCCTGTCTTCCACCTGCCTTCCCTGTATCCACGATGCAACCTCTCTCCCAAGCGCTAACCTGGTGCTCCAGCCGCACCAGGCCACTTCATGGTGCTTTTAGCAAGCCTGGAGGACTGTTTGACTTGGGGATGAGAGCCCAAGTCATGCAGGCTGTGATGGTGGGTGAAATACCATCTGATTCAGACATCCCTTCGTGACTTCCTCCCCATCTGACTGCCTCATGGGTACCTCCATAAATAGCACAGTTAGGGGGGTGGGGTGTAGATACTGTTCTCGCCTGTTCCCGGGGAAGGCTGGCACGGAGACAGCGGCTTGTTCCTGGTTGATAAGGATCTAGAAAAGGTAACACCTGACTGAGGGAATGTTCTCTGCTGTTTCCAAACTGTGGGACACTTGCCCATAAAGTGAGCGCTCTGAGGTTGGTCTAATATGTTCATCCGGTTTGTTTCATGTAGGTTTTCTTATGGGGTCTGTTTATGAACCAGATGAGGCTTTTTAACAAAAAAGGGGTTCAAGCAGTGCTGGGGGCGAAGGTTGGTCTTGCTCTGATCTCATTATTAAATATCTTGTCTACTGAACACCTTTGGCTGAGATCCTTTCCAATTTCTCTTTAAAAAGAACTAAATAAATAAACAAATAAAATTTTAGGAAGGACAATAAAAATTGGAACTAAAGTGTGGAAGGTTGCATCATACCACGTGAGGGATACGAATGTTAGGAAAACCAGGGGGAGCCTTTAGGCCCTAGAAACAAGATCTGAAGCCAGAGGTCTCCAGAATCTAGGAGACTGGCCCGTGATGGCATGGACCCCAGATGTAGGACATGAGAAGCCTTGCGATCCTCTCAGGATGCTCCTTTATTTCTGGTACCATCCTTCCTTGTGGAGAATTCGTGTTTGGTGATACAGTAGACGGCGGTGATAAGAAATCCCCTTAAGAATCTGTTCCCTTCTCTTCCATTGGGGGAAAAAAAGAGACTCATTTTGTGGCCAATTGTATAATTCAGGCCACATCTGCACATCCAGTCCTAGTGTACTTTCAAGAACATGAAGCTGAAGGAAGCAATCAGATTGTACCCAAGGTAAGTGTGAAGTCCTTCTTATGGGGTCCCCGTGTCAGGCAGCTTCTGAAGGAAACAGATCCCCAAGGGGGCCTCAGGTTTGGAACTCTCTCTCCCTAAAACTCTGCTTGGCTTCTTGTGGCCCCTTGAGTCTGCAGTCAGCCTCACTTCTCACAGACACCTGTGGATTTGGGTACTCTCATGTTCTCTCACCAACACCTGACTGGGACGGCCCTCAGACAAATAAGCTGCCTTCACACAGTGACCCCAAGATGACATTCATTTAGAGGTAAGTCCCTAGACAGCGCCAACTGTGGGCAATAATAATAATCAGTCTGTCTCCGATATCCTCTTTTTCTTCCTCTACACCTCTGCGGTCCTGCAATTAATGAATTTAAACTTGCAAGAATGAGTCTTCTGGAGTGACAATAGGTTCTATTTTTAGTTCCCACTGAGATGAATAAGTAAGAACCCCTTGGATCACTACATTAAGAAAAACAGAACAGCGGCACATAAACTCCGTCATTGATTATTGATGTCTGCCATGGAAACGTTAGTTCCCATCTTCTCACTTGTCATGGGTTATCAAACGCAGAAATTGTGTTTGGGTTTTTAACTGTCAATTAAATCTCATATACTTTTTTTTTAAGTCTTAATCATGTAGTCTTGGCTGGCCTGGAACTCACTACATAGACCAGACTGGCCTCAAGTTCACAGAGATCCTCCTGATGTTGCCTACGTAGTGTTGAGAACAAAGGTATATGACACCACACCCAGCCTCAAATACTTCTTATGGTTGAACTATGTATATAGCGGCCATATGAAACTTGTTTCTAGCTACGTGAAAATGTCAACGATCGCATGCAGAGGGACACAGAGTAACAGGAATGTATCATCTAATTCCCCAGCGATGACATCGTAAGGTGTGACCACCTGAGGTACGACATGAGAAAGAACAGTAAAACATGGGGGACAGCAAGGACAGGAAGGTTGTAGATGAAGACAGGGGACAATGTCAGATACCCAATACCAGGCAAAGGTAGTGGAGGTCTCCCCAAATTCTGGGCACCGTGTGCTACTAAAGAACTCTGTAGAACAAACCTATAAATGCAGTTTACAGCCGCATATGGCTTGAGCAGACCGGCCAGAGAGGATGGTTAAGTTTTCAGGAATTTTGCAAGTCAGTTGATTTAGTGCTGGCACCTTGAATTTGGATATAATTTATACCCGCACTCAGAACCAAATATTAAACATTTACCAGCACAACACTGAATATACACCCCAAACTCCAGCAGATACAGAAATGAAAGCTTCCACTCCCACCTATATGAATGCAATATGAATGAATCCATCTTCAGTATTGCATCTTGTCCCTCCTAACGAGGAGGTGGGACTGTTGTTCTGGCTACTCCCTGTGGCCAGTCACTTCAGCATACTGGAATCTGACTGGTTGTTACATCAGGGGCTCACCTTGGCACCAGAGTAGAACAATGCCAGTCAGCCAACAGAGGGGCTGAAGATGAGCATGTGAGCATGTCTGTAGTCCCAGCCACTCTGTGCTCCATGCCGTGAGCATGTCTGTA
>JABTXL010006712.1:13358051-13410830 GCA_025134845.1 Neodon shergylaensis
TGTTGTGTGTGTGGTGTATGTGTGTGGCGTGTGTGTAGTGTGTGTGTTGTGGTATGTGTGGTGTATGTGTGTGTGGTGTATGTGATATGTGTGGTGTATGTAGTATATGTGTATGTGTGTGGTGTATGCGATGTGTGTGATATGAGTGTGGTGTGAATGTGTGTGATTATGTGATGTGTGTGGTGTATGTGGTGTGTGTGTTATGTGTGTATGCACAGGCACACTCCTAGTGGTCAGAGGACAGCCTCACCTTCCATCTTGTTTGAGGCAGGGTTTCCTGTCCTGCAGGCACACTTGCTGGCCGTAGAGTCTCCGGAGATCCTCCTGTGTCCTCATGCATCTCACCACAGGAGCGCAGAGACGGCAGGGGCACGCTGCGGAATCTGGGTTTTGTCTGTTCGTTTCTGTGGGTGCTGGCGATCTGAGATCTGCCCCTATGGTCACACAGCAACCACTTCACCCAAGTCAGAACTCCAGCTCCTGCTGTAACTTGAAAAGCAACAACAAAGCTCTCTGACACCGCATTGGAAGGGAATGACATCATGCAGCATCATGACCAGGAGATGATGTAAGAGGCAGAAAGGGGCAGTCTCGCCATCCGGAGCCTGCAGACAGCCTGGCTACACTTCAGCCCGAGTGACTTCTTTGGGTCTGCATTTCCCTCTCCTGAAGAATTAGCTCATGCCTGACCTGGACACAATGTAGAGCTGGGAACCCTACAAGCAATGGAGCACACTGAGGTGTTGCCATCCACCTCATCTTACAGAAAAGGAGACTGAGAACTAGGGAGTTTCTTAAGATTCATGGCTCATATAGGGCTTAGTTGGAGCATGCCTGGATCTTTCCGGTTTTGAAACACGGGGCAGGGTCTTCATTGATTAGCAAGCACTGAGACCCTTCTATGGACCTTGCTGGCTCAACAGGTTGATGTTCTCAGTTCAATTCATGGAAGGGGTCTGAGGAGAAAATAGCGAAGCAAACCAACACATTTGAGAAGTGGCATACTGTGAGAGGGGACATGGGCCCTTGTCCCACACACTGACAATCATTTGAAGCAGGTCACCTCCTCTCCGAGGTTTTTTTCCTGAAGTGAAAAAGGGGGGGTTTGAGCTGAGCCCCAGCCCCTGGGTGCTCACATGTTGCACCCGAGGGCAATAAGCCCTCAAATGGCCGTTCTGTTCTCTGCTCAGGGTGGGGTCACCTGCTCCCCAGCAATGTCAGCACCCCACTTCCCATCTGAGTTTCAGGTCATTCATCCCCTTCCTTCCTACCACCCAGAGGCATGAACGAAAGCAAAGAGGAGACCAGTTCGAATGGAGCTTTCTGGAATGCTGGCTGTGGCTTGCTCAGTGTCTGTGTCTTCCACAAGGGAACCACAGTGTGGGATTACAATTCAGAACCAACCTAGTGTAATCTGTAGAGACAATGGAGCGTGCCACCCACATCACAGAGAGTCACTGAACATACCACTGATGTTATCGACTTTTCAATCAAAACAAAACAAACACCAGTGTCTTTCTAGACAGAACAGAAGGCCCTGTCTGAATCAGATGGCGACATGGTTTGTACTGTCTCAATGGAAGTAATTCGGCTTCCAGCGCTGGGTCCCTTCTCAGCAGAGGTGCCCTGTCATTGCTGAGAACAACTGGGTGCACCAAGAGAAGGTGCCATCGTGGTGGGGGTGAGGTGATGAACACTCTTCCTTGAAGCTGGGGAGAATGAAAAATCCCCCTTTTTTAGCAGCTTTGCATAAATACCTGCTCTTCCCTTTCGGCAGGAAGATTTGAGTCTAAATGCCTGACTTAACCCACCCATCCCCCAAACACAGCAGAAAAGCTATTTAATGAGAAGTACCTCTCAACTGGTTAAACACACACACACACACACACACACCTTCATTATCTAAAATCTCAACCAGTAAAAATCACTGAGAAAAACTTCAAGACCAAAATCGACAGCTGAGCAAAGCATCGGAACGAATGAGTCATAAAAAAACGAGCACAAAGGGCAAAGCATGAAATATTCAACACACGCACAAATGACATCCAAACTATTAGGTAAACGAGATATGGTGGCTGCTCTTTCGGTTGGCGAATGCTTTAAGAACTACGAAAGAGGAGTGTATTGAGCTCTGGAAAATGTATTCGAAATACAAATATGCAAAACCCTAACAATGAGCACTCTAGTAGCTAGAGTCGAGAGTATTTAGTACTTTCGGAACTAAGCCTCCCTTAGTTGTCTCTTAGTTCTCTCTCTCTCTCTCTCTCTCTCTCTCTCTCTCTCTCTCTCTCTCTGTCTCAATACAGAGATGTTAACCTAGGGGGTTAAGATACCCAACATGCTACCCCAATCAATATTCCTGTCTGGGAGAGAGACTGAACCATCTGGAAGCCAGTCCTGTTGTGGTGTTGTGGGAAAACAAAAAAACAACCCTGCAAATTCACCACCTCATTCTTAGTAAACGCTTGCTTGTGTTCATGCTCTCAGACTCCACAGTTCTCTCAGGTACTGACATGTGCACACACAATGACCCTTTGACAAAGAAGTGTCTGCAGAAGTGTCTGATACAGACAGCGATGGGGTATCTTAAGACTAGGGGTGGAGGTTCACACCTTTAATCCCAGCACTCAAGGAGGCAGAGGCAGGCATTTGGAGTCCTACCTGCTTTACAGAGCAAGTTCTAGGACAGCTGGGGCTACATAGCTCAAGAAACCAAAGGAGGGGCTCACAACCCTGAAGGTGGTAACAGCAGGGGATAAAGGCCAACAGTCACCAATATCCTTGGCACCTGCTTGTGCCCTGTAAAGAGACCTTGGCACTTCCCCATGGCGGGTGAGGACGAGCAGGAGACAAATACACCATGCAGACAGAGCTCCAGTGTGGAGTTTATTGAGATGAAGATAAAAGGGGGGGGGAGACAGAGAGAGAGAGAGAGAGAGAGAGAGACGGGGGGGGGGGAGTGCGGGGGGGGGGGAACTTAAGGGGAGAGAGAAAGGAGAAACAGAGACAGAAGAACTGCTTCCTCAGACATAAGGCAGAAAAGGAAGAGAACAGGACTAGGTGGGGCTTGTCTCTTAAAGGGACCTTTTGTACCTGTGTTAGGACCCTGGGTTGGCCAGGTTACTGCCTGGGTGCATCCTGCCAGATGACAGGGCAGGCCACCATAATGCCTGAATCCCAACAGTTACAGCCATGGCCTCCCAGTGTCTGTATTCTCTGTGATCTATAAACCACACACAATGGTCTGTAGTCTAGGAGGAAAAACCTATTAAAGTTTTCGCTTCCTATGTGCTTTCCTTGACTTTAAATTGCCACTGTTAATTCCGTCATGATATGCCGTTACTGTGCCGTTTGTCTATTGGGGAAGCAATGTCAAAATTGTGTCAGCTTGCAGAAGCTGAGTCTGGTGGCACACACTTGAAATTCCAATGTTCAGGAAGCCGAGGCAGGAGGACTATGATTTCAAGGTCGGATCGAGGCAACGTAATACATCCTAGGCTAGCCCGGGCTAGCCAGAGATATACAGGAGACTGTGTCTCAAAATAAAACAATAAAAAGTCTGGAGTCAACTGATCTCCAGAGCCATGCTATGGGCAGCAGGTGCCAACTAATCTGTGAGGTCTAGGGCTCCTTGGGAAGACGGATTGGACAAAGAAACTTTGACCTAGGACAGAAAGTTGGCTTTGACTGTGCACCTTGAGATAGCCTAGACTGAAACATGCCTGAGGGTAGGAAGAGTTCTTGGAGCAGGGACAATCCCTAGCCTGCTGTGCGGACATGCTAACATACTATACTATAGTTGACTGCCTAGCATGCTGTGCGGACACGCTAACACACTAGAGTCGAGTGCCTAGCAGGCTGTATGGACATAATAACACACTAGCACCACAATCGTTCAAACTTAGAGGCGAGCCCCGGCACCTTCTTCAGCACACTAGGATTTGAAGAACGAGATATGATGATTTGAGAGATGATTTCCTCTAAAGGTAAGACTTTGTGGAAACTGAATTTTACACACTGTCTGGATTTTACAAATGTCTTTCCTCGGTGTTGCTTTCTTCCCATTTCTCTCAAAGCTAACATTTTCTTTTCAGATGGGATGTGCAGGCAATTGCCAGAGCTAACACAGAGGGCTCTCCGCATCAAGCTCCTCCAGTAGGGTATCCTGCCAGATAACTGCAACATTTCACAGCAGGGCAGGACAGCGCCTCCACCAAGACAAGACCGCGAGCATTGCTGCGAGCCTCCTCATCTCGCCCTTCATGGCTGCACGCCTAACATCCCTGCCCTTCCCTCCGTCCTGGAAACCACTGCTCTTTATCTCTAGTTATCTCTGCAAGGGTGTCTTACATATATGTAATACATGGTATAGAACCATGTGCGTTGCCTCTTTCCCTACAAAACATGACTCTCTGAGGACTGTTGGATGCATCGATACTTTGTTCATTTTTGTTGCCGAATAATATTCCTTGGTAGACATGTACCACAGTTTATTTTTTTGTGACCACTGGAGGATATCTGAGCTGTTTCCAGTTGGGGAAATAGTTATGAAAATACACGCATCAGTATGCAGGGGCTTTGTAAAGGTAAGTTTTTGCTTTCCTAGGATAAATACCTAGGAGGGCACCCGCTGGGTTAATAGTGTAGCTGTATGCTTAGCGTTTTTAAAGAAGCCACTGTCTTCCATTCTCCAGCACTATGTGTCTCTCATCAGCATCCGGTGTCGTCATTACATTACGCGGGGGAGGGGCATATTCACATCTGTACCTGTGTACATGTGTGGAAGCCAGAGATTGATACTGGATGTCTTCCTCAAGTCCTCTCCACCTCTCCACTTTCTTGAGACAGGCTTTCTCGCTGAACCTGGAACTTGCTGGCTACAGTGGCTGGCCGGGGATTTTCAGGGATCCTCCTGTCTCTGCTTCTCCGGGACTGGAATTAGAGATGTGTGCTGCCATGCTCAGCTATTTTGTGGGGGCTGTACATTTGGACTCGGGTCCTCTTGCTTGCATAACAGGCGTTTTACCAAGGGAGCCATCTCCCAGCCCCTTTGCCCTCTTTTATTTTTAATCCTGCTGCCACAGTGACTTCTCGTTTTGACTTACCTCATAGCTTCGAACTCATAACCCTCTGGTTGCCATGCCCCCACACCAGAGTCCTCACAATGCCTGACTCAAAAGTTCCATAGTTTCACGTTTTGAATTAAGCCTGATCCATTTTGAGGTTTTTTTTTGTTTGTTTGCTTGCTATCTGAATAGCTGCTTGGTTGGCTTGCCTGCACGATTCAATTGTTCCAGCACAGTTTTCTGAAAAAGGCCATTGAACTAGGGCTACTTGTTTGCCAAAAATCAGTCGAGTGTGGTATTAGCTGAAAAAGCACCGGTTCGCTGTGGAGATGGAGGCTGGCCGCCGCGAAGCTCACCTCATGGCAGGCAGGGAGCTTCTAGAAGGAACGTGCTAGTTCAGCACTGACTTTTTCTCCCTCCCTCCCTCCCTTCTTCCCTCCCTCCTTCCTTCCTTTTTTCTTCCTTCCCCTTTATCTAGGCTCCAGATCAACGTGCAGTGTGGGTCTTCTCCACATCAGATAACTCCCCTTGGGAAAGTAAGCACAGGCAGACCAGGGTGTGTCTCCTTAACCTCCTGGAAATTCTAAACCCAGTGGCATTGACAGTGAAGATTAAATGCCAGAGGAACTTTTGTGTGCCATCTAGTTCCAAATCCACTATTTGGTCCTGTGACTTTATGTAGTATGTCTTCCCACCAGCACCGCGATAGAGCCTCAGTTATGTAACTGATGACGAATCGTGAATCAACTAGGTTAATTCATCTCACCTGGATCTTCTTTACCAAAGCCAGGCTCTGGTTCACTCCCTTCTATACACAATTAGAATAACTGTATTTATTCATGAAGAAACCTTGCTGAAATGTCAACAGCAACTGCCTGAAATCTCTTTTATATCCATTTATGTAGGTCTTTGATTTTTTAGCATAAATAAAAAATATTGTTGTGCCTGTATTATTAGATTTATAACTACTTTTTAATATAGTATCTTTATTCCCTGTTGTAATGAGTATCTAGAAATAGACCCAGCATTTGAGGAAACCTCTTACCTCAGGGAGACCACAGACGTAACTAGAAATACGTAATTTAGAACAAGCTTAAGCAGTTTTAAAAGACAAAAAGTCAGATTGAAAAATTAACTTCGAAGTCTCTAAAGTACTTCTGAAAGACAAAAACATCCTAGATCTATCAGATAAGAAAACATCCTCGACAGGATCATGTCTTTTCAGAATAAAAAGCAAAGTGGGGAGAGAGAGTGAGAGAGCGGAGGGGGTGAGAGGAAGGGCTTAGAAGACAAAAACTGGCACACCCCCTCAGGAAGAAGATCACAGAGGCAGAAGGAACTCCTACAGAGGAGAGCTTCTCTAACCACCAAAGCCACGTCACAGATGAAGGAACAACAGGAATCAAAAGAGAAATGTGTGAAAAAAAAAAAAGAGAGAAGAAAAACATTCCAGAACACAAAAGTAAGGATCTTCAAATTAAATGCTCATGAAAAGTCTCACCAAAGCCTTTTTATCAGGAAACTTCAAGAATGTTCAGGTAATGAGGGCACATAAAATAAATAATAAATAAATAGACAAATAAATAATAAATAAAAAATTTAAGATGGGGAGAAAAAGAAAACCCCAGCCTGGCCTGGAAGTGCCTTTCTGTGGTAACGTTTCCAGCCATTCTAGAAAGCCAAGGAGAAATTCCTTTGAACTGCAGAGGGATGATGAATTCCAAATGAGAATTTAGGGCTGAGCTATCAACCAAGAACATTTTTCCCTCAAATATACAAGGACTTCAATTTTTAGCTCTCACACATTGTTTCTCGGGAAGCTGCCGTGGATATGCGGCACCGAACAAGAGCATGGACCAGGAAGAAAGAAGACAAAGCCTTGAGGCAACAAAAGATTCAGCGTGGGAGAAGTGAACGGAAGATCAGCTTTGTCAGCTTCGCCAGGGACCCAGAACAATCATTCCCAAACAGTGCAGCGCCAAGGGCTCCGGGAGAAAATGCAGGCTCCGTGACGTTTCTGAGTACAAAGGGGAGATTCAGAAAAATGAGGGGTGCTGAGCTCTTGATTGCGAATCTGTATTCTTCTCTCTAATCATAAGTCCTGGAGAAGCACAGAGGCCTAAGAGGGCAGAACTGTGGCGTGGAAATGAACAATAGTTACGCAGTTCACGCGATGTGAATATTCATATCCATCGAATAAAATACAGTTTGATATTCCTGCCTGATTAGGAAAGACAGAAGGAGGTATGGATGCAAGCTGGGACGAGTGAGGATTTGCAAGGAGAATAGGAAGCAGAATTGAGTTTCCTTCTTCTCCCTTTGACTTCTGATTATAGTGGCAAGGGAGATTGCCGCATGGGCCGGGTAAGAAAAGGTGTTGGCGGAGCTACAAAACCAGAGCTTTACTGAACACCTTAGCGAGCTGAGGTTACAGGGAAACCTGGATGAACTACACCCAGAAAGCAGCGGCCCTTTCTAAGAGGGAAGCTACTTCTGCCTGCTTACCTTCCTAACAATATGAAATAGAGGTGACCCACCGTAAACAGGAGGGGGAACCCGCAACCCAAATGGTCATGAGTAGGCTACCACAACAGTCCTGAGGCTCCCAGTGGCAAGCAGAATAAAAACCATGGGGAGAAATTGTTCCTGAGGAACATGTGAGCTTTCCCACAAGGCAAGAGAGCAGCTGCCCAGAGCTGTGTATGGGAGATTCAAAGTCAGTTTTAAAACACAGAAGCTGAGAGTTGAAGTCTGGAAGAGAATGATGCCATGTTAACAGAAATCAGAACAAAGCTGGGGTGGCCACTGTGATATCAGATGAGACTTACTTCAGAGCAGAGACCATCACCCAGGAAAAGAGAAAGCCATTTTATAATGGTGAAAGGAAAAACTCACCAGAGTGGGGGGCAAATCATTCCTAAATGTTCATGTGCTCAATCCCACAGCTTGCGTAGCCACAGAGAATAGACAGACTGAACATAGAGTCAGAGACTTCATCATTCATCTCTCAAAAGTGACAGGCAGGACGGTAGGGGCTGCAGAGATAGCTCCGCGGTGTAGAGCACACATTGCTCTTGCAGAGGTCCCAAGTTCAGTTCCCAGCACCAGGTGACTCACTCCAGGGGGATGGATCTGAGGATGCTGGCCTCTGCAGGCCCCTGCACTCACACGCACAGACACACGCACAGATGCACATGCACACACAGAATTAAAAATAAAATGAAACTTTAAAAAAAACAAAAACAGCAATCAAACAAGTAGGTAAAAAATGTTGAGTACAGAGAAGACCCGAAGCAGTGTGAGCTCTCTTGACCTGGGCCCCGTTCAACAGAACACACAGTTCCGACACAAGCGCGACTTCTTTCCAGGCCGTATTTGGAGCAGTGAAACAGTTTTCAGAAACTGTAAAAGATTCAACTCACACAGAGTATGGTCTCTAACTAGAATAGATGAAGTCAAAAAACAAACAATGAAAAGTGTCCAGGATAAACAGGATGAATCTGTTATTTGGAATTGATAATACATTTCCATATTATATGTGGGCCAGAGATACTCAGAAATTATTTTGTAATATAGGCATTTGTGAGGTCTACCTAAAACAATACTTAGAATGAAATGCATAGCTTTAAGTGCTCATATTAGAAAAATGTAAACTTCATGTTCTATGTTCTCGATTTAAGAGGCTAGAACAAGATCAAATTAAATCCAAAGTAATCAGAAATAAATAGTAAAAATAGGCAAAAATTGATGAGATTTTAAAGCCAACAAACCCTAAGAAAAACCAATAATTTAAAAACAAAACAAAAACACCCATATCGGGCATGCAGATGAGGAACCACAGAAGTTCCCACGGATATTTAAAGGGCAGAGGGAGATATATAGAACAATCTTATATAATAAATTGAATAAATGAAAAATTAAAAATTCTCAAAAAGCATACGTCCCCCAAAATAGACATTAGAAGATAAATAAATCTGTAAGACATCTAATAAACATCGCAGAAATTAGACTTAGAATTACATACCCCCCAGAAGAACTCTTGACTCAAATGGCAAATTCAAGCCATAGTTTTGAGAAGGAATTCTACCAATCTCAGAGAGACTCATGAAGCAATGGGAGGAGACGAAACTATTTCTAAACAGAGTCTGCGACACCAGTGAGAGCCGAGTGCCTCAATCCGGCCAAGACATTTCACGGCAACCACGGACTAACAGCATACAAACATTGACCTAGAAATGCCTCCATACTACTAGCAGTTCAAATCCAGAAGACTCTAAAAGATCCATTCATCATGACCTGATAATTGGCCTGCCATTAGAAAAATTAATCAATGCAGCTCACCACATCAACAGTCGAAAACAAGGAAACCGCATGCTCATCTCAAAAGATACAGGGAAAAAAAAACAGACAAAATTCAATATCCTTTGCCAACTTAAAACAATCACACCAACACAAGTCAGGAAGCCAGCAATCGACGGGAAGTCTCCCAACCTCTTGAAAGGAATCCACAAAGCTCCAATTAACATCATACTCCCTGGTGAAAGAGGGCTTGCTTTCCCCTAAGATCAAGAAAGAGCAAAATCTTTCAACCTCATGCAGGAAGTCCTAACCAAGGAAAAAAACCCAGAATGAGAAAAAGGGTCGAGAGACTTTAAAGAAAGAGGCAAATCCGTCTTTATTTTAACATCCATAAGAAATTCCTAAAATTGAAAAAATAGAATAAAAACTGTAAGTGAGCTGTTTAGACACAGATGTAAATTCAGAGCGGAGAGAATTACGTGAGATGAGGCAGAAGAGTGTCGCGGAAGGAACTGGTTTATGAAAGCTTTATAAGATTTGGTGTCTTTCGGGGGAGGGGAGCTTTCAAAAATCTTTGTTTTACTTTGATAAAAGCACAAATCAAATTGAAGAGAAGAAGACAGAGTTCTCAGCAGGCATTAAATTTATTTCTCCAGCTTCAACTATTTCTTCAAAGACAATTTCCTTATTGAATAAAGCCTTTCTCCCTCGGCCAGCCCCCAGAAAACAGGGTTGAGTGAGCTTCGTGCTCTTTGAAGACCAGGTTCCTAAAATTTAGAGACACTTGAAATTGCTGGCGCATTTTGGTTATTAATAGATTTCAATCAGGCCTCGAAATAAAAAAGAAAGATGTAAATTGTATGCATAATTAATGAGTTTTAAAAATTGTTCCCATGGTGAGGATTAATAGTTTTTGGCTGTTAGCCCCGAGGATGAGAAACTGTGTGAACACAGAGTTTGTCGCTGAATCACTGCTGTAGGTGTGTGCCGTGTGAACACATGCCAGCTATTTGCATAAATATCTACACATATGAAGCCCTGATGCCCACCAGCCACATATTGAGGGCAGAAAGAGGCAGTTTGATAAATGTTTATAATTTGTAGATGAAAACTTCACCTGAAAACCTCCACACAGGGTTTAGATTTATGCCACCCCCACCTCTACTATCAGCTTTCGGTTCTTTCTCTATTCCCTCTCGCTTTCCTCCCTTCGTTCCAGCCTAGCTTCAAATTCCCAATCCTCCTGCCTCCACCTTCTGAATGCTGGGATTATACGCCTGCGTCACCACATTCAGCTTTACTTATCTTTTTGTTCATACGTGCTAAGTGGCATAGACAGTCCACGGGCCAGAACTCTGTTCATTCAGCCTCAGGCCAGAGTGGAAATCAAAGAAGAAGAAGAAAGAGCAAGCTTAAGGTAAGGAAGTGGGGACCTCAGTGACCTCGGCTTCTCGTCCTTACTCCTAAAACGACCTCCTTGCTCATATTACGGCTAAGCACACTGCTGCATGATTGGACACTGCTCAAGTTCCATGTGCTTTTGCTTGCAGCACATACAAGGAAACATTTCCCCCAATCCCATAGCGTTACACAAAGAAGAACTTGGGCACGCGCTCAATACCTTCCAAGAGTTCCGGCAAAGCTTCCCATTGAGGAGAGACAGAAAGTGCAGCTAAAACTCAAAGACTATGTCTCAAGGGAAGGAGGCAGAAATACGTTCATACAGAGTAAAATGTTTTGGAAAGCCAACGCCCTCTGCATGGCCCGGATTCCTGTCCACTGTGAAGATAAAGATGCGTGATGCTGAGCACAGCGAGTACCACTCACATGGGCTTTTTGGGAGCTGTGTACCTTGTTTTGTTTTTTTTTTTTTTTTGCTTTGCTTTTTGGTGAATAGACTATCTCACTGGTTTGCTGTTCACTGAACAGGTAGCTGACATGTCTGGCTAATTAGCAAGCCCCAGGGATAAGCTTGACTTTGCATCCCTGGCTCTAGAATTAGCTATGCCAACTATTTTACTTTTCTGGGGATCGAACTCAGACTCTTATGTTTGCCACCCAGGCACTTCATTGACGGAAATATCTCTGCAGTCTCAACCTCATGTTTCTGATAACTGCCTTTCATGAAATCTAATTCAGGGTCCCATGAGAACTATTTTAATCCTTTCTGGCAGCTACACCCCTAACAAAATCTAGCTACCTCCTACTTAGCACCCACCCACCCATCTCTTGTTGCACCAGCTCTCACACACCATACTGAAGACCAAGTCTCTTAGATCATCAGTCTCTGGGAAACAACAGCCACGCGTGGTAGGTACAAAGAATAAAGATGTATATTCATCATTTCATGGATGTGTGGGTTTATCTATGGGCTAAATTCCTAAAGTTGGAATGTCTGCATCAGTGAGAATGTTTACAGAATAGAATAGCTATTGCTGACCTGCCAGCTAAAGGTGCTGCACCAACTTGCACTCCCACTAGCAATTCAGGATGAGCCTCTTTCTACCCTTGCTAACATTTCCTATTTGTTTACATTTGTCTATCTAATGGGTTAAATGTGTTATTTCAACGTGGCTTTATTTAGATCTTTTACTACCAGTAGGACTGGCCTCTCATTCTCATGTTTGGTGTCATCAGTATTTTGGGGAACTGTGTGTTCAATACCTTTGCTCATCTCCTTTTGTTTGTATCATTTTTATTTGGCATTTGCAGGATCGTTCTCCTGTATGGAAGCTAGGCTCCTGACTCTGATATAAATTGCAAATACCTTTTTTCACACATAATCATTTGTCTTTTTACTTTGCTTAAAGTAATTTTGCCAGGCAGAAAAATTTTTCTCTATTTTTATGTTGTCAAATTCATCACTGTCGGGTTTGCATTTCACCTGCGTGTTGATGTCTCCATTCCAAGGGGGAAATCAATTTGTTTCTTCTGGTGATTCTGACTTTGATCGATATTTGAATTATTTTGGTGAAAAGTTTGATATATGTAGCCACTCCCTCAATGCCTCCTTGCATTTCAGCCCCATTTATTAAATAATCCCCCTCTTCCACAATGATTCAAGGTATCAGCTCAATGAAATTAAATCTGCCTACTCAACATATGTTTTATTGTTGTTATTCAACAACTTTTAAATCTTCCTAGAGAAATCTTTAACATGAGTCTTATTATAGCACCTTCATAATTCTTGAGTTATTCTTAGAGATTTTTGGTTTTTGCTATTTTTGCTAACACAATTAAGCGTCTTTCTCTCATTAGTATCCACTGGCAATCTGATGCTTTATCTTTTTTTTTTCTTTTGCTTATTTAGATCAATGCTAGACTAGCTTTTTATAAGAGTACACTTTTATATAGACTTTAATGAATTCCAGCAGGCAAGATGACTCAGCAGTCAAAGATGTTTGCTGCCAAGCCTGATATCTTGAGTCTCATCCTTGGGACCCCTATGGTGGAAGGAGAGAGCTGACTTACAAGCAGTCCCCTGACCCCCCATATCCATACCATGTATATCATGCACGCACGCATATAAACAAGAATAAATACATATAATTTAAAGACAATCCTCACAAATTCCTGAAGATTAATGAGCATCTTAAAGCTGAGTATGCAGACTAGGAAGAAAGTTATCAGCAATTAGAGCTCACAGACATAACAAATGACCCCAACAGACTATGAAAGTCTTTGGGTATTATAATTATTAGATACTGGATAGAATAACCATGTTTGGCATACTTAGGAAGTGAAGGGCACGCTTGTATGTGTTTGCAGGATACAGAAGTTTAGTTGAGAAGTCTTGAAGATTTGGCAAAGAGAGAGAGCATCTAAGAAATACAATAAAAACAAAGCACAGTTAAATACGTAGGTTTAAAAGCATGATCTGATTAAGCTCGAGAGAAAATTAACAAACTAGAATATAGACTAAAAGAAACTGCCCGCAACAAAAGTCACTAAGAGATAATTGGGAACACGTGAAAGTGATCAGGCAGCGCAGAACACAGAACAAGACAGCCTCACAGCGTTCCTGAAGACACACCAGGAGAAGAGAACAGAGGTCAAGGCTGTATCTGAAGAGGTAACAGTCAACTTTCCAGAACAAATGCAAGAACGAGTCAAGAATTCCAAAGTTCGGTAAAAACTGGCGACAAAACATAGACCTAGGAGCACATTTACAATGGCACAGGCAAAACCACAAGAAATGAAATGCAGCCATTCACTCTGGAAGGAGCAACAGCTAAACTAAGAACCAACTTCTCATCTGCGATTATAGAAGGCAGTAAATGAGGGACCAACATCTTCAATGTAAAACAGACACCGGCTAGCCTAGAATCCCATGTACATGAGAACACCACCTTTCAGTGATGGGACAGAAACGAAGACATTTCCAGAAACAAAGCAGAAAGTGTTTGCTACCAGCAGTGTGTCTTTAAAGCAATGATTCTTAACCCGTGGGTCACTACCCCTTTGGCAAACCTCTATCTCCAAAATACATTACAATTCATAACAGTAGCAAAATTAGAATTATAAAGTAGCAACAAAATAATCTTAGAGCTGGGGGTCACCCCAACATGAGGAACTGTATTAAAGTACCACAGCATTAAGAAGGTTGAGAACCATTGCTCTAAAGGAAATACCACAGAGGAATTCAGGCTGAAACCAGCCCTAAGCGGAAGGGAGAGAATGCCGACAAAACTCACATGTTTCTAAGGAGAGTTTCAGCCAGTAAAGGTATGAGAAGCTATTGGACATCATTGGGGAGCAGAGATATAAAAACTGAGGCCACAGTAAGGTTTTATTTTCTCCCCATTCCCTTGTAGAAAGTTAAATGATATTTAGAAATGCCAAGTCTTAGTGGGCATGTGCAGCCACAGACTTCCTCTCATGTTGTGAGACACCTGTGTGATGTGGCATTCCCCTCTGTGTTATGAATATGTTTTATCATCATTGGTTAATAAAGAAGCTGCTTTGGCCTATGACAGGGTAGAATATAGGTAGGTGGGAAAACTTAACTGAACGCAGGGAGAAAGAAGGTGGAGTCAGCCTTGTAACTGCCCAAGGAGAAAGATACCAGAAACTTACCAGTAAGCCACAGCCTTGTGGTGATACACAGATTAATAGAAATGTATTATTTTAAGATGTGAGAGCCAGCTAGAAATATGCCTGAGCCATTGGTCAAACAGTGCTGTAAATAATATAGTTTTTGTGTGGTTATTTGGATCTGAGCAGCCACGAAACACAAGAACAGTCTCGGCTTACATCTGTTCACTGGAAAACATTTTGCCATGTCTCCTAAATTCAATATTAACCATATATGATCCATCCTATGTTCTTTCTACAGGGACATTCTTGTGCACCTACAAGAGACAGTGTAATCATCATTCACAATCATGTGATCTATTAAAACATAAAAAAACCTTCTCAATGCTATCAGGAAGAGGCTAGGGGATAAACTATTGTATAGATAGTCACATAGAGATAGGCATGACAGTCAAGATACATTGCGTACAGCTACCTGGAAAGTTTTGTTGCAAATATTACATGCAGGTCCAAGCAAAAGGCAAAGTCCTCCACAAGACTCCCCCCATTTGAGAAGCCAACTGCTATTCTCGGGGTCCACCTGTACTACTAATCACTGCTATACATTTGATGGTTTCCAGGATTCCTTCAGGCTTGATATTTTTCTACCAGGGAGTTATTCTGCTTGTCATGACCAGTTCTCAAGAAAGGTTACACAGGGAGAGATGTATGTGATCAGGTTTGTGTCCTCTCTGCACAAAATCGGTGTACCAGTTTTCCAAAGATTGATGAATCGTCAGTAATCAGAAAGGTCCACTCTGTTTTGGGGGCTCAAAGAGCTTGGGGGGATTGAGGTCATGGGGGAAAAGGAGTCATAGCTAGGTCACTAGACATGAATATTCAAACACTGGGCACATCTTTAAACTCAGTCTCTACCCTCTCTCCCCTTCATGGATGCTGGTTCAATCCCAACCCTTTAAGCCTACAGCTGGTGTTGCTGATGATGGGACCCATTCCTAAAGCAGTTTGATGCCTATCCTGAGACATTGCATTAGCGTGATAAGCACACTTCTACCACCCAGGAAATTCTGAGGGCTTTTGGAACTCGTACCAGGAGCCCAAAACAAAGGCCAGACAAATTCTTTATTGTTAACTCCTAAATAAAAATCCGGCAGATCAATCTCTGTCTTGAGGTCTATTTCCAGGGAATGTGGCCTAAGATAACTGTTGCCAGGAGTGGTTCAAAGAAACATGAGTAATTATTCAGCCCCAATTGTTCTTTGGAGAGCTGGGGAGCCCAAGGGCTCGGCCTTTGCTGAGGTGATCCTACTTATATTACGAGGCTCCTTTCTGATAGCAACATAATAGTGTCACTGCTGGAAAGTGTTCAAGATTTGAAAATGACTCTTGGGCCAGGATGGACCTTCTGTTTCAATTTTAACTACAGACATATCGTTGTGTAATGTGGAATACTTCTGATACTCGCATGCATCGTTAATGTTTCCTTGCTCACACAGAACCTTGACAGCACAGCTCATGCCCTCCATCACGGCCTTGGGATTCCATCCACGGACATGGCAAATACAGATGTCGGAGCTGCAGCTGGTACAATGCATCACAGAGCTTTACAATAAATGCTGTCCACAAGCAGAAGGGGTATGCTCCAAGGTAGGAATAAAAGCCAGATGTGGAAGCAAGACATGATGACACACACTGGTACCCTAGACTAGGGAGGCTGAGGTAGGAGGATTTGTGAGCTATAAAGGGAGACTCTTTAAAAACATTAAGCCAAACTGACCAAACAAACAAACAAGCAAAACAAACAAACAAACAAACAAACAGATGCAATAGTGTACTCCTATAACTAGCCACTCAGAAGTCTGAGATAAGATGTTAACTTGAGCCTGGGAGTTCAAAGCCAGCCTGGATGACATGGTGAGAACCCATCTCAAAATTAAAGACCAAAATAAGATGATATATGTAAATATGTATGCACACACACACACATATATATATATTTATATATATTTATATATATATATTATATACTATGAACACCTAAACTAGTAACAAAATGATTATTATGAACATAAAGTGCTATGCACTACACAGAAGGCAAGGACTGACACCCAGGGTTGTTCTCTGAGCTGTCTCTCTCTCTCTCTCTCTCTCTCTCTCTCTCTCTCTCTCTCACACACACACACACACACACACACACACACACACACACATACACACACATACACACACATTGAAAGAGACTAAGCAGAGAGAACTGATTTTATAAACAGAGAAGCCTGAAGAAAGCAGAAATGGAGAAGAAAAGGCCCAGTGGCTGTTTCAAAGCCACTTTCCTGGTACAAGTTAATTAAACCAGAGGTTAAACTCGTATTTCCACCAGCTAAAACAGGCTTGTCTGGGTCCTGGGTCCTTCTTACTCAGAAGGTTAAATAAACAACTCCACTGGCCTGCAAATTCAGCGCCAGTGACTCCATTTTGGTTGGGCCAGCTAGGCCCAGGGCAGGAGCTCAGTCTCGACCCGTGTAAGTATTATTCCCACTAATAAAGCCCTCTCCCCCAGGAGCTGACATTTTCCTCTTTGCTCTCTCCACTAAGGCCACAGTTCATTGGTTCATATTGAGAGTCTTTTCCTTTACTGGACTCAGACTCAAAGAACAGACCGGACCTCTTTCCAACTAAGCAGAATAAAGGGAAGAAAGACAAAGAGAAGCAGGGGTAAGTGAAATCGGTAGAGAGGGGGTATTTTTTCACGCAAACAGGGCCACAGTATGCAAATCACTGCTTCTTCACGTTGTCTTCATTTAACAATGCACCTTAGAAAACCTTCCATTTCCTTCCTTACAAAGGCTGTCTGCCCTTTTTTAATGCCTGGTCATCATTGTCTGAATGTTCCCTGGTTTAACTCTCTCTAAACAATGGTCACATTCGTTTACAGAGAAGACTATAATGAGTGTCCTTGTATAAATACATACTTGTTTTCAGAAGAGGCTCCTAAATGGGGAGCACTCGCTCTTATTACCCCCAACTCTCCAGAGTTGTTCAGATGAAATTCATGCTTCTTGAAAGGGCAGATATCACTGCCCCTATTTCACTTCTGGGGGTCTGCCTCACTCTCTAGCAGCAAAGTCCCATGAAGCCTCCTGCATAGACAGTGTCTCTGTTCTTCTGTGCCTTCCTTTGCTCTTCAGGTCAGTAATTGAGGACAACACTCCTGCCTTAATGTCATCTCTCTGGTGTAGTGTCTAGAATAGTGCAGCGGCCAATATAAGAAAAGCCTACACTTAGATTTGATCTTACCCTCACCTATACATATATTTCTTTTTAAAGTAAGGGATCAGGGTGCAGGGTATGTGATGGTGAGGCCTACTAGAAGTTCCTTGGGTTGTTGGAGTAGGTATGTCCTTGAAGGGGATTCCAGGACCTCAGACCTCTCCTCTCTTTCTCCTTTGCTTTTTGGCCTTGGAGTGAACAATTTTTGTTCCATCACACATATGCTTCTGCCTTGATGTGACAACTTGCCACAAGCCCAAAACAATGAAGCCAATTAATATTGGTCTTTAGACATGTGATCCAAAATAAATCTTCTCTCGTTATAACTTTATAATCTCAGTTATTTTGTTAAAGTGATAGAAAGCTGATATACACAGTGCCTAAAGACTTAAAACAATTTTCGAACAGTATTTCACTAGTTAACTGTCCATATCCAGCTATTTTGTCCTTAGAGACTGTGGGAAAAAAAAACATGCAATGGCCACCCACATGCATATTTGCTTCTTTCCTACCCCAACAAGACAAGTGAGCTTTTCTAACAACATGCACACAGGGAATCTACTTTGTAACTAAATTTCTCTGTAGATGGAAGCTTCTGTCCCTCCTTGTCCCACAGTTATTCAGTCCCCCAAAAACATACAGAGGCTTATATTAATTATAAATTGTTTGGCCTATTAGCACAGGCTTATAACTAACTAGCTCTTACAACTTAAATTAATCCACAGTTCTTATCTATGTTTAGCCATGTGACTTGGTACCTTTTCTCAGTGCAGCATTTTCATCTTGTTTCCTCTGCGTCTGGGTGGCAACTGCAGACTGAACCTTTCCTCTTCCCAGAATTTTTCTAGTCTGGTCACCCTGCCTATACTTCTGGCCTGACTACTGGCCAATCAGTGTTTTACTAAACCAATACAAGTGACAAATCTTTAGGAGGTACAAGAGCATTATCCCACGGCACTTCTCCTTTTTTCTGTTCAAAAGAACAGAACTCTGAATCTAATCTTCTTTGTTTAGTTCTTTTCCTGACCATTATCTATACCAACTTGTAACCAATTCTCTAAACAAAGGCAAACATCCATAATCCATTAAAGAATTTTTTTCAATTGTTTTATATGTCTTTCCTTTCTTCTTTTCTTTCCTTTTCCTTTTCCTTCCTTCTTTCCTTCCTTCCTTCCTTCCTTCCTTCCTTCCTTCCTTCCTTCCTTCCTTCCTTCCTTTCTCTTTTTGGTTTTTCAAAACAGGGTCATCTTGAAGTGGTTTGCTAAAATAGTGTATATATATATATATGTGTGTGTGTGTGTGTGTGTGTATATACATATATATGTGTGTGTGTATATATATATATAGAGAGAGAGAGAGAGAAGAGAGAGAGAGAGAGAGAGAGGCTCTTAAAACTTTCAGTTCATTTAGTGGCCAAAAAAAAAAAAAGACATGTACATGTCCTGGATATCTAGCCAATCACCCTTCTTGAAAAGGGTACATTGTAGTGTTCAATTGTTAAGCAAAAAGTGCAAGTGATCCCAGGGGATCACTTGGTGAGTTTGTTGCTTGTATTGAACATTAGATTCTCCTTAGGGGTAACATTTAACCATGGGTAGTTACTGCTGGCAATGAGGTTATTATTAAAATTACAAGCAACAGATGTAAAGTATAATAAACCCACTTGGGGAAAACTCAGTGCAGGTTAGCACAAGTGGGGCCAGACAACTACAGTACCTGCTCACTATTTATGCACCACCCTCAAACCTTAGCATTTAAGTAAATACCTCTTCCTTGATTATGGCAACAGTGAATGAAACTGTGTTTGCAATTCTCAACGAGGCTGAACTTTGTGAGCCTTCAGGACCCTGAGTTAGCAGCTTCCTTTGTGAATTAAAAACACTTACTACAGACCTTGCAAAAGCAAGGTAGACTATCAGTTCTTAAAGGTTTGACTTACAAAACTGTGTTTCTAGAGGTATGTAACCCTGAGTGAAGTAAGTGTTAGCCCAATTACAAAATGGAAATAAAATCACCTACCCTTCAGAACAACAAGGATAAACAATGGTATGGCTCCAGTGGTCCAGAGCTCAGAGCAAGCAAGGATGCTGCTAATGATGGACACTACCATTGTGATCATCATCAGGAATATGAACTTCACCTAAGATGGTTCAGGCAACTTGACACTCAGAAATGAACAATGTGTTGATTGCATTTCTTCATATAGGAAACAACTAACTTTGGTTCTATGCTCAAGATGGATATTTGTGCATGAAGTGGTACCCATTTATCAGGAAATTAAGCCAAACTAAATAAAGTCCCCCATTCTTCATAGCAGGAGTTATGATTCTACTAGACAAAAGCAAAGACAGTTTCATAACAATTGCTCCAGAACAAAATTGTTTTCACTTGCATATTATTCTGCATGAAAAGCTCTTGGGTTTTGTCTCCGTCCCAGATCAAAGCTGGTCCATCTTAACCTGGACCAAATCCATAGTCTTTGGTTTCCTGTGGAACAAATGCAAAACTGCTTCTCCAAAGCAATGCATCTTCTAAGTTCCACTTTACAAATATATTTTTGACTTCTGTTTTAAAGCTAAGGCATTTTAAAAAATATTTAGGTTGTTACATTGTATCAGTCTCTCTTTCAATCCCATGTCTCCCAGCAGCTATCTCTTGTCCATCATCCATCAAAAACTTCAAAACCAACACAATGCTGTATGGGATTCAGACTACCTTTATGTGGCTTTTTTCTTTTATATTATTTTTACTATCTCTTTAAAGTCTTTGTTTTATTTTTTTAAATTACTTATTTCTTTTTATAACTGTCTATGTGCTTTTATTTCTCTCTCCCAAGCCTGCATAGATTTAAAAAAAAAAACACACTGTGATCCATTTACAGGGTGTTTTTTGTTTTGTTTTGTTTGTCTGAATCTGTTTCTATTGTATATCTGTAATCATTTTTTTTTGATCACTGTTTTAAACTGGTTGGCTAGGACCAAGGCAGCTGCTTTGACTGTTGGTTTTGTCCCTCTTGGCTTTTCAACATGCCAGAACTAGCAACTAACTTTATACTTACCTCCCCGCACCCACCCAATGCTGCCGTCAAGTAGTGTTCAGCTGGTCCATAAACCTTTGTTGTCTATATGAGCAAAAGCTAAATCCACCACCCAATGCACAGCTGATTAGCCTCTCTGTACTAAGGCCTATGTGAGATTGCAGAAACCCACCATGCCAGTTAGCTCATGGTGGCTGGCTCCATCTTGCAGGTGTGAGACTATTGGGAGCCACGTCTCTGCACTGCTGCAGGTGTGAGACTGTGAGACTAGGAAGCCTAGTGTGGCTCCATTTTTAGGTGTTCAGAACCCATTTTAAGCTTTCTCAGGACTTATAGAAATTTGAGAGCCTCATGTTGGTATACCATTTATAATTGGATATTTGTCCCTTGCCTGCCAGTTCCCAAATAAACACTCTGAGGCTTAATATTAATTACAAACTGGCCGATGACTCAGACTTATTACTAACTTGCTTTTATATCTTAAATTAGCCCATTTCTATTATTCTGTATTTTACCACAAGGCTTGTTACCTCACATCTTGCTTCTTCTGCAACTTTTGGTGTCTCTCAGATGCCACCTTTGTTCTCCTTGTCTCTCTGCTAGGATTTCCCACCTGGCTCTATTCTGCCTGGCTATTGACCAAATAAGTATCTTTATTAACCAAAGGTGCTCTGGCTAAGCTGGTGGAAGCTATTAGGACCAAAGAGAATGACAGTTATGATGAGATCCGCTGCCACTGGGGAGGCAACATTCTGGGTACTAAATCTGTGGCTTGCATTGACAAGCTGGAAAAGACAAAGGGTAGGTGTTAGTTAGGGTTCCTATGGCTGTGAGAAAACACCATGACCAAAGGCAACTTGGGGAGGAAAAGGTTTATTTGCCCTAGATTTTCTCATCTTAGTCCATGATTGGAAGAAGTCAGGACAGAAAGTCAAACAGGCCAGGAATCTGGAGGCTTACTGGCTTGCTCCTCATGGCTTACTTAGCCTGCTTTCTTACAGAACCCAGAACCAGCAGCCTAGGCACGGCACCACCCACAATGGGCTGGCCACTCCCACACTGATCACTAATTAAGAAGATACCCTACAGCCTTACCTGTAGTCCAATCTTATGGAGGCGTTTTTCTCAACTGAAACTCTTGGATGACTCTAGCTTGTGTTGACATAAGCCTAGAAACACAGTAGTGTTAACAACTCAACCTCTTGACTTTGCAGTGTTGCTAGGATGTTTTCCTACTTTAGCAGCAAACATTAGCCCTGATTGCTCCCTATGCCTATAGCCAGATACCTATGAAAGCTACCTGGAAAAAAGGAGGATTTATTTTGTTCATGGGTTCACAGGGTTTCCTCTATTACAATGGGAAAGGCACGACACAGCCAATCATGGTGGCCAGGAAGCAGGGAGACTAGAGGATGCTGCCCAAATAGGCACTTTCCCCATCTTCCCCTTCATTCTGTCTATCCCTCCCAAGGAGTAGGGTACACATTTAGGGGAAATCACTCCCCACTTAGTTAATACGCTCTGAAAACAGCCTCACAGGAGCACCTGGAGACACACTTCTCTGATCCCCTAGGTGCTTCTCAGTCTCAGTAAGCTGAGAATTTAATCTTCATGGATCTCAATAAACACCACCTAAGCGTTCACATTTTTGTATTTTTCCACCCATGTGAGCTCTGGGATGGGCTTGCAACTCATCTAAAGTAAAAAAAAAAAAAAAAAAAAAAAAAACCAGGACTAAAGTGATAATGTGCTAGATGTGGGACTCGAGGATGCCTGGAAGCTTCCTTTTGGATTTGAGCTGTCAGGTAAGACACAGGGAGGCCATGCTGGCAGGGCTACTTGTACAAACCAACCATAGCGACTTGTAAAGGAAAGGGCCCTGGGCAATGAGGGTAGGGAGAGTGACTCAGACATCCCAGCACCCCAGTTGAATCCTCAGATGATTCTTGCTTCATCTGTCACCAGAGTGAGGCTGCACAAGAGACCACAAGAAAGGGGAAATGGGACAGGCACCTACTGGGCTCTGTGGTAGCATAAATTAGTGTTGCTTGTTTGGGGACCCCAAGGTCTGAGGTGGTTGTCATGGCATGGCAATAAACAACACACTTGCCCACAGAAAGCCAGCCAGAAATGAGAAAACACTCCTTCAGGTGCCAGCTTTACTGACGGGGCTGTGAGAGTCACCACAGTCTCTTCTGCTTGCCCTGCAAGTTGCCTGATCCCAAACACAAAGGCACACTAGCAAATGACCTGGGAAGATATAAATACTGACAAACCCATATGGTTTTAAGAGGCAGAGAGAAGAAACAGCAAGTAGGAAATTGAATCTGCATGTAAATAAAAAACAGAAAGAAAAAAAAAGCTTGAAACATTTTAGCATTGTACGCTGGTGTCTTAGGGTTTCTGTTTCTAGAAAGAGACACCACGACCACAGCAACTCTTATAAAGGAAAACATTTAATGGAGTGGCTTACAGTTTCAGAGGTTCAGTCCATTATCATAATGGTGGGACATGGTAGCATGCAGGCAGACAGGGTGCTGGAGAAGGAAGTGAACTGAAACACTTGAGTGTGACTTGAGCGTATATGAGACCTTAAATCCCATCCCCACAGTGACACACTTCCTCCAACAAGGCCACACTTCCTAATAGCACCACTTCCTATGGGCCAAGCATTTAAACACAAGAGTCTATGGGAACCATACATATTCAGACCATCATACCCAGAATCTCAGACTTTCAATCAAGCCTTTCCAATTCTGAGAATGTCAGCTGTTGACTTGTTTGATTTTTCCAAGTGCCTCAATCCTTATGGACATGTGATATGCGTAGAACTGATTCTTAGTCATTTTTGTGCTTATTACAGTTATTCTAACTTCCAGCTCTTTATAAGTGGGCTGCTCAGTGTATTAAAGAGTTTTATTCTGTTTTTTAAAAGATCTTTTATAAGTGGTATGACTCATTGTTTAATTTCTTTGGAACTAGCTGAAAGATTTTATGTGTGTGTGTATATATATGTATGTATGTATATATGTGTATATGTATGTGAGTGTATACATATATGTATGTATATTACATTTTTATTGGAGAAACTTTTTAATTAATATAGCTTTGAGTATGTAGTAACTCCCAGTGGTCTTCTCCTGGCCTGGGACTATACCTTGGGTGATATATTGCTGTGGTATTTAGTAAGTTGAATAGAGCTTTTTTTTAAAAAAAAAATCCAAATATCCATGATTAGCCCAGGCTGAAAATAATATTGGATTTCTCCCCATAGATGCTTCTCTCTGATAACTGAAATATCATAAAAAGCAAAGAAGCCTTAGCTTACACAAAAACTATTTTTGATGTAAGGAGCTTTATTTACATATTTTGTACCCAATCAACAAATTAAAAAATTTGCATCCACTTGCTAAGGTTCATACCTCCAAGACTGTACTAAATTTTGTCCCTCTGACTCTTTTGGGAGGAAGGCTTTTAAGGTGGGTAGAGGAGTCATATCTCTCCTGTGTAAGTAGCTTATTATACCATGATACTTCCGAATGCTTGTCTTTTATAGGTGCCCACCTGCCCTTCACTGTTCTCATAATATGAAGCCTTGCCTGCAGACAACTGGTCAACCTTAGACTTCCAGCCTCCCGAACCATGAGGAAAATTATCTTTCCTTTATAAAGTATTGAGTCTCAGGTGTTTTGTTACAGCCACAAAAAATGTACTAAGATACTATTATAACCCTACTAGTACTCAAATGCCAGGACTCTATGCCAGCTGAACTTGAGGCTAATCTGTTAAGCTGTACCCTTCCCTCTTTGTGTCCACTTATTGGTGCTCAGCTTCATCTCCTTCATGCAAACTTTTCTCCCAGCTCCAACACCTGACTGTGGTTCCTACTGGGTTTGACAAAGACTCTAACCCCTCAGTTATCATTTGGGAACTTGAACTCTTCGGAAGCTTCTAGCACAGCTCATCTTATGTTCTGGTGTTGCTCCCTAATAAGTAGTTCCCACTCTAGATTATGGTCTCATACCACTCCTGAATGTTCTAGCAGCCCACTTGAGACACCAACTTAGACAGGCTTCCCCAGATTCCTAAAAGGAATGAAATGAAAAAGGGCTTAAATCAGAGACCTTCTTAATATGGGGAGAGACCGGAAAGAGGATGCCATTTCTAGAAGCTTCAAAACTGACCAGAAAGTCAACATTACTGTTGGAAAGGAAAACAAGTATCTTTCTTAATTATAACAATCCATTAGATTTTTCTCTATCATTCTATCTCAGGAGGAGAGGACAATTTGAGCATTAGTGTCACCAAGAGCCACACAACACAGCATGTCATCAGTGTTTAACGGGCGTTTGTTTAACATGGTGCCAGTGTTGGTTCCCACCTGTTGGCACAGTGTTTTCTCTTAAAGAGCTTGGGATATGGAGCAGGACACATGTACCAAAGAAAATAATTCCATGACAGTCTCAGAAGAATGACCGATAGTGAGAGTTATGGGAGCGGTGGTGTTGAGTAGAGTCATGGACACTGGAGAAGGCTTTATCTTAGACCACGTCCGTTGAGCTGTATCTTCAAGAATGAGCAAGAGTCTTGTAGGCAGAGGCTGGCTTATTGATTTTTTCATGACTCACAGAAGCAGGAAATATATGTAGGTATATATGTAGGTTTTGGGAAGATGAACTCCTGAATGTTATTTGAGCCACTGGAAATAGAGGAAGCAGAAGTAGACAAAGCTGATGCTGAAGGATAACTAGAACACAGAATATGTAAGCGATTGGGACTTTGGGAAGTAGGAGAGTGTCACAGCCAGTCTGGAAGTTAGAAGTTACTCTTCCAGCAGAGATGGGCTAGGTAGCTGAGGACAGGGTGCAGCTGGAAGCAAAGATGACATCAGAAGCAGCAAGAAGGCCTCGGAGACCGCTGTCTTGGCTCTGTTGAGTGTTGATGGGAACCCAAACCAAGTGACAAAAGCGACCACGACACTCTCAGAGAGAGTCATTTATTTTCCAGGAGCCTAGAATAGGACAATTCGAAGTGTGGGACTGCAGCTGTAGTAATGTCCCCTGCTTGGTAGACATGCAAATTTGTGAACAGTGCCCACAACATCTGAAGGGCACCTTTGGAGACATGTCCTGGCTTTCCAGGCGTTTCACGAGCTCACAGGCTCTGGGGTTCTGGGTTAGGGCCTTGACTTTTGTGTTTTCTATAAAACTTAAACTGGTGTTGATGAACAATATGTGATCTGTGGTACCAGAGTCTGCAGTTAAAGCACATCTAACTAGACTCCAATGTCCACTGAAGTGTGGGAATTCTTTTCCATGCCGTGAACACAGCATCTTAGAGTTGTATTGCTACTGACTAGGGTAGCATTAAGTAAGGACCTAAAGGAAACATCTTCCAGGTTGGTGTGTGTTGTAAATTAATTTGTGGTTAAGAACTTAAGAGTGAGTGCCATAGCAAATTGGGACCTTGACATATGGACATGGTATTGTAACGGCGTGGAATGGTCTATTTCTCCCTTCTTCTCCTAGATTAACACAACACTTTACCCTAGAACACCTTCCTGTTTTCTTTCTTTCTCTTCCTCCCTCCCTCGGCAGGCCAAGACAGTACAGGTACTTTATTTTTCAGTCTAGCCTGGGCTACCTAGTAAGTCATAGGCCAGCCTGGGTCACAGAGTTGAAACCTGAATCAAAATACGACACAACACAGCATAGATGCTATGCACTATCGTTTCCAGCTAGGTTACAGGGGGCCGAGTTTTATATACATCTTCTCTCCCTTCTTTGCCTGGCATCCTGAGTCAAGCCAGCTGCCACACTGTGTTGTTTTATGGAGAGGACCCAAAGGCAAGGAACTGGCGCTCCTCTGCACAATAGCCATTTCAGATCCTGAACTTGCTAGTGACCACTCTGTAAATAAACTTGAAGACAGGTCTTCTCTTGGCAGAGTTTTCAGATGACCACACAGCCTTCAGAGAGGCTCTGAGCTAGAGGAACCCAGATATACTGTACCTGGATTTTTGACTCATAGAAACTATGAGATTTATAAGAAACATGTGCTATTGGAAGCCATGCTGCTTCAGGGTAACTCATCATCTAGAAATAAATATTTAATACAAAGAAAATTCCTGAGTATTATGTCGGTCTGTCACTAGGATCCCTCCCAGCCTTCCCTCTCACTGTATAAAGGGATGATGGGTGAACAAACGCCATAAGCATGACCAGAAAGTGTTACATGGAGGAGTGGGCTGCATCCCGCCGCCCAGCTAGCTTAACTCCCGAAATAACCACACAGAAATTGTATCAATTAAATCACTGCCTGGCCCATTAGCTCTAGCCTCTTATTGGTTAACTCTCACATCTTGATTAACCCATTCTATTAAATCTGTGTATCTCCACATGACTGTGGCTTACCGGCAAGATTCTAATCTACGTCAATCTCAGGCTAGAGAACCATGGCATCTGCCACTCTGCCCTTCTTCCCAGAATTCTGTTCTGTCTTCCCCGCCTACCTGAGATCCACCCAATCAATTAGGCCAAGGCAGTTTCTTTAATAACCAATGAAAGCAACACAAATACAGAAGGACCTCCTACACCAAGAAAGATAATTTGCTCTGGTCATAGTTGTTAAGTGGCAAGTATGGGATTTGAACTCAGATCTGTCTAGTTCCAAAGCTGAGCTCTTTTCAGTAAGCCATTCTGCCTTAAGACTTAAGGCTAATCTCATTTTGCACCCTCATTACCAGGGCCAGAGAGGGAGAAGGAAATCTCCCTGCTTTCCACCTGGTATGGTATGAATCACACTCAAATTTTCCAAGCCCTTCGTGTTCACTCTTTCAGTGAATCATTCCCAAAGATACTACAATTGAATTTTGATCTTCTCCCCTGCCCCCATCTCCATCCTCTTGATTTCTCCAGCCACTGCTGTTGTAGCCCTATCACCGTGACTCAATATGTCAATGGCCTTCTTTGGGAAGTGGCGCATGTATAAATGGAGAGGATGGGGGGGGGGTGAGTCATGTCCCCCGGAGCTGATCTTATTGTTTGCTTGATTGACTTCCTTCGAAAACCAGCAAAGTCACAGGCTGGGAGAATCAGTGTGAAGAGAGGAATGGGAGGCCAAAAGGAAGGTAGGACCCCATCAATGAAGTTGCTGGAGTTCCTCAGTGGGAAGGATAATTATAGCGAGTGGGTAAGGGTCTAGATTAGCTATGGGCACACACACACACACGGGTCCCCCCCACCTTCCCAGAAGCCCAGTAGCAGGGGAATTGATATGCTCATGAAAACAGCTGCCTCTCATGGCAATGACTTAACAGGGCAAATTTATCTTTAAAATTTATGCCCAAATGCCCAGTATATTGTATGGCAAGTGCATGTGTTGAATTAAAATAGATTTGCAAGTCAGTTTTTATAAAAGGAATTGCTTATATTCTGTGGATTCATCTCAGCCCCCATGCTGAGCAGCCCGTACATCTCCACATATTGTATGCATGTATATAGAAAAAATTAGAACATGCCTTTTTGGGCTGGGAGTATAGCTCAGTGGTAAAGGACATGCTTAGCATAAACAAACAACATCCTGAGTTTGAGCTACACCAAAAAAAGAGAATATATATATATATATTCTCCATAGCTTAGGTTGCCTTAAAAGAATTTGCCAATTAAAAACCGTCCTTTAGCAATGCCCTGAATAAAGTTGTAAACAATGCCAGCAAGCTATGTTTACTTGTTAAATTGCCTGAAATAGTAATGTACCACACAGTCTGAGAGGATTACCGACTTACGAAGTATAGAAATTGTTGCTGGAAGATCTCTCCGGCACTCTCTCTCTAAGCTTTTCTGCCCCTGTGCATAGCTCTGCTTTTAATACCCTCTTGGCAGTTGCTTTATTTTCCTCCCTTGATTGCCTCTGAATGTACTGTAATCCTCTTTTCCGGTCGGTCACTGTCCCTTTTCCTACAGGTAAATGAGCGGCTTCCAGCTGTGGGGCAGATGCAATGGTAAAGGAAAAAGTACCAATTGCTTTGTCCGAGGCTATCACTCATGCCCGGGGTTGCACGGCAGACATATTGAAAAGTCTACAGGCTCGGGCATGTTTGGGGAACAGACAGTAAACAAATGAAGCATTGACAGGCTTGCAAATCCCAGTTCTTTCATATCTGTGTGCTTGGGAGTGGGTGGGGCAAAGAAATGGGAGGGAATAATGAGGATACGGGCATTTTCCACATTCTTCTAGACATGGGTGGAAGGAAGGATGTGGGTAGGAGGCATTTATCTTTTGCTTTGTCCTTTGACCAATCCCTAAGTTACTGAGCTCCTTGGAATTCAAAATTGTCATTAGGGAGTCCCTAGTACATAGTTCTGCTACTCTATGTCAGTTCACCTGATAAATTCACATTTGTCCAGACTAAGATAAGGCTGGAATAGAAAGAACTTCATGACTGGAGATCAGGCCTCATGCCTGTTATCTCAGTAGTGAGGAGGCTGAGCCAGGAGAATTACTGGGAATTTGGAGGCCAACCTGGGCTAATCCAGTGTGGGTTACAGCGTGAAACGCTTCTTCAAATGATAAACAAACCAAAAGACAAAGCAGGAACTCAAGATCTTCATTCGCATGTAAGTGAGAACATGGCAGAGAGGGGCCTTTGAGATTTTCCCCTGGACCTCAATCGCATGGTCAGCATGTTGAGCGGTTTTGCTGATTTCACACATGAATGTGAACCTGGAAGACCAGATCGAGAGAAGGACTGGGAAGTGACCAGACAGTTTCTTTATTCATTAACCATGGTATTCACAGCATACAGAAGGAAATCCTACATCACCTCCTCTTTTCTGTTTAAAGTAAAAAGGTTTTTAACTTTAACACAGAAAAATTACATATAGCAAAACAGTTATCAAGCAAGAATTATAGTTACAATATTTATATCTACTTTATCTTTTATCGAAACTAAGGAAAACTATAAGTTCTCCAACTCCATCAAAGACTCCAGAGGATATAATATTACCTAAGTAAAAAGGAAGTGCTTTGTAAGCAACTTCCAAAAGTCTAGAACTGACAGAGACATTTCACTGCCTGGACAGTCACGCAAAGTTCTTCTGTATTCTTGAAACATCTATATTCAGCCTATTGGCCCATAGTATACAACAGACTTTTTCATGAAGCAGGAAATTTGAAGATCTGTTCTGTCTTATAATGACAGAGTACATCAGTCCCTTTATTCTGTGTCCTGCAGAATGTCTGACAGACTCTTTCATGTAGCAGGAACCCCAAAGGACCATCTCACCTTTAGGCAAGCTCAGCAGTCATTTTTCTGTGGGTCCTGCATGTCCAGTTCACACAGCATAGCATCAAACCATCCAGGTAAGAACCGTTTTTTGTCCAAATGGTTAACAAGCTCCATGAGGAGCCTCTTCAATGCCCATCTTTCTCTTGAAGTAATTGGTGCTGCCAGGAGCAGATGTGTCTCATTGTTATGAAAAGTCCTAAGTTATTGAAACATTTTAAATGCCATATTCTGAAGGTCTCTGAAAGATTTGAAGAATACATATATAACTGAAATCTCTCTCTCATGAATGGAGCCATGATAGTGATGCTCTCAGGACAGGGAAGAATGCCTCAACCCTGGCAGGTCCTGACAGCACCAGTGTCTGCAAACGTGAAAGGGGCACATTGTTTAGAGTTGTCCCCCAAGCAGCACATGCAGCTGCCTTGCCACCACAGGCTCAGCCCATCAGAAAATGATAGAGGAGAACTCAGCTTCCCGTTTTGGAGTGTGAAAAACACACCCAGACTTCAGGACCTTTCTGAGCCCAAATGGATCATCTCTGCAGTGCCCGGTGCTAAAAGTATCCCGTCAAGTCGCCATGGTGAGAGAAAGAGCTACTTTCTAGGGGAACTGTGAGGGCCAGATCCTTCGGTTCCTCTGAGAAAACATGGATATGGGAAACAATGGAAGTCCTGAGTTCCACCTCTGGGTCATCAAAGTTCAAATTCCAATTTGGGTTCAATTAATAACCCCCACCACACAACAGCTAGCACCTGTGACTTGAGGTTTGACCTTACTTGGAAACAGGACCTTTGTAGGGGTAATCAAGTTCTAATAAGGAATAGATTCAGACAAATCCTAATCCGGTATGATTGATCTTCTTTACAAAAAGTGAAATTTGGACATAGTGAAACACATACTCCGAGGAGAAAGGACAGGAAATGACTCAGGGACAAGGTGGTTCATTATAAGACAAGGAATACATGCGGCTTCCCGAATGGAGAAGTAGGAGGGGCTGGACCACACACCCTTCCCCAGTACCTACAGAGAAATCGTGGGTTTGCCAGCACCTGGATTCCAGACTTCCAGCTGTGAGACAGCAAACTCTCCTGGTCAAGAAACACACTCTGGCTACTTTCGATGACACCCCTAGGAGATCAACGCATAAATAGCAGAGTGTGTTCTCGCTAAAGAGACCAGAGTAGGTGGGACTCAATGAAACAAAGATGTTTAAAACACTCCGATGAAGAGCCTGTTGTGAGAAACCTGGAGAGTGAAGAGACCACAAATACTGCTTCCTGGAAAGAGGTTCAAAGGGGCTTGGGCTAGGTTCGAATGGCTGTGGGCACCTTGTTCAGGAGGGAGGTCTGTTTTTCCTGCCACACCTTTCTGGTCATTGTGTTTCCCATTGTAACAAAGAACTGTCAGCTACAGGGAACCTTCAGGCCCATGGTGGTTTTATTCTTTGGCATCCTGGATCATTCTCACCCCTTTAGAACAGGGTGTAAGTGACTCTGGGTATGCTGTCAGGGACTAGTTGGAAAAAAGAGTTGGGTCTCCACCCTTCCGTAGATCCCATGTGCTTTTGCCCCTTTTCAGGTCCCGGTGAAGGGGTGCTGTAAGGGAGAGCGGGAGCATTGTCTGCCTCACCTTCTTGGAACTGGGAGGGGCCCAAGACACAGGACACATGAATTCCAGGGAGGTGACTGCCTGTTGGGGGATGGGGACATGGTGTAATTTGTCATTCCACCACCACACAGCCCCCAGCATGCACAACTTTTCTCAGAATCCACTTTGCCTGTCCCTGGTGCCTCTCCCACTTCCAGGAAAGTAAGTCAGAGATGACTCGTTTCTCCCACAGTCAACCATTCAATGGGTCCCTGAGTGAAGCTAGGAAATCTATTAGGAGGCAGGGAAGGTGGGAGTGGCATGAGTCATCCACGGCAGAAGACAGGTGGTAGCTGGGATTGGGAACTCTAGCCACACTTGTGGGGCTGGGATGGTTAAGTAAAGAAAGCATGCTTTGGGACTCCCCAAAGCTTGTCATTGTCAGGCAAGGTGGCACCTGTCATTCTAGGACTTGGGAGGTAGATATGAGATAATCAAGAGTCCAAGGTTATCCCTGCTACCTAAAGAGGCCATCCTGGGCTACATTAGACCCTATCTCAAACACAGTTCTTTAAACGTATAATGGCTTAGCACATAGAGCCAAGGCGTCTGCCATTTTAAAAAGTGTGTTGGATTTGGGGTGCAGCTTGCCAGTGAGGATACCTGGAATGTACAAGACCTTGGGCTCAGTCCCCAACACCAAGAGAAAACCAAGTATGTTCTTTCTTTAAGTCATGTCTAGTAATGAAAGCAACACTGAGTCAGACCAGAGAAACCAGAAAACAAAATGGAAATGAAACTTCCCATAATTCCATTACTCTAGCACATCTTTTCAAACATAACAAAGTAAGAGACCCTTTAAGTAAATCATTCAAAGCCACACAGTTGAACTTTAGGTATTTAAATGCAGTTACAGGTAATTTCACATTTAACTGGGTGAATCTTTCATCATGTCTACATACATGTAACCATTAAGTTGCTCAATGTAATTATATATAATACAATTCAAACTGTAATTTATACTGTAATGAAGTGGAAAGGAGATCGTAACTAATTATCCAGTTAAAGTATTTTTTAAAGAATCAGAATATACGATTCTATCTACTATCTGACTTGAAATATCGTCCTGGAAGTAGATGTCCTAAAGCAATAAGTAGGTTTCACTGTACGTGTGTGTGTGCACACGCGTGTGCATGAATGTGTGAGTGCGTGGGTGTGCTTGATTGTGGGCCGGAAGCCTGATTCAGGTAGCTTCTTCTAGCACTGTTTCACCTTTTGCAACAGGATGTTGCAAAACTGGACTTGGAGATCAGATTCAGCTGGACATGCTGGCCGTGACCTCCAGGGATCCACCTGTCTCTGCCCCCCACCACTGGGGTTACAGTCATGCACTGGGCACAGCTGGCAGTGACCTCCAGGGATCCACCTGCCTCTGCCCCCCACCACTGGGGTTGCAGCCATGCACTGGGCACAGCTTTTATGAGGGTGACGGCATCTAAACACATGTCCTCATGCCTCCATGGCAAGTGTTTGACCTGCTGAGTCAATTTCAGTGTCTTGGAAATTTTTGCACTTCACAGTGTTGTGAAGGTGACCTAGACGGTCATAAATGTTCAATTCCTAAGTCTGTGTTACTTTTCTATCATCTGATGCTCCAGCTGAAATATTTCCAAGAACGACATGGATGCTCCGTTGTAACACTATAAAACACAATGACAGTTTGAGAACCGTGGAGGTCGATTTTCTCTCACTATAAGCAATATCCGAGAGACTTAACATCTAAAGAGAAGGCGTTTATTTGGGCTCATGGTTTTGAAAGTTTCAGATGGGCCTGGTGCTTGCGGCAAAGCAGCACATTACTGGGGATTTATTGTGGACCAAAACCATTCACTTTGTGGCCTGAGATGGAAAGAGAACAGGGAAAAGGGCTGGGACCCAAAAATCTCCTTCAAGGGTCTATATTCAACATTCAAACAGCCTTCTCTGAGGCCCAAGGTTCTACCAGCTCCCTGGGCACCAAACCTGTACTGCTTGAACTTCAGGGGACACAAAGGATCTAAACTATAAACAAAAACATAAAGCAACCTGTCTATCATCACATCATAGTAGCCAGATAATGCAAATGGAGATGAGGTTTCAGTTTCTCTTCTACAGAACCTATTATGGATATGGAAAGTCCTACTTATATCTCCCAAGGTGACATCTGTTTCCCAAAGTCACACTGATGGCGTTGGGACTGGACACCAGGTGTCTGAGATGTACGCCCCTGTGCTCCATCTGCAGTGCCCTGCTGTCCCACACAATGAGTGAGCAGTGAACTCACGCAGCGCCAGGGAGAGCCAATTCCTCTTCCCACCTGATAGCCAAGTGCATCCACAATAAAACCCACTGCACGGAAACTTTGAGACTGGTAAGAGAGGCATGTCTATGACATTAGCAACCATTACTTATATACACAGGTCAATTTTTTTGGTTTGTGTTTCCTTATGGTATTTACACACCTACACGCAGTAAGGGATTGCCGATTCCTGGCACTATACATTGTTTAAGCCAATTCCAGTGAGGGTTGTTGATATATTAATATTAGGACATAAGAAAAATCCTGAGACATAGGAAAAAAAAACCCTCACAGCCCATCAGCCCATGTAAATATCTCACCAAAGTGAGAATTCTTTAATCTAGAACATAGGTTCTCAACTTGTGGTTTGTAACCCCTTTGGGGTTGACTGAATCTTTCACAGGGGTCTCCTAAGCCCATCTAAAAACACAGATTTACATTACAATTCCTAATTGTAGCAAGATTATAGGTAGAATTGGCAATAAAAATAATTTTATGATTGGGGGGTCTCTACAACATGAGGAACTATATTAAAAGGTCACAGCATTAGGAAAGGTGAGAACCACCGACCGAGAACACAGCCTGCCGTCAGACAATTCTAAACCCAGTTCCTATGGGGAGTTTGTGTGCTACTCGGGTCCCCGTGAGTGAACTCCATTGTGTTTTAGTGTTATCTGCAGAGCTTGTGAAAATACAGATGAACAAACCCCAGGGATAGAACCAAACTTAGCAGGTTTGCACTCTCCCCAAGCCCATCCCAAGAGTCCAGTGAGCAGCCAAGATTCAGACTCACAAAACAGGAGACAGGCATCAAGGATGTAAATTAAATCTAGACCAGCTGGGATCATTTGTGTCTGCAGGAAAAAGGAGATGAGAAGGAGATCCCGGGAGGAGCTGAAGGAGGAAGACTGAGGGCCTCATAGCTCAGTTCCGGGCCTTAGTAGAGGCCTCCTTCCCTGATTCTTCCTGCTGGGGAGTTGGGGTTCTCCTCATCTCTTAGAGTCATGTTCTTCAACTCTCCTAATGCTACGATCTTTTAATACAGTTCCTCATTTTGTGATGACCCCCCAACCATAAAGTTATTTTCATTGCTACTTCATAACTGTAATTCTGCTGCTGTGATGAATCCTAAGGTGACTATTTCTGGAGACAGAGGTTTCTCCGGGGGTCTTAATCCACAGGTTGAGAACCACTGTCTTCGAGTCAGCCCACAGAGATCGCAAAGAAAGGAACGAGAGCCTCCCATTTTCCCTTCTACCTCCTCAAATCAATCTTGCCCACAAATCAGACTGCTAAATCTTTACACATCTGAACGGTGGACTTTGATGGGCTTGTTTTCCTTCCCCATCTGACTCACGGAATGAGTCACAAGGTACCCTGCTGATCTCTACCGTTCTCAGGGTGAAGCAGGGCACAGGGAGCAGGTGCCCTCTTGGTGTGAGCTGGGCTGTGCTTGGATGCCCAGCTGCTTTTCCAAAAGCTCCCCTTCCGGTACTGAGAGCTGCATCCGGGACCTATGCTTACAGCTCTCCCTCACTCTGGTTGAAATGATGGTGGAAGTCTGTACACACCAGGCCCGACAGATCCGTGAATGGGGCACCCACCAAGTCCTCTTTAGCATCTCTGTCTCCTAAGATACCTGGGAAACCAGAGCATTGAACAGCAGTCTTAGGCTCAAGTGTGTCCGTGTGTCAAGGACCACGTCCAGTGGCAGAGGATGACCCAATAAATCAAGGGTGTTACCTAAGCCAAAGTCTAGAGCAGGGTGACTGACTGTCCTAAATGAAGGCGTGGGCATGCAGGTGGCAGGAGGAGGGGCTTATTCATCTACTTCAGTGAAGTTAGTTCTACTTGGAGTCAGACTGAAATGCCCATAGCAGCCTCTGAGGCTTCTACCAGTCTCCCCCTCTTTGCCAACCAGCAACTCCTTGAATACGCACCTATAAGAAGGCAGCCTCCAGAACATTTGTTGAAGTGTTTCCTGATTCTAGAATTAAAAGACAGGGACCACAGGACAGCGGTGGCACACGCCTTTAATCTCAGCACTTGGGAGGCAGAGGCCAATCTCTGAGTTTGACGTTAGCCTGGTCTACAGAGGTAGTTCCAGGACAGCCAGGGCTACCCAGAGAAACCCTGTCCTAAAAAAATAAAAAGACAGAGGTCAATTAAGACAATGAAAATAAAAACTGAATTCCACCTTGTAGTTTCGTCTTCTTGGCCACAAAGCCCTTTGCCTACCTCTGTAGGAACTAAGAATCAGTATTCTCATTTTGCAGAAAGCAGAATGGAGGCATAATGTACGGTATGGGTGTTTTGCTGTAAACCACAGCGAGCAAAGTCCAGTCTCATTCCTGAGGCTGACCTCTGCCCTCCACAGCGTGGTCCAGGAACCCCTCCAGCTGGGCCTGGCTGAAGTGGCCAGGCAGCAGCATACAGCAGCCCGTATGGCCTCTTGCTGGAGCAAACGGCGGCATTAGTATGTGCCCGGGACAGATGGCCGTTTTCCAATTTACCGGTTTTACTTTCATAATTTACTTTTTTATGAGCGTTTTACTCCTAAACGAGCAAGAATTGTGTGGTTATAATACTTTTATGGCCAAGAATATTGGAAGACTGCATCAAAATCTCCATGACTTCCGCCCACCTCCTCCCTGCCCAGCTTTCCGCGGCATAAGCAGGGGCATCCAGAGAACGGAGCTTGTCCAAGCCGAGCCAGGGCTGTCAAAGCCCTCATCCCTTTGTTTTCAGACTCAGACCTCCAGGTTCCTTTGCATTTTTCTGAAGTTTATGGTCACAACGGCTGCTACCGGTGCTTCTGAGTTCACGATCATGTCTGGACACCAGAGGCTTCCAAGTCTGCATGCTGAAAAGGAGTCAGAAATGGGGGAAGCTCAGCCTGCATCCTGAAGGGCAAAGATGGAGGCTACTGAGAAATATCTCAGCGCATGGAATAGTCAGCCATTCCCACAGAATGTTCAACAGACAGATTTGAGTGCCATGATCTCTTTTCATTTGCAGTTCATTTTTCCTGTTTTCTCCCATTTCTTTTGTTTGTCTGTTTCAATTACCTATCATCAACCACAGTCTGAAGATATTAAATAGAAAATCCTGGAATAATCTTTGCTTTGAATTGCATACCATTTTGAGTAGTGAGATGACATCTCGCAGTGCACCGTTCGACTTGGGACATAAATCACCTCTTTGCTTAGCACATTCATGATGTTTCTATGCTCCCGCCCACCACTTACTTAGAAGTCATACAGGTATTGGTTCAACTGCCACAATATCGTAGTGCTTGAATTCAGGAAATCCTTACTAGTTAATAATGGCTCCAGAAAGCCAGAATCATGGTACAGGCAGTTTGATTATGCAAATCCACACGTTCCAGAGGAGGGGGATGCAGATTGAGGGAAAAAAAATCAATGAGAAACAGAAGATCGAGTAGACAGAATCAGGAGGGCATCCAGTGAGTACTGTGATCAACCCCAAGTTTATTACTCAGAGTTCTTATCTACCCCAATCAGGAGGGGAAAGGGACAAGATTTCCCTGATACAAAGAACAAGAAAGTGTAATTCTTCTCAAAACACCTGGTAACCACACCCTAAGTGAAAACGTCTTATTGACTGGCCTTTGAAGAGGAGGGCATCCAATAGCCACACCCTTGGTCAAACATCCTGTTGTTTAATCGTGAAGGAGAAAGAATAGACCTGAACTCTCTGACCTGTGGTCAAGATGGAGCGGATCCACTTCTGTGGGCTTCCACAAGAAACTGTGAATGCTGCTTTTAAAGACCATCTCACATCATCACTGGAAGAAGGTCGGGTTCAACTGAATGAAATATCTTAAGAGAGATGACAATTGCATCACCTGCATTACAGCAGTGGCGGGGAATGTTCTATTTTATTGCTGTTTTTATTAAGTTCTCACCATGCCCAATTTATAATTTGAATTTTAGCATACATATACCAAAAAGTTTATGTTTCTATCTCATGTGTCTTTTTCTCTTGTCATGTATATATGATGTTTACTATATATATAATATATGATATATACATACACACACACACACACATATATATATATATATCACATGCCTTTGAACTAGCAATGGTTTTAGGCATCCACTGGGGTTTTAGAATGTGTATCTTTCGCACAGAAGGGACACCCACTAGCCCTATTTCTCAGTGCTATTGCATGTAAGGGTGTGAGCTGTGTATATTAAATACATTCTAACTGCGACAAAGTAAAAGATCAGCAGGGCCCCATGCCACCCCGTGCCCTACCTCTGCTCCGAGTTCAGGGTCAAAGCTATAGGGTTGATGTTTGCACACCCATGTGGCAGAGGCGGTTGCTGTGGCCACCACTTCTGCTTACATGAATTCTAAGGGTCAAAACTGGCCAACGGAGAGTTTAGTGTAGGGAACAGTCAGTCACAAAGGGATGCACGAGAAAGTCGAATCTTTTCTCTATTAGAAGGCATCAGAACATCCTCATTCAACTGTTTCTTGGATTCTGCCTTGTCTTTCTAAATTTCAGGGTCTTCTGGAGACATTCTTCTCTGGCCCGTGCTAGCTCTGAGCCCCATTATACTGATCCAAAGCACTTGGTCCCATTTCTCCATAGCACTCCCCACAATAGCCAGAGAAGTCACTACAGTTAATTATCTAAGGTCGACTCCTTCCACTCTCTTTAGGGATATTACCTTAATGGTATATCAGCGTTTGTCATTTTGCATCTGCAAGTCCCTGTGATCAACAATTATAAACACCTAATGTAGAGAGAAAACGCCTGCTTTCCTCCACACCATTTTCAAGTGCCAAATCCCAAATGATGACAGCTCACCAGGGTCTGTGCACTCGAGAGAGTGGCTGTGAATTTCCTCTACACGTAAGTGCACTTGAGGTGTGCGACAACATTTGGTGGCTGTGGTGACTAAGCCTCTCTTGACTGCTCATTGGGATGGCTAAAAATTGCTATGTAGAGCAGATTTATCCGTAGTGTCTCCAGCCATCGTCACCACAATTACTAACTCAAAAAAGCCACTTTCCTTCTAACAACGGGGTGGCCCCCACTCGGATGGCTGTCGTTGATCCCCTAGGATCACCCAAATGGATAGTAACACACCTTCCAGCACATTCCAGGCCTGAGTCCTGTTGGTAGCTTCCTGATGTCTCTAATCTGGGCTCTTATACCTTTTTTCCCCTCTTTCACAGCCCCTGGTACTTGACAACAGGATCAGAGTCTTCATATCTTCCAAACATATACACAAGGCACAGCACCAAGATGTGCAGATCTTGAGCTGAGCGTCCAAACAACAGCTTTCCCTGTCATTTTACAACTGCAAGACACTTGCCCACCAGGTTTGTGCAAAGGGAGAGGGTGGAGCCAAGGGCTGCGTCTTCTGCAGTCTGACCCCAAAGGCGCTCAGAGCAGGGCTCGCTGGAACAGTCAGAAATGACACTGGGTCTTATGACTCATCAGTTTAGTTATGTAGAACACAGGACTGATGATAATCTAAAGGCAAAAGAACTGATAGTTAGCAAACCAGAACAAGGGACAGTGACAGAAATGAGAACGGGAAGTAGTCAATAGAAATAACTCTTGGGGCTCTCCAAGCCTAGAAAACCCTCGTCTGAACCCACCCAGCTTTGGTGTGCGCTGCTTTTCTGTGACCTTGACTCAGTGATGTGGGAGGAGCAAAAGACATAGCCTTGGTCTCTTGTCTGTCGCTACAAGAGGATACCACATCCTGGTAATTTACAAAGGAGAGAGATTGCTTCCTCATCACTAGAGGCTGGGGAGTTCAATAGCAAGGGGCTGACATCTGTCAAGGGCCTTCTTGTTGGCTCATAACACAGCGGAGGCATCCTTCGGTGAAACAAGAGAACCTGCCATCTGTGTTTCTCTTTTCCTTCTTAGAAGGTCTAATGCCATCCTGGAGACCTCACCCCATAATCTCATCAAATCCTTATTTATTTATTTCCTCATTTTTTTTCTCCTCTGAGACAGAGTTCTCTATAAAACTCTGACCATCCTGGAACGTGCTCTGTAGATCAGGCTGGCCTTGAACTCACAGAGATCTGCCTGGCTCCCCAGTACTGGAATTAAAGGCATGCGCCCCCACCACCTGGCCCCTAATTACTTTCTAGAGCTTTCGTCTCCCAGCACCACGCATATGGGAATTAAATACCCTCCACAAGAATTTGGGGAAGGGGGACAGACACACGAATTATACCAATGATAAATTCCAAAAAAATATTATGACATAGGAAAACAAACAGAGAGTAGCCATGAAGAGAAAAAGGCCTGGTAAAAGTTGCCACATAGCTGGAGATGAATGGCAGAATGAAAGACACGAGGAATACTGCCTTAGGCATGGCCCCTTTAATGTTACCAGAAAGAGCACTTGGTTGAAGGGCCAACGCACACTCTCTGTGACATGCCAATAAAATACGTCCTCTGCCCAAGAGGGCCACTCATTCTAGATGTGGCTGGGCAGCCTAAACAGTGACTTACCTGGCTCCATGACACTGCTATGGGGCACTTAGCATGTGTACCTACCCCCTTCGCCATCTATAAAGTCAGAGATGGCTGTAGCAGTCGGTGCAGGTGTGGCTCGCTAGCCCCTGGAAGCTACAAGTCCCCAGCAGACAAAGGAGCTGTGGCTTGTGAGAAATGCATTGTATGCTCAACAACACCTGATTTCCCAAGAGGCTTCATGTGAGACATTTCTGCTGTCCCTTCTCTTCCTTGCATCGGGGCACATGGCCCGTGTACAGACAGGACAGCTCTGGGACCGTTCTGTCACACAGAGCGTTCTGTCTCTTCCACCCAGGCTTCCAGATCAGGAGCCCTGGGAAAACAACCAGTGTTCCCCACAAAAATGACACCGCGGCGGATCTCCGTGAGTTTGAGACCAGCCTGGTCTACAAGAGCTAGTTCCAGGACAGGCTCCAAAACCACAGAGAAACCCTGTCTCGAAAAAAAAAATGACACCGAGTTAGCTGTGAGGATTTCAATTCTCTGTGTTTTTCAAACGCTGAATACATCGCTACTGTGCCGGAGAGACCTGACCCCTGAACATATCATCGAGTCTGTTAATTTTAGAATCTTCTTTGTTCTTATTAAAATATGTCATCCACTGAAATCCTTCCTGGATTCACAGAACAAGCCAGGTTACGTAGGGATTATAGAAGGTAGAGGAGGCAACGTAATATACAGAATAGAAGCCCAAGTGGGAGGGGTGTACCGTAGACAATAGAAATTCTCAAAATCCTAAGCAATTACCAAATTCAGAAGGAAGATTCTTAAAACATAGGCATGGGAATGGAGTGGTTAAGGGCACGGGCTACTCTTCCAGAAGACTCGGGTTCAATTCCCAGCGCCTCCATGATGGCTCACAACTGTCTGCAATTCCAGCTCTAGGAAATCTGACACCCTCTTCTGACCTCTGCAGGTATCAAGCACACACATGGTGCACAGATGCACATGCAGGCAAAATATCCTTGTGCATAATAAAGGAGCTTCGAGGGGATTTAGGAAAAGTGTACATTAAAGAAAACTCTATAGGCACATAGGATGGTGGGGGCTCTTTCCTCCAGTTCTAAAACAAAACTGGATAAAAAATTAGCAGTTGGTGTGCTGGGGCTCTTTGGAAAGAAGGCCCTGTTGTGATATGAAGAGACATGTGGGGAGAGAGTATGTGGAAGCAAAGCCAGAGGACAATGCTAAACCAGGGTGAAGATAGTTAAGTAGGGCACTGTTTTAGTCCATTTTCTGTTGCTATAACAGAATAGCTGGGACTAGGTAATTTATAAAGTTCAGAGGTTTATTAAACTGATAATTCCATGTACTGGGAAGTACAAGAATATAGCATGAGCAGTTTCTTGGCATCTAGTGAGGGCCATCTTGCTGGTCATGCCATGGCAGAGGGTATCCGAAAAATGAGGGCAGTCAGCAGATGACTCTACTCTATAACAAAGTCATTTCTTTACAGTACCAATCCATTAGTCTATGAGTAGTTCAACCCATTTGTGAGGGCATAAGGCCCACCGCCTCCTGACAGTAACGTGAATTTGGGTCCTTTCAATATTGGTGAGATTTATGGTCGTATGGCCTGGCTAAGAGTTAACCATTTTTCGGAAAGGATGAAGCTGACGTCAGTATAAAATCAAACAGGCTTTGGCCTTAGCCTTCTGCAAGCCGCTATTTACCTTATCGCGGTGTAGCAGGTCATATGGGGGCTCCATTTCCTTCCTGTCAGTGTCGGGAGTCCCAGTGGAATCTCTTCCACCCTCACTGAAATGACTTCATTTTAAACTCATTTGCCACATCTGATGTTACGGAAGGTGGGGCTGCAGAATTAGGGCTAGAATCACGTTCTTTAAATCAGCGCTCACACCGGAGCTATTGTGTGTTCTAGGAATCACAGCTATCACAGACAATAGTCGTGTTGGTCGAGCACCATGTTGTGCCCTCTGAGGTGTGAACTGTCGATAAAGATGTCATCCCCGGGGTGTGCAGTTCCTTGCTCACCCAGGACCTGCCACTCCTGCATTAAGCAGTCCTCCTGCATGAGACCGACACACTACCCTCTTAACACAGCTATGAGGAAGCCACGCTCAGCTGATGACATGGGCATGGGTACCCACCCAGTCCTACCCTATGTTGTTTTTCCAAAAGGAGTCGACAGAATTGATACGTAAAGAAGAGCATCCTGAATATGTTCTTCAGAGCAGAACTTCAAAAGCTTAGTGATGTTTAGATAATCAGATACAAGTAAAACAATTGCAGTGATAGAATGGTATTATTAGCTTTGCTTATTGTGAATATACACACTTATATATAACTTTATATTTATATATGAATATGCACAAGCAACGTGAAAAGTCCAAGCTAAAGAGCTCTTCTTGGTAATATCGAATGTTCTCTAACGTGAACAATCCAATTTCAGCTGCCATCACAGTTCTGGTACCCCAAAGAGGCGAACTCAGAGAAGCAATCTGCAGTTATGTTCTTGATCAGGGAGCCACACATTACACTGCATTGCTGAGTCAAAACCCTTAGCGGGAGGGAGATGGTACCAGAGGGTGGGTGGAGAGGCCTCTGGTGGGGATGCCAGAGTTAGTAGCCCCTGCAGAGGGGAGCTGGTGTGAAGATTTGGAGGAGGATATGCCATGGAGCAGGAAGGGAGGGGTCCTGAGAAGCCGGGTCAAGTGATTAATACTCAAGAGTCTTTTCAATCTCAGCACCCAAGTGTGGCAACTTGGCTGTGAACTGAATTGCCACTGCTATTGTGGAAATCTAGAAATCAAGGACAGGAAACCAACCCCGATGGTCATGTCAAAAGGTACCATGGAATTTTCAAATTGACATGGTCTTTATTGGTATCGTTCTCAGCCAATTGTCTCTGCACAGATGAGGAGATAAAAGGTCTGGTTTAGCAAAACTAGAAACCAGGATGGGAATAAGGACCCAAAAGGTCTGACCCTTGTTGCAGGGATTTTCCCTTTATCAGATCTTAACATTTCCAGATACAATGGCCTTGAAACTCTAAAAAGAGAGGAACTTACAACTAAAGAGCCTTGTGACCAAGTCACTGGGTCACCGTGTTGTCACCAACTTGAGAAATGTGCTGTGTGCAGAGGTCCTTCTTGGTGATGCCCTGTGGAGCCCAGGTTGACGTGCATCATTAATCACCGGTAGCAGACCCGGACAGAGTTCATGATGAAACAAATGGGCCAATGGAGAGGAAACAAATGGGGTGCTGACATCTCAGCTCCCCCAAATGAGGCGCTCACCTGAATTATTACAGCAGGAAATGCTCAACTACCTCACAAAGAAGAGGTGTAATTACTCTTGCCAATGTTCCAATTGCTATTTTTCATAAAGGGATTAATCACTGGTCGTAAAACTGGCTGCACTCGATAAAAAAAAAATACTTTCCTCTTCCTCATGAATTTTCACCCTCAGCAGTAGGATTTTTCTACATATCATCATGTAGTCCCTTCTAGACACTGAAAACAACAGTTTAAAAAGCTCTTGTGTAGATTCCTTACACCTGAAGCAGGTCTAGGAAGTCACCCAGTCAGGATAAAGGCACAGGTGACAGGAGTCAGGTGCCTAGAGCAACCTTCGCCAGTGGGTGAAGCTTTAAGTTTCTGGTCCACCAGAGCAAGACTGAGCCAGCGACCTCCATGACCTCCGAGGGAGCAGCCCCAAGCAAACAACCTCTGATACAGCAGGCCCGAGCCAGCGACCTCCACCAGAGCAGGCTTGAGCCAGTGACCTCCACAGGACCAGGAATGAGCCAGCGACCTCGACGGGACCAGGTATAAGCTAGTGAACTCTATGGGAGCAGGCCCAAACAAGCTCCAGGATTGCAGAGATACCCTCAGGAGCACCCCACTGAGTGACTAGAACCACGCGTGGCCCCAACTGCACCACAAGGAGCAATCATCTGAGCTTTGGATCCACTGGCACCTGATCAGCAGGGACAGAGCCCCAACTACACCAATCAGAGAAAAAGATGGGTAGACAAAGTAAGAACACATTCAACATAACAAGGAACAACTCAACACCAACAAAACTAAGGGCCCTACAACAGCAAGACTTAAACACCCAAATATAGATGATGAAGAAGAAAATGGCCTAAAAAAACAACTTTAGGAGAATTTTTGAGGCACTTAAAGAAGAAATGAAAAATTCCCTCAAAGAAATGGAGGAAAAGACAATCAAAAAATTGGAAGAAATCAACAAATCCCTTTAAAAAACACTAAGAAAAGCAATCAAAGAGATAAAAGAAACAATTCAAGACTTGAAAACCGAAATAGAGACAAAAAAAGAAAACACACACCAAGGGAATTCTGGAAACAAAAGATATGGAAAAACGATCAGGAACCACAGTGCAAGCATGAAAAGCAGAATACAGAGATGGAAGAGAAAATTTCAAGCGCTGAAGATGAATAAAGGAAATAGACTCATCAGTCAAAGAAAACATTAAATCTAACAAAAGCTTAACACAAAATATCCGGGAAATATGGGACACCATGAAAAGACCAAGCCTAAGAAGAATAGGGATAGAAGAAGGAGAAGTCCAACTCAAAAGCACAGAAAACATATTCAACAAAAGCATATAAGAAAAATTTCTTTTTTCTTCTTTTTCTTTTTTCCTCCTCCCCTTTATCTTCTTCCTTCCCTCCTCCCCTTTCCTTCTTACTTTTTTTCCTTACTCTAGACAACTGATATGGGTAATGGAGGTCTAAAGTTGAATAAGATATAGTCTCAGCCCTTCTAGAACTTTCCAACTCTTGCCCTGGACAGTGCAGTGGTTACCCCACAGGAGAGAGCTCTCCCTGTTACTCACAAGGTCAGGAAAAGTCTCATCAGTCAAACAGAAATAGTGACTGGGAGGAAGCTTACAGGATGATTTCCAGGAATCTCAAAATAATAGTGTAGGCAGAGAGGAGAAATACAGCCCTTGGGGACACCAGGCACCCTAGTTTAATACGAGCCCATGTATTTGTCCACTAAAGAAATTAATTATGATAGTACAGTAATGGATGATGTCAGACAGCAAGTTGTCAGTCCATAAAGACCATGGAATTATCGATATTAATTATTACAGCAAAGACAGTGTGCTAGTTTCTTTTCTATTGCTATGATAAAGCACTATGACCAAGGCACGTTATAGAAAGGAGTAGAAGAAAGTGTTTATTTGGGTTAGGGTTTATGATGGTGGATGAAGGCACAGCAGCTGGGACAGCTCAGAGCTCACATCTTGGACCACAAGAAGGAAGCAGACAGAGCAAACTGGAAGTGTCACAAGGCTTTGAAACTTCCAAACCCCACTTCCAGAGATGACTTCCTCCAGCCAGAACTTGCTTTCTAGATCTTGCTAACAGTACCACCAAATACTATAGCTTGTGGGGGGACAATCAAACCACCACAGATAGTGATTCCTAACTAAGAGTATAGGGAAGTTTGTATTTCTCTGTTTGGGACATGAGGTAAATAGATGTATTTTGGCCATGATAAGGCACTCCTCCAAGAAACTTTCTGATACCTGTAAAACCTCTTCTGCTTGTAAGTCTTCCTTCAAGGAGGCTAGGAGAGAACGGAGTTCATGTTTGCCCACAGTGCCTATCACAAGGTGTTGTACGTGTGATTACAAGTAAGAGAAAGTATTTTTGAATGGCATGCGTTCCATCATCTCAAGTATCTGTTTATTTGCCTTACAGTAATTCTGAAAGATTCAAATTCTTCTTTTTTTTTCTTTACTTTATAGAAACTGTAATATCCAGGAGTAAGTCACCTGCTACAAGTTATTAACAAGCAGCAGAATGGAATTTAAACCTGATTCATCTAAGCCCATGCTATGTCTATCTGGAACATCTGCCTTTCTGATTAGAGCTAGCTGTCATCTTACTTCTTTCTGTGTTATGCCGAAGTGTTGGTGACAGCAGAAGGTCCCTAAGGATGAGAGTCCCTTCGGGCTTGGTGTAGTTTAGCAGCCGGGCAGAGTTGACACAGTGATCCACGCCACACACAGTGTAAGGTGAGGTCCAAAAGCCAGTTTCTAAGCTTGCAGAGCCAGCCCTGGGCTCTAGGCTCCTGAGTACTGTAAGAATTTGTGGGAATGTGATTGCAACATAACCCGCAAGCAATGGGAAACACTCAAAGGCAAAGTGGTCATGGGGGAAGTGGGAGTTGGCGTCGATTCAAACAGCTTAAAATATGGAGGATTCTTGTTGTTTTTTTTCACCTTCAGCTTCTTTTTTCCTAGAAATGTCAAGGAAAGACCTTTATTAGTGATAAAGGAAAAAGACAGACTGATGCCATGTTTTTATTATTGCTCAATTAGAAAAATCCTAGGTGTCCTGATAGACGTTGAAGAAATAAAAGGTTATAACAGAAAAACAAAACCTTAGACTCCTAGAACTACACTCTCCATAATTGATTTTATGCCCGGAGGCGATTCATTTCTTCATGCTCCAGTTTACCCATCTGTAACGTAAAAGATGTGGAGTAGACATTTCTTGACAAATGCTCAAAGGTTAAAATACTGTGAATCAATAACGGAACAAAACCAGGCTTCCTGTTGTCGGTGGGTCTCCCTCCCCTGGGGATATCTCTCACGAGGGTATTTCCTCTTCCACAACCTCCTCCCACGTGGTTGCACCCATGTGAACTTCACAAGCACGAGCAGACCCCCGTCTATTTCCTTCACAGCACCTATCATAATGCGTCACTCTAGATTTATAGGCTTGTTTATCTTATAAAGACTTCATCTCCCATGAGACCACGAGTTCCGTGAGAACAGCCCCGATGCCTGCTGTGTTTAGCAAGGCGTATCCAGTGCCCTAATATGGAGTCTGGACTATGAAAGGCTCTTGACTAAGGCCCACTGAATGAATGGCATCGCCCCACCTCTGATCATGCAGTTACTAAGGGCTGACTGAAATCAGGCATGGCTCAGGTGCCTTGCGGTGCCGTACTTCAGGAAGTCATCTTAATGCAACTTGGCATCTACCTCTGTTTGACACCGAGCAGCAGACAAGACACATAGTAGGCTCTTTGAATATGTTTTCGCCTGTGAAAGTTCTACAGGGTCTGTGCTTGTGACCATAGGGTTTATAAATTGAAGCCCCTCCACTGAGGGGGATTCTGAAGTCTGGAGCAATTGCTGGTAGAATAGACAATCTCTTTCTGACAGGAGATTCATTCTCTTCTCTGGGGGGAGCTAACAGAGATTCTTTCTTCCACTGGATGAGGGTGTGACTTCACAATTTTCTCAAAATGCACATTTTTAATTAGACTACTCTGTGTGGGCTGCCAGCTTCTGAGGACTGAAAGGACGCGTGTGCGTGGGGGGTGGACCAGAGACTGGTCCCTGGTTAAGAGCAGAATGAGAGTGGCACAGAGAGCAACTGAAGGAAGCCCCACAGGGAGCCCTTTCACTCCGCTTCAAATACCTAGAGAATGACTAGGCAGCCACAGGATGGAGAGGACAGAAACAAAAGCCATTGCCAACGCATGCAAATTTCATATTCTTTGTGCTGAGGGAATCCTCAGGAGATCTTGGAGCTGATGGGAGACTTGAGACTGCCTCAACTACCCCTTACTGCAGGCGAGAAAATGAGGCTGAAAGAGAGATGCATAAATGGGAAAGAGAGAAGAGGATTTGTAACTGTCCTGCAGCAGCACCCCTCAGCCCCTGGGAGAAACCCCGGTGATAAGGGGTGAGCGTGGGAGAGCAGTATTCTAGCAACATGGTTCTCATTATGTCCAAAGGTAAACTGGAAGTGGCTAAAAAAGAAAATTAGCATAGCAGGAAGAGAATCAAATGTCAAAGAATGTAGGATCATTTATTATTGTTTGTATCCAAGACTTGAGCTAGTAAATTTAAGGGAGATAAAATATTGGGGGAGACCCATTTATTGCTCCATCATTCTTTCATATGTAGATACCCCAGCTTTCAAACACATCAATACAGGTGCCCTGAAACCGAGGTGGAGAGGGTAGCTCACTGGTGGGACACTTCACCAGCTCACGTAAGGCCCTGGGTTCAATCCCCAGCATGGAAGATATTAAACAAATAAATGAAAAGCCAAAATTGAGAATGCACCACAAAGTTCTCCAGATATCTTAGAATATGCAGGAATCAGAATGATCGATGCCTTAGAGGACAAATGAACCATTCAAAGACGGGATAGCACGGTGAGTGTCAGAATATACAAGTCAAGGGACGGAGCAGTCTGGTTCCTTTGGCACTGTCTGGGGAGAGGAAAGTGGTAGCTGAGTGATGCTGAAGGATCTGCTCATCAGAGATACAGGAACTAGATTCGATGTACTTTCTGGGTTTTCTACAAAGTATCTTTCCCAGCGAAATGAGTCTGAGTCTGTAGTCACCAAATGACTTTCAATGACCAGGCAGCTTGACTCTAATAGAGAAATAAAAGCGTACACGTGGGACCCTGAGAGCAGGTTTGAGTTCACTGAAGAGATTTAGAGACCTCTTCAAGAACAGACAACTGAGAGTCTTTGCGAGCATTTATTCTGACTTATGTAACATGAACAATTCCCCTCTCACTCTGGTCTAGCAATTTGTCCCCATCTTCAATGTCCTCAGGCACTGTCATGTCCAGAATAAACATATGTGCTCTAGAGGAATGGCCGAGGGTCATTCTTGTCATACATAAACAAATTGGTGGCCTGGCTTTTGTGTCTAGCTGAGTTGTTGCACGGGTGTCTAAGGGAATCTAAAACCCTGGTTGATGAGGGTCAGATCTCAAAGGCCTTTAAATCTGTGGGACACCAACCCATCATACATAGTCTTGGCACGCTATATACTAGATCATCTCATCCGGGACCTTGCAAAGGCCACCATCTCTCCAAGGTTGTCTTTGATGGTTTGTCTTTCTCACTCTACAGGGCCTGGGGTCCCAAGAGTGCATAGGAGGGCACATCTGGTCCTGTCCTTGTCACTTACTTCCACTTCTCTGTGGAAGGTTCTTTCATTTTCTGGTTTGAGCCAAGGTCTTGCTAAGCATCCTTGGATGGACTCAAACTCATGGCCTCATGGCAATCTCCTGTCTCAGCTCTCTTCTCCAAAGTTCTGGATTACAGGATTGAGCTGTCATAATTTACTGAGGCTCTTTCTCTCTCCTCCTCTCTCTCTCTCTCTCTCTCTCTCTCTCTCTCTCTCTCTCTCTCTCTCTCTCTCTCACACACACACACACACACACACACACAAGAAAAGGCTTTTAAAAGCATCCAACCTTGTGTGGATGTGATAATCTCATTTCTACACATGCTCTACCTACAGCTACCAAGACAGCAATGATCTCTGTAGCCATTCACCTGAAAATGGACACATGTAAACCTCATCACTTATTTCTGCAGGGAAGAAAGAAACGATGATGAAATAGCTAATTCCCAAAGTATCTTCACTCGTTGAAGCCAGCCCTAGAGGGACCTTCCAAGGTGGTCATCCAAAAACAACAATAAGAAGAAAAAGTCCAGTTATCTAGATCCTAATATTTCACTCTCTAAGTGCTACCTTGTATTTTATTAGCCCAATATCTGAGCCCTGGAAATCATTTTTCCATTGATATCAAGCAATCCATCTTGAGAATGTCAGTTTCCTTACAGCTCTTACATTATCAGAGCATTGAACAGCTGTTTGGAACTAACACTGGGGAAGTCCACTTGTTGAGAAACGCCTCTAAAATTGGATGTGTACATTAGCTTACCCTTGCTGCTGCAGTAACAGGCATTTATCAAATGGGTCAATAAATCCCTGATGTGACTAAGATTCTAGAGGCAGAAACAAGGAACGCTAATTCCGTCTTTCCCATCAGCTTCCTTAGAAGGTCTGCCAAACTCCATGCAGGAATGTGTGTGGGCTCAGCCTATAAGAATCTCCCCGCACACATCCTTCAGGCAGATGTGTATGCAGTAAAGCTTCAACTGGGGTTGGGGCTGCCGAGGACAAACCATACTTATGTAATAAGTCTTGGCAGGAAAGTCACATAATTCCCTGTTCACAAAATACTTTTTCTTAGTCCACTCTCTCTGTGCTGTTCTGGAAGAAAAAAATCCAGAAACCCAAACCAGCATTCTTTATATTTAGCCCATCCAAAATTATATTCATTTGCGGCATTTGGGCACAAGCTATCTTTAGAACCATCGACTACTGTCTTGTGAATCACAGATTATCAGGGTCTGGGTAATTCTTTACATGGTTTAGGGTTTTTATAGCTTGGGAACCCCAATATGTAAAGCTAAGCTATAGTGAGGGACTAAATCTTGCCCATTTGATCTTCTGTGAACTGGTTCCTCAGGCATCACCCATGTATTCTTAGCATTCCAGGGTGCGACGAGAAAACAACACACCCAAGTGAACACTACCATTTTGCAGATGAAACAGTTGGGGTGGGGGCAGGGATGGAGGGGCTTGCTCAAAACCCAGTAGTCACTGGTCAAAGCAGTCACTAGCGAGCCGAGGGATGAATTCAGGCTTCCTGACCTCCAGTTAATTATCCTGCCCACCACACAGCACTTAAGAGACATGTATAAGAGAGAATCCTTTATTGTTACCCTGCTACCAGCCAGGAAAGTTCAGCTGAGAGGCAGATGACAGGATAGGAGGGTTTGCCTGCTGGGGGCACGAGGAAATCAAATGACTGCATTGTGCTCAGACAACAGCCTGTTCTTCCACGGAGAGGGAAAGAGGGAAGCCGGTGTAGGCGTTATTTCCTAGAAGTTACTCCGTGAAGCTTGCTATGCTGTGCCACACTGAGAGGAACTGGCCTTGCTACTCACTGTCTGTGTGACCTTGAGGGAATTCTTCAGCTTCTCTGAGCCTTGGAAGTTCTTGTGTCCTCTGGAAACACAATAGAGACTCCTAGAAAGCTGCTAGGCCTTATTTGAATTTGTTGTCTTCCCAGATGAGTAGCTCTTGATCAGACTCTTTTCTCCTACTACGCTAAATTCTCTTTATAAATTTATATATATATATCCATATATATGTATGTGATATATATATTATGTACAAATAATATATAATATATATTATTTGTATATACATTATACACACACAAATATATCTTATTGAACCCTTTCCTGTGCCTATATCTTGTAGGGTACTACTTATATTTGCTTTGCTTTTTTAAGACACTGTCTTAGTTAGGGTTTCTATTGCTGTGAAGAGATGCCAAGATCACAGCAATTCTTATAAAGGAAAACATTTTATTGGGGCTGGCTTACAGTTCAAAGGTTTAGCCCATTATTGTCATGGCAGGAAGCATGGCAGTGCACAGGCAGACATGGTGCTGAAGAAGGAACTGAGAGTTCTATATCTTGATTCTCAGACAGCAGGAAGTGAACTGTCTGCTACACTGAGCACAGCTTGAGCAAAGGAGACCTCAAAGCCCCGCCCCCACAGTGAAAAACTTCCTCCTACAAAGTCACACCTACCCCAACAAAGCCACACTTCCTAACATTGCCACTCCCTCTGGGGGGTCATTGTTTTTTTCTCAAACCACCACAGGCAGGGTCTCAGTATATAATCATGGTTGGTTTGAAACTATATAGTCCAGGCTGGCCTTGAACTCATAGAGATCCACTTGCCTCTGCCTCCCAGGTTCTGAGATTGAAGACATAAGCCCCCAGACCTGGTGATAGCTATGCTTTCTTCTAGCAGTCTCACTGTTCCCAGTTTCAAAAGAAGGAACGAAAATGGGCAATAAAAACTTTAAGAAGTTCGACATCCTTAAAAATCAGAGGAATGAGAATTAAAACTATGTTAAGATTTCATCCCACCCCAGTGAGGACGGCTAAAAAGAAAACACGGACGACAAATGCCAGCCCTTATTTTTGATAAGGTTTCCATGTGGCATTCCACCACAACGTGCTGCTGATTGTCCTCCTGCCCAGCCACTACCTCACCTTGTACCATTTCACCTCCAGTGCCATCTCCTGTTCACACCATTCTCGTTCTTTTACCTCCCATCTCCCCCACAAAACCTTTCCTAGTTTTCTTCCTATCCCCACAGTAGCGTGTGCATTGTTCTCAATGTCCGAGGGACAGCACGCAGCGACTGTTTTGTGACTTTTAGCATATGTGTTTTTCTGGCTCTTATTGCACTTGTAATGCAGGAATCTTGCTCTTTGCAGAGTCTTCCCCTGACGGTTCTAGAAGCCACTAGTGGACTCTCGTGCAGTGCAGTCTTACATACTTGGATCATCTGTCCTCTTCTTCAGTCTCTGCCCCGGGGCTCTCTACACACCCATGTGATACAGTGACATGACATCTGCATGGTCTCACTGTCCACCACATCTGCATGGTCTCACTGT
>JABTXL010006712.1:13410840-13440218 GCA_025134845.1 Neodon shergylaensis
GGTCTCACTGTCCACTACATCTGCATGGTCTCACTGTTCAACATGAACATATATTACTCTCATTGGTTAATAAAGAAGCTGACTGGCCAATAGCAGAACAGGATAAAGTTGGCAGGAGAGCCAAACTGAGAATGATGGGAAGAATGATGTTGGAGTCCGAGGAGTCTAGAGCATATGCAGAAGGAAGCAAGATGGACATGTTATACTGAGAAAAGGTCCCAAGCCACGTGGCAAAGCAAAGATTTTCTTAAAAAAAAAAAAGGGCTAATTTCAATGTAAGAGTTAGCTAGTAATAAGCCTGAGCTATTGACCGAGCATTTATAGGTATTATTAAGTCTCTGTGCTAATTATCTGGGATCAGGCGGTTGGGACAGGAAACTTCTGCCAACAGCCATGGGCCAAAACAAGTCACACAGCTAAATCCAGAGTCAGGGGACAGAGAAATAATTTCTGCCTTTGGGTGAGAAGGGTCAGAAAGTTGATTGCGAAGTAGAACAGTGGGAAGAAGAGCTTGGGGCCCCCGCATGCATGTAACCCTGAAAATGCACCAATGAGGGAGATCAGAATTTCTAGCAGGCTCCATTTCTTGTTGATAGAAAATGTAACTGATCTTATAAGCACCCTGACAACCAGGCAGGCTTTGAACACAGTTTTGTTTGAAATCCGGACAGCCCCTCCTCTTTCTGGAGAAGCATGGAAACTGTGAGTATAATCAGGAGTAAAAGAACGGGGAGGTTGAGGCGAGTGTCACCAGTGTCTGCCATGAGGAGATGCAGACGGAACCACTTCAGCGGATCTACTTGATCTTTCCTTGGAAGACTGGATGGATGCGCTAACTGCTTTTCTTATCGGTCTCACCAAACACTTGACTAGAAGCGACTTACAAATGAGGTATTTTAGCTCCAGCTGGAGGAAGTACAGTCCCATCATGGTGGGAAAGGTACGGCAGCCCCATAATGGAACAGGGAACAGCAGATAGTAAGTGGGGTCAGACTATAAAACCTCATGTGCGCCCAGTGACTCACTTCTCGCCAAGAGGCCCCACCTCTTTCGTTTTGTTTTACGAGACAGGGTTGAGGCCCCGCCTCCTAAAGATTCCACAATCTCCCCAAACAGTGCCACCAGCAAAGTATTCAAACACACAAGCCTGTGGCAGACATTTCTCAACGGCAGTGCTTCCTGAATACGCAGGGCTCCTTCAGGCCTCTAGTAGGTGGTCCTCCTCATACACTGAGGCATTGTTATGGGTGGAGCTTGGTTTCTTGGCCACCCGACTATGCACATCTGTCGCTCTTTTATCCTCCCCTGCTCTAAATGGCCCCTCTCAGAGATGCGGCACACAAACCAGCATCGTTGGTCAGTCTTGTTCAAGACTCCTGTTAGTGTTTTTGTCAACTTGATGTAAGTTAAGAGAAGCACAGTTTAGAAAACGCCTCCACAGCACTGGCTCGTGGACAAACGTGTAGAGCATTTTCTTGATTGGTGATGGAAGCAGAATGGGCCCAGCCTGTTTGTCTGAAGTGCCGCCTCTGGGTAGGTGGTCCTGGTGTGTATAAGAAAACAGGCTGAGCAAGCCTCCAGGAGCAAACCACTAAGCAGTGTGCCTCCTCCAGGGCCTCTGCATCAGTTCCTGCCTCCAGGTTCTTGCCCCAACTTCCCTTCATGGTGGACTGTAAACTGTAAGCGGAAATAAACCTCTTCCTCCCTAAGTTGCTTTTGGGCATGTTTTATCACAACAACAGAAACCCTAACTAAGACAGCGGCTCAGACCGGAGCCTGATGCGGGACCCCAGTGTGTGACCCCAGTATGTTACAATCGGACCTTTTGTCTCACAGCCATGAGCTGCAAAGCACAAGCAAGCAGCACACGTGTCCGTCCGTCCGTCCGTGTACACCCCCCCCCCAGCTCCCCAGCACAGTTCTAGGATTCGGAGAACCTGTGTTCCTTGGCACAGGAACCCAGCCTCTTTCTTTGTGTGCCCTTTTGAAAGATGGAAATGCTCTTGAAGTCTGGAGAGAGAAACTTCCAAGTGAACTGCCTCTGAACTTTTAAGCTTCTTTCCTCCCCTTGGTTAAATCTCAGTGGAGCCAGGGTCGGTCATAATTTTCATGAACACAAGTTGAAGGTTTTGTCGCCTATTGAGCAAACTAGCTGCTTCCTATTGCCAAAGAGCTGATTCCTAGTCTCATTGCGTTGGCGTTTTCATTAAAATTTCCATTATCCTCTTCCTCCCAAATGCTGTTGTAGATAAATTGACCGTGTTTCACAGACAGAATCGCTCCTAATTTAAAATATGCGGATAGGATGTAGGGGGAAGCAGGGAAGCGACACTTCTCTAACACAGATCATTTTGGTGGGGGAAGTGGAGGGGGGGGCTTTTGTCCTGGCCTCCATAATGACAGTCAGTATTATTACATTCATTGGCCACACCAGGGCTGTGAAAAAAGTTCTGGATCAAAACAGTCACGGAGGTGAGGTAGAGATGATGGCGCCTAAAGATGTTTTGGTCTGGCAACCTCGTTTTGAGGACCCAGACTTGACCCCAAAGCCTTTGTGGTCTGTGCAGCCTGTGCAGTCTGAGACACTCTGTTCTGGCCTTTGTCAGGAAACTGGAGGGGTAATTTCACTGTACGGAGATGCCATGTGAGGTGACCTTGGCCAAGGACCTATGACTTCTGAGCCCGTTTTCCTATCCAGAAACCAATACTAACCCGGTGCCAATGATACTCTGCTCATTCCCTCATTTAAAGGGTAGCAACCAAGTAAATGTTTTTTGAAAGTAGACTTCATCTGCTGAAAATCTATTGTGACCTATGAGCAATGGGTTGCCAAAGCTCACAAGCAAAATAAAATCAATAGTGAAATAAACTCGTCATGCCAACCAGCCAACTTTCAGTACACCAGAGTCCATTCTCCTGTCTTGGTTTCTCTCCTCTCCTCTGCTCCTCTTGTCTCCTGGATAAATTTGGAAAAGAAAGCAGTGTCCCCTTCACTTCCTGCCGCCATACGCACTCTGTTTAAGCATTCCTTCTGAGACACACGGTATCACAGCTGTGCATTCGCATGATCCTTGAAATGTGCCCTTTGTCCCTGTCACATAGACACAGTTAGAAGCTCAGGGAAGCGTGGTGGGGAACAGGACTCCAGCAAGCAGAGGATCCCCAGATTTGTCTGGCCCCCAAGTCTGTGTTCCTAACCACCACGAAGAATGACAAGGCATCTTTGAAAGTAGAAATTCTTGGAAGCCCAACCTCTCCTGCTCCCAAACCCAACTCGGGCTTCTACTTCATCTTCCTTTGGAAACAAAGCCCCGCCTCCCTCATCTTCTTCAAAGTAATATTCAATTTACTCTTTTTCACTTGTGGGTATTTAGTGTCTATACCATATCGGGCATAAATGCTATGTGTGCTGATGTATAAATCTATTAAATCCTTGTGACAATCTATGAGGTAGTGTTATTTTAAAGATGACAGATCTGAGGCTGCAGAGATGACCCAGTGGTTAAGACCACTTGCTGTTCTTCCAGGGCTGCTTCCCAGAACCCACTTAGTGGCTCACAGATGCCTATAACTCCATCACTCCACTCAGTTCTGGGAGACCGATGCCCTCCTCTGACCTCTGCAGTACCAAAAGCATGCATAGGGTGCATATATATATACACGCAGACAAAACCACTACTCCACTGAAAATAAACTAAATACATCTAAAACAGGATGACACAACTGAGTTGTAGAAAAGTTAAGAAACTAACTGGTGGGGGGTGGCGCACACTTTTAATCCCAACACTTGGGAGGCAGAGGCAGGTGGATCTCTCTGAGTTTGAGAACAGCCTGATCTTCAGAGCGAGTTCCAGGATAGCCAGGAAACAGAGAAACCCTGTCTCAAAACAACAAAACTAAAAAATAATAATGAATAAATAAGAAGAAAAGGTAAGAAACTCATGTAGGTAACATGACTGCTGAGTGATAGGTTTGAGTCCATCCAGAGCCTGGACTACTATATTCTATATATAATAGAAGTGTTTGAGAGAATGCAAATAAATTTTTAACAGTTATTTATGAGGAATTGAATTAAGAAATATGGGAGGAAACACATTTTACTTCATCCACATTTAAACGTTCTCAAACTTTTTACAGTGTGCAGATACTTCTCCAATTAAAATAGACAGGCAGAAATGTCCTTTGCCCTCAACTTCATTAGAAGTTGGTTATTTATAGTGGGGAGGTGGTACTCTTGATGAGGTGGGACATCCTAATGGCGGAGGGATGTTTTCAGGGGGATGTCAGAAATCTGGAAAGGATGCCCAGGTAGCCAGCCATGTTATAATGAAGTTAGGGGCTGTCCATCAAGCTGGTCCAGTTCTTCTCCATAGAGCACCCTTGGCCCTCACCTCAGCCCACAGCCAGCAGACCAACAGAGCAGGGGCTTTTGCATTGTGTTCTGTGGATTTGTATCCATTCGGAGCCAGAGAGCAAACAGGCAAATGTAAATTTTGGCTGCTGCCTTTGTGGGCACTGACCTCATGGGACTCGTTCAGGCCTGGACCTCACCCCGGGAGTGATTTCCCCACATCTGCTCTAATTTATTGACAAGACTGGTTTCTGTCCCAGGGCTGAAGGGATTGCCGGACACCGGTTTAAACAATGCACCACCCCAGTCAAAGACACAAACTGAATCATGGTTGCCTCACACCACCAGCTGTGCCCAAGGTCGTATTTCTCGCTCTGTCCTCGCTCAGTTTTGAAGATGCTGGCAGCACAAATTGTCTCCAGACGTTGCCCGTTGTCCCTCTGGCAGCCCCAAATAAAATCAACTCACTGTTTCCCTGGCCTTAACTAGCCAAGCAGCTGAGAGCTCGGGGTTTTATGCCACAGGCACCTTGTCACAAGCAAGATTTGTTCTAGACAGACAATTCCAAATGTGTGTGTGTGTGTGTGTTTATCACACATTTAAATATATAGAAACACATGTATGTTATGTATGTAAATATGCATATATGTATGTCAAATTTTCTTACTTTCCCAAACGTTAGGGAATAAAATAAACACATCTTTTTACAGTTGGGATGGACTAATGAAGTATATTATCACTATTGTTTATTTTCAGGATATATTTTATTTTATTATTTTATTTAATTTTATTTCAAAGTCCACTATGGTATGGCTATCTATCTGTCTGTGTTAAGCTGATCATCAGACCATTTCTCCAGATGTCACTAGCTAGGAGTTCTTCTGTAAATGACCTTGTCTGATACAGTCAGATGCCATTCACTATCTCCCTAGACTTTCATGGAATTTGAGGGCATCACAGAGAGAATAGTCAGGCCAGATACTCTCTGCTGGAGACGTCTGGGTACAGGGCACACTGTTAAGAGCATCTACCAGTACTCACAACACCTCACAAGATCCCTTAGTTACCATAGCCACTCCCCAGATGGGGAAGAAGGACCCTAGTGTTCATGCCATAAGAGTCTGGAAGCACACCCCTACAGAAACACATGCTTCTCGCTTAGAATTCAAGACCCGTCTCCTCTCTTCCACCCGATAGCATGGACATCCAGATCAAGGCTCTACTCATGGCGATCCCCCTCCTTCTGCCTGGGAACATGTCACCTTTGCTACTTCAACACCACTTCCTCTGAGAAGACAAACCACTGTCTTTCCCACATCCCTTCCCCTCCACATCCTCTATTAAAATTAGCCATGTCACCCTTCCCCCCGTTGTTCTTGACACAAAGGTTTATTGCTGTCCTTGTGGCATTTCATGGCTGCTGCGTCTCCCTTTAACACTAAGGTATGAGCTCCCCCAGGCTCAGCTGTATCGATTTTTCATCTCTCCACAGCCGAAATTACTTGACAATCCACAGGTGCACAGCAAATACTTCCCTCCCCCTGCAAGGACTGAGGGATTCACCGAAGCAAGCCTTCTAGACCTTAAATCAATAAACGCACACACCATTACTATCGTGATGCATACTTGCCATATTTGTTGGGAATAGTCAATTCCGCTCTAGAAAACAAGAAAACAAACAAGACAGATGAAGCTCATGAGATGCATAGAATCCAAGTCATGAGTAAGCAGCCTGTGACTCACAGAAAACTCTCAAACCAGTTAGTACAAATTGCTGCACGTAGAACAAGTGAAAGAACCGAGAGTCAACAGATAGTCATGAACCTCTGCTGCCCAGAATTCATGCGATTGTCAGTGGGTCGCTCATTAATATTGCCCCTTCTAATAGTATATGCCTGCTTGCCCAAGAGATCTAACTTAAATCTATTGCTGCTCATCAGGCTGAACTTCATCCGTCCCCTATGGAACCCCCCTTCAGTGACAATGGAGGTATATTAGGAAAGAGAGTCAGAGGGTCTGGCTCCTCCACCCCATTCACATTGGGTCGGTGACCTACATCATGTGTCCCTTCTCGCTTCTCTCTGTGTTTTTCAGATAAATTCAAAGGGCTCCAGTGTAACAGAAGTACAACATCTGCTTAGTCCACACTTGGCCTTGGGTTTGATCTACAACACTGGAAAAGGATGAATGAATGAACGAAACATTCGCAGCGTATTACTTTGGTCTGAGCCTCTCTCTACATGAACTGTAGGTCAAATTGCCTGTTGGTGTGTTTATAGACTGCTACTTCCTCAAGGAAGTCTTCCCAGGACAAACACATCTCCTATAAACATCACTTCTAGTCAATGGACCCTTCTTCCTTAGCAAGCCAAATATGCCGTGTATCCTCTCTACCAGACTAAGGTATTGCTCCTCTAAGCACTGTAATAAGAAAGGGGAAAACTTTAGCAAGAGCCCTTTCTATCCAGAACTCACAGTTGGAAGAGGGTGTCAAAGGAGTTATAGGCAGTTGTGAGCCACGGTGTGGGTGCTGGGAATCAAACCTGGGTCCTCTGCAAAAGCACCCAGTGTCTTTAGCTACTGAGCCATCTCTCCAGCCCCATACACTAAGTAGTCTAAATATATAACCCAGCTGGAGTTAGGGTTTAGTTTGTATGCAAAACATTCCTGAGAACCCTTTAGGGAAAATTGCCCGGTTAAGATTCTTCATCAGCCAATACAAATGGGAGAGTTTAAGCCTTTTCTCTAATGATAAGTGATTTAATTTTTTCCCAGTGTTCAGGCAACAAGAGCCCACTTGCAGAAGTCCATCCTTGTGCCTCATCTAGCGAGTTTGAATTCTATGCCCCTGGGCCAATAAAGACTTACCTCACTGAATGGGGAACAGACTGGGTCGGCTCCTAGCATGCGCTATTATGTCTGACTTCCATTTGTTTTTCTTGGCCATCCACGGTATTATAAGTCCTGTTTATTGCTGCTGGCTTCACATAGATCAAATTCATATATAAAAATGCTCTCTCTTGAGTCACATTGAAATTTTATTCATACTGAGTTCCAAGAGTGTTCCTTTCTTTGGGCAAGATCTGTGCCAAATAAATCGCCTCCCTAATCCTATTGGTGGTTCCTTTAAAAACAAATTTGTTGAACATCACGCACTGACTGTGCCTGTGGAAGTCTGAAAGCTCTTCACAGAGACCTGCTGGCTCACTAAGAGAGAAAGACAGACGGAGAAAGGAGGAGGAGATGAACAGAGGTAGGGCGCAGAAGGAGGGCGGGAGAGAGGCGAGCCTCCATTTGCTCTTGTGTATTGAATTCACTTTCCATTTTCCAATAATGGTTGATATTCAATCTCACTCAAACAGCACCGTGGCATCTACATCTTGAAGGATGTGTGATGCTAGAAAAATCACCTTATGGGGCCTTGGGGACTACTCGTGGTGTCTGTGACCCTGTAAAGCTGATCACTGGCAATGCATAACAGAGTCAGGGCTCAGTTTGGTTTCATGTCATGTCAGGAAGATGCATAGCATTTCTAGCCTCCGCTCTCCAGTGGGTCTGAATTGTGGTGATTTTTCACGGTCTCCATTTGTACGCTTTCGTCTTTGGTCTCATGGTAGACTGTTCACAAGCAGATTAAAATCCCTCTAGCTGGGAAAGTTTGTGGTGTTGAGCCCCAGAGGAGCTGACTCTTCCACAGACCACAAGCAAACAGTGGAAGAGAAAAGGACAAACCAGCTCAGTGGGGACCAGTACTTATACCAGGAGCAGGTACCAAAGTCAGAACCCTCTGGACCTCTGAATTGAACCAACACTAAATTCCGAGACTCATATGGTATCTTCTGGACTCACTTTCTTTCTTTTTTTTTTTTTTTGTCTTTTTTTTTTTGTTTTTCGAGACAGGGTTTGGACTCACTTTCTACACTTCCCATGTGCAATTCTCTCCTGGGAGTCTGTTTCTCTACCCTCAGGAACCGAACTTACAGGAGCTACAGAGAAAGAAAGGCGCCATAAGGGGTAGCGAAGTTGTGGAGATCTCACTGGGGCTGGACCTAAGATAGTAAAACACACATGATATCGAAGTATAGGGGAATGTTACCATGATAAGTGTTAATGGACATAGGAGGATAGTAGGGGGAGGAGGAAAGATGTAGGAGCCCCTTGGTTATTTATTCTCTGTAGTGAATGTTATCTCTATGACATAAATTGTACAACCTCCTTTTAAATCTCCACTTTGGGTTCTAGAATAGGTCATTTTAAGTGATCAACCTCATGTGCCCAACCTGAAATGCATTCCACTGGGATTGTGCCTGCCTCCCACACTGTCTTCTTCTTCCTCTGGGATTTCACTAGCTTTGAGAATTTACGGTTAAGATGCTTTTTTTTTTTTTACTTTGTTTACATAGAGGCTGCCATGGCTTCTGGGAAGTGAGTTAGGCCTCAGATCATAGCTGCTCCGAGGGAGCGTGGGGATGGAAATAGATGAGCAAGGGTGGCCTCCCTCTCTGTTCCCAGAAGGAAAGAGCGTCCTTCCTGGTCTTTTCTGAAAGGAGTCCTGTTCGTATTCTCCAAGCCCAGGAAGTGGGGTGAATAGGGCCCCCACTTTCTACCAGTGACTCGGGAAACTGTGACTTCTTATTTACATTAAGAAAGAAAGAAAAAGAATAGAGACAAACAAAACAAAAACAGCCCTCTATCGGGCAGTTCTGGGTTCTCCTTGATCTTTTGAGATCTCCCCTTCTCTGTCTCCTGAAGCATTTCTCCCACACCATAACCACACACTGGCTCTGCTGGTCTCTTTTGTCCAATCATGCTCAGAGTCCAGCTTGAAACACATTCACGTTAAATTACATATTTCAAAGGAAAAGTCTTATTCTCACCTCTCCCACGGTATTATTCCATTTTGACAAAGATCAAGGGCTTGAACTAAAACAAGTCATCTCTCACTGGGGGTTTCAGCCCCTGATTCAGGGGAGACACACAAAGGGATGTGCCATTAGGTCCTCCCTCTGTCTCTGGAGTATGCTTCAAGGGTGACTTGAGAAAAGATAGCTGAGGCCTTGGCCTATTACTCATAATTTCTAATATCTGTTGTGATGTTTCTGGCATGTGGTCACTTATATCCCCTGCTTTTCTAAAGAAATCACCCAAACTAATCTCTCAGACAGTGACTAAAGTCCTGCTAGAACATTCCTGATTTGTGTTTCATCAACAGTCCACAAATCAAAGAATTGTCATCATGCTAGCCAGGACAATTCATTGACAGACATCTCTAAAAAGTAGTTAAGTAGCTGGGCAATGGAGGTGCACGCCTTCAATCCCAGCAATCGGAAGACAGAGGCAGGTGGATCTCCGTGAGTTTGAGGCCAGCCTGGTCAAGCTAGTTCCAGGATAGCCAGGGTTACACACAGAAACCCTGACTCAAAAAAAAAAAAAAAAAAAAAAAAAAAAAGGAGGAGGAGGAGGAAGGGAGGGAGGGAGGAGGAAAAAGCTAAGTATTTTTATTTTTCTTCTTCTGTTTTCTCAGAGCTCTTTAGTTCTATCCTTGAAGACTCATGGGCTAGTCTGTTCTCTGCTGCACGGTGCATCATCCAGCTCCAGTGTTTTCTTAATTGGAAGTCAAGACTGGTGGTCTGATCTGGGCTGAGAATCTGCGGGAAGGGTCTGTGTGTTCTCTCTTGCATCCAGATGGCTTGACATGGAGATAATGTCCCTTCCAAATAGTTGCTAGAATCTTCACCCTAGGATCTTCAAGCTGCCTTATCCTAAACCTCTATTCTGTAAGGAAGCCTTAGCCACATGTAAAAACTCAAGTTGACAGTCCCGGACAAACCCAGCCCTCACATCCCCTTAGTACAGATGTTCAACATGTGTGTGAAGAAGACTCCAGACGATTCCAGCCCCAGAAATCTGAGTGAGTCCCAGCCACTACAGTCCTACCAAATGAAAATCTAGATATTGAAGACAACACATGCGTCCTCACTGTGCACTGTTCAAATTCCTGACTTAGAAGATCTGTGAGTATAACCAAGTGAATGCTATAAATGAATGTCATTTTATATCATTGCATTTTAAGTAGCTTTTTCAAAGAGCAACCAAGAATACATCGGAGATGCACTCCTAAATCACCCCAGCCATGTCCACTTCTGCCAAAGAATAATGTCAGTTCTAAGTCCTCTTATTCTTTAAACAAGGCTATCAAATTTATTAATCTTGCATTTAAAGCCAACTTCCTCCAAAGTACCAGGGAAAAGCAGAAATCTCATAAACTGCAGGAAGTAATACCGGAAACAGATAATGTATCAGAAACAGTGCCAAAAGGACACAGGCTCGCCTGCGCCAGACCCTACGGATTTGCAATACATCCTAACACAAACTGTTGGTTTGAGTCCACTTATTCAGATAAGAAAGATTTTTAAATCCCTGCTCCGACATCCGATATTAATCTGTGCCATGTGCAGCCGTGTATCTTCAAAGAGAGGGAAGCTAATGTGGATATGAGATCTTAATGCATCCCACCGTCCAAACGCAGACATGGGTAATGCACCCCACCATCCAAATGCAGACACAGGTACACACGCTTGCCTCATAGAAGGGTGGTGAGAATTCAAAGCCAATGCTGGTTCATCTGCGCTCCTGAGAGGGGAGGTGGGCTTGGGCAAGTCCCTGACAGACCCACTATTAGTGACCACTCCTAAGTGAGTCGATCCACCTTTTGAATTGAATAACTGAACTAGAATGAGCTCTGTAAAGTGAGTACCTCAGTCTCTCTTCTCGTTTTCCTACATGCTTAAAACAGGGTTTAACACACAAAGCTTGTTACATAAGTGAGTATAATTCTGGGAATGGTTCTCCATCAACCACAGGTTCTGAATCTCATCATAGGTCCAGGAAATCCATGCCATGCTGTTCTCCAGCCCCACCTCTTAGCCAAGAGTCTCAGCTCCCAGAGGTAGAGAATACCAACGCCGACATAGAATGCACTGATAACCCCCTTGGCTATACCTATTTTCCCTTTTCTAATTACCAAGGTGTTTAACCTATAACATGAATAGCCACGTTAAAGCCATTTGTTATATGCAAAGCAGGGGCATGGCACATTGATAATTAAGGCCTCCCTCTGTGACAACCTACATGCTGGAGGTATAATTAAGTATAAGTACCTCTTAGATGGCTAGCCATTATTACTGGGCTTACACATACACTCAGCCACTTATTAGTGAAATTCTATAGTGTCCCGAGGAACTGTTGTTTTAATAAATGGAGGAGGAGTTTTCTAGTCTGTGCCACGCTGGGTGGTGAATTGGTGGCATAGTCTTTTGGTTGTCTGCACAGCCTCAATTTTCAGTATGGAAAGCTCCAAGGTTGAACACTCTAAGGCTGTAAGAATAGCCTCCTGTCGCTTTTTTTATGATTCCCTTTGGCCATAGAAAGCTGTCTTTTTTATTGGATTTGTTGCTTAGAGTCTGTCTCCCTCTGCTCTATGCAAGACAAGGAACACCCATAGGTTCTCTCTCATAATCAGATCCTAAGAGTGACAACTGAAACCCAAGCACACGGTATGCACGTGTCAATGGCTTTGTTGTGCCCAAAGCCCTGAGTTAGGGCTGTGTTGAAATAGCATGTGACTTGAACATGTGTTGTATAGAGGCATATTGAAGTATTTAAACCTATCCAAGAAGAAGCAGGAGAATTAAGATGGCCGCAGAGCAGAGATAGCTAATCCCCTCGTGTCTTAATTCAGCTTCTCTTGGTGTATGGGAAAACTGAGCTTCTGAAAAGGAATGGAGACCTGCACATTGTCTTCTAAGATGGGCCTTGTTTGTTTTCTCATCTCAGAGCCTCAAGGAACAGCTCTGGAACTTTCTTGTAGGAGGGATTCTATGGGTTATCAGGTAATTAAAAGAATTTGAAGCTGCTAGTGTATGGGCTGTACCTGTGTATACTTAAATCATTTGTACTAGGAGTGGCCTGGTGACTGGAGAAGTCACAGAGAATATGGTCACTTTAAAGCTGTTGAGGCCATCTCTTAGGACAGCTGCTGTGGATCCTTGGCTGATGAGGCAGGGATAATGGCCCACATCACTGGTCTTTCCAGTTGTCTCTGTTCCTGGTGTCCTGATACTCACGGGGCTCAATCTGCATCTGAGGAAATGGTGTTGGTTCTCATGAATCAAGAGGGCACAGTTCTTTTCCCCATCAGGCCATGACTGTAGAGGTACAGGTGACCTCTGTTCTCAGTGACCTCTCTGTGTTCTGAGAGCCTGAGAGAAGAAAAGGCATTTGGAGACAAAGTTGGCATCCTACCGATCAAAATAAGGGCACAAGAGAAGTGACTTTGAGAGCTCAGCTTACCAAGCATTAAAGCAAAGAAATATGCTTGATTCTGGAACCACAACAATTAATACGATAGAAAGAAGAACTCATAGCTTCCAGGAGAAGAAATGTATGTCTGAGATCTTCCCAGCGCCAAACCCCATCATATTAGTCAAACAACTAAATATTTCTAGATATTGCAAATACTGAGCCAACCTCCAGCAACCTGAGAAATATGGGAATTGTGGGATATTCATACACTATGGGAAGGTGTATTGCTGCGATTGATGTGATAAAAAGCTGACCGGCCAATACCTAGGCAGGAAGTATAGGCGGGACTTCTGGGTAGAGAGAGAAATGGGGAGGATGAATCTAGGTATCTGCGATACATGAGGAGAAATGGGCAAAACAGGGTGGGCAGTGTGTGATAGAACACAGATTAATAGAAACAGGTTAATTTAAGTTATGAGAGCTAGTTAAAAACAAGCCTAAGCTAAGGCCACGCTTTCATAATTAGTCTCTCTGTCATTATTTGGTGGCATAGAAAAAGACTCACTACACCACCTCATGAGCTCCGGAGTGGGCTGAGGGATGCATGGGAGGCTCTTTGCTGGCCCCAGACCTGGCTCTGCCACCAGGCCACCTCTTTTCCTTTCCAAGGCTGACTGTTGTTGGAAGCCTTCTGTCTTTTGAATGTTTCCACAGTCGCCTCTGTGAGAAATTCTCTTCAGCCACTATGTTACCTTTTCATGACTAGAATAAGTATCCAAGACAGTCAGCTTATAAAGACAAATGATTTATTCGGGGCTCCTAGCTTTGGAGATTATAGTCTATGAGACATATAACTTGTTGGCTGGCGCTGTGGCTGAACGAGTGGTGGGCATCCATCTCACCTTTACCGTCAGGAGAGAGAGAGAGAGAGAGAGAAGACCAAGATTCTCTTTAAGGTTATATGACCAACAACATAAGGCTTAGTATTAGGCTTACTTCTTTAAGGTTGGAGGCGGTGGTTCTCAACCTCCCTAATGCTGTCATCCTTCAATAGGGTCCCTCATGTTATGGTGACCCCCATCTGTAAACTTCTTTTCCTTGCCACTTCATGCCTGCAATTTTGCCATGGCTATGAATGACAATGTTAATATCTGTGTTTTCCAATGGTTTTAGGTGATCCCTATGAGAGGGTCTTTCAATCCAATCCCAAAGGGGTCCTGACACACAGGTTGAGAACCATGGTACACTTCCTAATGGCACCAAGCAGGAACCAAGTTCTAACACATTTCCAACACATGCACCTTTGGGGATTCCAGATCCAAGCCATAGCACTCATTATATTCTCAGCGCTTCCGTCTTTCTCTATATCAGTATCATTTCTTCATGGCGATAAGCTGTGTGCTACTCCAAAGACAGAGTTTTGTGGTAAAGCCAGTGCTAGTCAGGAGAGCGGCACCTGCCCCTCCCTCCTATGCCATGTGGTGGCAGGCAGGAGAGCTGTCCTCAGGGGCATGAGAATAGAAGAGCGAGCCCTCACCAAGTGCAGCAATCGAGAGAGCAGGTCATACACCTTGCCTGGGCAAAACAGTAGAACTGGCCCTGGTGGTATGAGTGCTGGGGAATTGGTCCTGTGGGGATGAGAGCAGAACCTGCACCGGTGAGCTAGCTGGGTCAGTGCTGCAGAGCTCGCCCTGGTGGAGGGAAAGCTCACAGGCTGACCCAAACCAGCTGCCATCCAGGCCCACCCCAGTGTCCACCACAGCTGTGAACTACTGGAGCACGTGAAGGGGCCCATCTGCAAATCCAGAGCTACAAGATCTCCAGGACACAGGACAACAACAGAAAGAGTCCCAGTGAGGACCCAGTATGGAAAGAGTATCAGAAGCCAGAGGCCTCGAATCAGACCAAGGATCCATTGCAAAGAGCACTTACAAGTCAAGTTGTATAGACTAAGGGATATACTGTGTGACTCACTGGGCCACACCACAGCTTCCACACTGAGATTGCGGGGGGGGGGGGGGCGGTGGCCATACCATAAATAAATTTTTACTTTTCTTTTGTGGGGAGGTCAAAAAGACAGAGGGCAAAGGCAAGCAGAAGGGGAGATTAGTGGAACTGAAGTGTATGATGTGAAATCCACAAAGAATCAATAGAAAGTAAAAAAAAAAAAATCCCAGCACTAAGAAGTGAGTCACACACAAGGAGAGAAGGGGAGGAGAAGAGGGGAAGGTAAGAAGACACCCCAGAGCATGGCAGGCTCTCTTCAAAGAACTGCCAGTTCTTCCTTTGATCCTCGTGACTCTGCACACTAAGTCATAGCTTTCTGATTTAACGTAAAACTGAGCTTCCTAATAATAACCTCTCTTATCAACTCAAAAGAACATTTGCTGCACGTCTAACATATAAGCTAGGCAGACTGCTAGATACTTGGGGGGGGACAGCTTCAGCAGGGGTGTGGGGAAGTAAGTCATCTACTCCATTGAGTGAGAATGTAAGAGCTGGGAGAGATTTCTATGCTTGGGAAACACATGGAGGAGGAGCTGCTGGCCCACAGCGGATGTGGTACTGAACCTAAGCCATAAGAGGCATGAGTTCCAGGGAACTCACAGAGAAGACGGCGGGGAAGAGAGACTACGGGGAAGGGAGGAGAGCATTGGCCTTATGTGTGAAGAATGCAAGCTTGGAAGAAAAGAAAAGGCAGTGCAGCTCAGCCACAGCTCCCTCCAGAGAAACCTGATCATGGCTTGTGATGCTACAGAAGCTGGAGGGGTGAAAGGAGTAAGCTAAGAAAGCATGGTGACCAAGGTGGGAACCTCAGTGGAGCTAGGATAACCCTCTAAGAACTGTATACCCCGATAGCATGCATGTTTGCTCCAAGGAAGTCACCAGCCTGACTTAGAACCTCTTAGATTCCGGTCCTGAACAGAAGGGCCAGGTACATTTGGAGATGGGATTTCCTCAAGGGAAGAGGCAGCCCCAGGAGCACAGGAGCCTTACAACTCAGGCTGGAGTGCACAGCACCAACAATACCCTGAGAGCAATCATGGGGTAAGACGGCCTGCGTGCCACCCCCCAATACACTTGCAGCGAGAATAGTCCAGCCAGGGGTCATGCAGTCTAACCCAGAGCCCCCCCATCTGGGTCCATGGGCCCCTTCTCAGGGAGGATGCTCAGATAGTGGAAAGAACAGAACTATTTACCCATCCAAACAATCAGCCAGCCCGTTTCTGCTATTTTTGGAAGGTGCTAGTTGGGAACAAGTTGCAAGCTGAACTGCCGTACAAACTTGGAATTCAGCTCTCTGTGCTGTCAGTTAAATGCAGAGCTAAATGCATTAACATACAGTCAAGCTGGGATGCGGAGTGTCTGGATGGAAGAGCCATCTCCTTTCTGGTCTTCCTCTCTTCCTTCAAGACCCACATCAACGCCATCCTCTCCAGGCAAGGTTTACATTTTTCAAATCAAAAATTACTGTCTCATCCATTCGATTCTCATGTTTTAATCTCTGCACCCACAAGGCTTTCCTCCCCTCATGTGCCCAGTGCAGCCCCCCTCTTACAACCTCACTCACTAAAGCCTTACCCAGTCAAAGCAGCAACCGGCAAGTTGTGATGTGGAAAAGACTGTGTTCCAAACTCACCCCCCTTTTCCTCTGCATGGGGACTCAGGATGCACACGATGGTCTTTGATTTTTTTCTTTGTGCAATGGTTTATATCGCATCTTGAGCGCTTTTGGTGTGCGTGAGACCTTCTGTGACCTCCCCATCGACAATGTGAGGTCACGGGCAAAGGTGATTTCCTTTAAGGAAACGTAAGAGCAGATGCGGCAAGGAACTGGGGGTGGGGTGTAATGCAGGAAACAGCCTTAACCTCTGACCCTGATACACAGACTGACTGGATTAGAGATGTTTCTATGGACAATCGGGCCAGATACTGTCATAAACCACAAAAGCTAACATTCTCTGTGGCCGGGACAAGTAGTAGGAATTGGACAGGATTCCTGAAAGTTGTGGCCATGCGTAATATCATTCAACCTCACAGCAACATAGACTTTTTCATGACAATTTTATAAATGAAGGCAATAAGGCTCAGAGTAGCTAAAGAAAACCTTCAAGGCATCCCAGTTAGTAAATTTCAGAACAAATACTTGTCCTCGAACCTATCAGAGCACATACTGAATTAGGGCTTGAATGAGGCTTTAAGGTCCTCATTTTAACTTAGTTCCCTCTGCAAACACCTTGTCTCCAAACGCAGTCACAGTCAAAGACGCTGGGGTTAAATCCTGACATATGAATCTCGGACAGCACAACTATCCCATAGTGGAGGAAATCTGTATCTTTGGCCCAGAAGCACTCTGTATTTTAAGTATTCTCAGTTGAAGACACATTAGAGCACCTTCATCTCCCTGTGAGTAGAAAAGTCATTTGGTGTCAACATGGACCACAGTGGCTTTTGGTTTGCTGGCTTATTTTTATTTTGGAGTCTCCCAAGTGCCTGCACACTCCTAGGGTCTCAGGCTGCTCTCGCTTTAAGTGCACCATGAAGAAAAATCATGTTTTCCAGTATTTTTCCTCATCAAAGCCCAGGCCTAAGAAGGACAATACATTTGTGTTAAGAAATGTCTTGATATAGGTGGGTATATTATTTTCCTGGGGACAATATCGTGTCCCTTAATTTTGAAAATGGGAACAGGGCCATGTGTTAATACACTGTATATTAACCAGTTCTATGCTATTATATAAGAACACGGAGGTAAAAGGTGTGTAACGGTAGGTTATTTCTCTCTTTGGACTTATTTTGACCGCATTGATGACTCTAGTTAATAGTCTATATCTTTACCTTATTTCTCACAGGTCAACTTGTAACCTATCCCACTCAATCAAATGCAGCAGGAATGCAAAATGCTTGCTTCAAACCTGGCTATCAAGAGGACTTGTCAATGCTTATTTGTACAACAGGATTTGCTTATCTTTGAACCTTAGACTTGCCAGAGCACAAGCTTAGGGCATAAGCTAGAGGAATGTGAGAGGAACACAGAGAAAGGAAAAGGCCATGGAGATCCAGGACACTCAGCAAATGATCTTCAGAGGCAATCACGCTTAGAGACGCCATAAAGGCCACAGACAAATGAATGAGAACAGCCAAGAACAAAACAACCCCCAGCTGAGCCTGGTCCAAGCTGCTGGTCTATAGGCACATAAGACCCTGAACTTGGAGCAACAATGAAGCATCATTACAGGCAACTCTCAGAGAACTTTGGAGTTAGGGGGAGTCTGAGTATGTATTATATATGAACGCTTGTTGACTGAGCTGGTCTCAGTTCCCTACCCATCCCTACATCCCATGTGACTTTATGGCTCTCTTGATGAATAATTTGGGTTGACATAATATTTTATTTTGGCCAATAGAGTGTAAGAGAGGTGATTTAAATCCAAATCTAAGCTTCAAAAGACTTTTGAGTGCTCTCTCTTTCACACACACACACACACACACACACACTCTTTTTCTTTCTTCCCACCTGTCTCTCCCACTCCCTGTTCCTGTTAGGAGAACCATAAGAACAATTTGGGGTCAGCCTTTCAGAGGATTAAACATCTTAGAGGAAGGGAACACTATCCTAGCCAAGGACATTTCAGATGAAGTGAACCATGTTGACCTCCCAGTTGACCATAGACTGCTCAACCAAGTTGAATCCAGTCTAGAAGAGCAGACTGTTACTTCACGGGATATAAAAAAATTATTGTTATTTTAAGCTACTATGTTTGGGGATAATTTGTTGTACAGCAATAACCAACCGACACACTCTTAAATAGCAGTCCAGAGGTTGTTGGCCATAGACTGCAGCATGACTCTACTGTTTTAAATGTGTCATTTTGATCATGGGTTCATGAAAGATCTTCTATTCAATATATTTTCCACCCAGAGGACACAGAGAAGCACCAAGAAATATATATGCCTAGTAACTTTCAAAGAACAAGACCCAAACATTGAACTATTTTCATCTTATTGGTAATAACTTAACTCACCTTCCTCTGTCTCATTACTAGGGACATTAGGGAATGTACCCGTTGGATGGACAGCAGTGTGCCCTGCTACATTTGATGAAGACAAGTAGGACTGGGATCCTGCTATCCAAAGGGACAAAGAGGGAATGGCACCCACTGTGATAAATCCGATGCCAATCAAAAGGATGTGCGTCTGATGAGTAAGATAATTGCAAGGGAGACCATAGATGACATGAGCACTAGAGAGATCCTGTTTTATGATAAACCCTTAAAATCAATACTGTAGCCGGGCGGTGGTGGCGCACGCCTTTAATCCCAGCACTCGGGAGGCAGAGGCAGGCGGATCTCTGGGAGTTCGAGGCCAGCCTGGTCTACAAGAGCTAGTTCCAGGACAGGCACCAAAGCTACAGAGAAACCCTGTCTCGAAAAAAAAACAAAAAAAAAATCAATACTGTACGTAAACTCTAGAACTGTAGGAGCAGATACCGCCCCTGTGGTTTACTATGGGAATAACCTTGCGTGAGTTCTTTAACTTTCTGTTCACTTTCCCTCAATAATTTCCTAACATTAGGTTTATTCCAGGATTGTTACAAGGTGTAACTAAGGCTAGCCCCCAGTTCAGTGACTCAGGAATGTAGGAGTTTAATGGACGTGAGCTGAAAGTGGGCAACAATGAGAACTGTTCCTATTCTCTCAGGGTTGAAAAGATCCCCCAACAAATGGTGATTTGAAAGCCTGGAGAACTTGACTGGAATTATAGCTTTATAATTCGTGCAAGGCTTATAACTTTCTTTGAGGATTTCTGTCATGGAACTAAAAATTACCTTTCAAAGTTCCATAGCTGGGCCTCCCAGAGGAATGGGCACCCACCTCATCTCGACAACTATGAGTCTTCAGAACACTGGCTCATATTTTTTTTTCCCCTGTGGGAATCTGAAGGTAAGCTGCTGAAAGTGCTTCCACTGAAACCTGGAGGCAAACCAAGGGGTGACTCCAGTCCTCGGTGGGATTGGCAAGATTGCCCAGGACCTCCAGGTCTTCACGCAATTCTCTTCTGCGTGCAGGTTCTAAGATAGTTTGATGAAATTTTCTAATCCTCAAAGGGCTCTGTCATTCCTGGTCACATCTTGTGACATAAGATCAGTTATCTTGGATGAATCCATTGTCTCCTCTACCCCTTTTCTCACTAGTAATTTTCAACAATAACTGCAGAATAAGCGGAAAATATAACCGACTAAGGCAGAGGGACTGGTTGCCACAGCTTGGGTTCTGTTCTTCTGCCTGAATACACAATACACCCTACCCCCAACCGCTAACCCTCCACCCCAGCTGCCAGACAGAGCACCCTTCAACTTTTAGCCCCGCCACCTGCAGCAGTGTGCTTGATACACGTCAGAAACATTAAGCCAGATGTGGTGGCCCAGGCCTTTAATGCTGACTTTTGAAGGCTGGAGCAAGAGGATCGCAAAGTTGAAAGCCAGTCTGGGTTAAATAGCAAGGCCCTGTCTCAAAACCCAGAATCAAACAGTCAAAAAGAACAACTTGGAGGAAGACAGTAAGACCTGACTGGAATAGTGAGCAGAATGGGAAGTAACAGGCAGGCACAGATCACTGATACAGCCCTTCGGAGCCAGCAAGGGGACTGGACAGTATTATTGAGTGTTGGATAGTCTCCTGCTAACAGCCTCACCTGAGTGCTGAGAAACATCGTTCTGACTCTTGCATCAGAGAGAGGAGATGCTAGGATGCAAGAGTAGACAAGGGCATCCAAACAGAAGGAATGGTGTACCCTCCCCCACAACTGCTAGCAACAGCCACAGGGAGCAGTGGTTAGATTCTGGACCTTTTGGAAGTTAGAGCTAAGTAAGATTTCCCAATATCTTGGATTGGGGGGCTTGAGACAAGGAATGAGTTAATGGTAACTCATATGTTTGCCCTAAATGAACTGTGATGTCAGTTACTGAAATGATCGTGACGGTGTTGGAGAGGAGAGGGGGAGAAGGGATGAGGAGCTGCATATGGAATCTGAAATTGATATCACTTCATAGAAGACTGGAAGACGACTCAGGCCACGTCAGTCTCTAATTCAGGCTTGCCTACTGGTGACTCCTACATAGGGTGACCTATTCTGATGAATTTGCTTCTAGGGTCTCACAATGGCCTGGCTTCCCTGCCACCTTTGCAGTTCTGACATTGTAGGTTCAAATAATGCCATCTCTAGACACTGAAAATCCAGCATCACCGAGGTAACTGAAAAGCTGACCCATGATGGTACCCTAGAATTGAATGCACTGGGAGACCCCAGAGAGACAAGAGATGCCTCAGGCAAGGTGGTAGAAGGTAGGTGGGCCTAGATTAGGGAGTGTCAGCAATCACTGACATGCTCTGTTCACAGGCTATGTGACACCCTGTGGAGATGCTTGGATATGTGTCCTGGTACCATGGGATGAGGAGAGAAAGGGCGTATTTTGTAGGCAAGAGTAGACATCATGAGAATGTTCATGTTAACTGAATCTGATGCACCTGGTGAGGCCAAGGGACATGCCTGAACAGTAGCTGACGGATTGCTGTATTTTCACATTAGCTTTGGCCCAGGAAGCTAAATAGATAGCCCACTTCTATTATTATAGTAGGCATGTGCTGTCTCATCCTGAACTTACCACCTCATTGTCTTCACGTACCCTTCAACTAAATTGCTTCAACTAATTTTTATTCTTTTGACATGTATACATGCTAAGAACCTACTTATATCCTTATCACTTGGGGAGGAAGCATGCACATATATTATGTGTACAATTATACATCACACACACATATACATGGTGTATACATATATCATGCATGCACACACACACACACACACACAATTCTTGAAGGACTACGTCTCTCAGCCTCTATGACTCTTAAGTGGTTTTTTGGACCCTAATCCATCAACATCACTCCCCTTAATGTCTACAGTAGTATTTTTCCTATTCATACTAGATTTCTTTTTTCCTTTATATAACACATTAAATCAGTCATCAGCTCTATCGTTTCTGCCCCAGAAATGGCTCTCCCTCCTCACTCTGCCTCCTTTACCCATTGTATTTCACGACACCCTCATGATTAATGCTATTACCTACTTTCTTCACAGCATAAACCAAGAGTTTCAGAGTTCTTAAAATTAAATGTTAAAAGTGACTAAGAACTCAATAGAAATATGGGCGTATGCTTTGGTGAGAAATCATTGAGATGGATATTAAGTTGCTTTCAAGTTTAAGAAAAGATACTCAATTTTGCTCAGTTGAATAATTAAAAATAAAATCTCACTGAAATAAGATTTTCAACTGCAGACTGGCAATGATCAAACTTTTCGAGCATTCTATGTTAGTAACAGGGTTGACAGAGAGGGGTCATCAGACTCTGGGGGTGGGGTAGAAGTTGGTACAACCTATGTGGAGATTCTGGCAAATTTATTAAGGTCTAAATGCTGGCAACTCCAATTCTGAAGATTTACCCTGTGGATAATAGGGGTGGAAGGGTGTGACCATTATGCAGTATTTATACAGAACTGGAAACTGCAAACACAATCCCTGGGAGTCTTTGAAAGTCAAGGAAACACTGGGCGATTGATTGTTCAGAAAGCAGAATAGGAAAGTGTCCATGCACAGACGTTAAACGAACTCCAAACCTGTTGCCACGTTACCAACCATCCAGAGTGATGACTATGCCATCCCACGTGTGTTCTCCCCTGTATGCACTGAGTTTCCTCAAGAAGGAGAGAAGCAAGCCCACTAGAGCAGCGGTTCTCAACCTTCCTAATGCTGCAACCCTTTGATTCAGTTCTTCCTGTGATGGTGACCGCCAATGAAAAATTATTTTGTTGCTACTTCATAGTCCAGGTTAGTCTTAAGCTCTTCTTGCCTCTTTCTTTTATGGCAGTGGTTCTCAACCTTCCTGATGCTGCGACCCTTTTACAGTTCCTCATGTCGTGGTGACCCCCAACTATAAAATTGTAGGGCCTGGGTCTACCCCTTTTCCTGGGGTTCATTTTGAGGACAGTTTCTGGTCAGCCAGCTAAAACATTCTGTTTGAGTTTGTGCTCCCTCTGCCCCACCTGGTGATTAGCTATAGGGCATTGTTCACTCCATCTTGGGTGTGGCAATTTCCCACCTGCCTGGGGGCGGGGTTCCTTGTGCAGCAGCTAGGTATATAAGAATTTCCCCAAGGTTGAATAAATGGCACGGGCATTTGGCTGATCTCCTTTCAAATGACCCAGGTCTCTTGTGTGTTCTTTCAATCTCCAGGCCCTTGCACAGCTCGTGAACGGTACAGTGGCGCGCGAACTGTACTGAGAGGGTAGCACAGAATAGGGTGTTACATAAAATTATTTTCATTGCTTCTTCATAACTATAATTTTGCTACTGTCATAAATCACCTAATATGCAGAATATCTCACCAGAACATAGATGACTAAAAGGCAGCTGAATCACGGAAAGCCCACCCTAGCATGAGATGGGTGATATCTCATGAAAGCCGGAACCCTGGAGCGCCCTACCTGACTTGCAGGCAGCTGGACAGGTTCAAGAGTCTCCTCTCCTTGTGGTCTTTGCTACTTATATAACCTTGAGGAACAAGAGGCCTTGAGAATTGTGTAAGTTTCAGGGACTTTCTGAGACGTATGTGTTAACTTCCCAGTCTTACTTAATGAGCTTCCCTTTAGAATTTCCTTAGTCTTAATAAGCTTCCCTCTTGGGTGTAAGCTTTTCATTTGGAGTAAATTGCTCCACGGAAACTGTTTATATAGTAAACACAGCTAGTAAATGCATCAATTTTTTAGGCCCACATCCCGTGTTTGTTCTATCATGCAAATTGTCATTCCTACTCCATCTTTACCTCAACTTACTAGTCGAGTGTGCCTTGCTTCTCTAGGGAAAAAAGCACACTCTTGTATTAGGGAGACCTCCCCTCCACCAGCTCCTCAATGCCAGCAAGGGACCCTCAGTGTCACAATTTATATTTTTCACCACCTAACACCATCCTGGTCATAACAGAAACTCAATACAATCTGCATCTATTCAACATAACTTTCCCTTTCCACAGTTCTCCTCAACAGGTCACAGCACAGCCAGCCATTTCCACTTAGGAAGATCATAAGGTTAGGCAAGCACAGCAAGCCAGTCTCCAGTCTTGAGAGAAGCAGCGAGGTCAGACACTGAGTCAACAAAAGGAAAAGCACAGAGATAAATGAGAGGGAGCCTGTAGTTAAGCAAGAAAATGTCCCATCCATCAATGTCAAGGCACTCCGCCCCTGCTAGGCTGGTGTCTGAGACAAAACCAAGTAATCAAGTACAAGTTCCTTCCTGACCCGGGGAAGGCAATATTATTAGTAGATTAACAAACACATCCATCAACAGGCAAAGAAAGTCAATGGATTTAAGAGTTTTACAAAACCGGGGGAAGGTTAGAACTAACATCAGACACACCTCGTGTCCTGTAAAGAATTCAGTGTCTCTTCCAGAGAGATTACAGCACAGGATGGCTGCACCCCGCCTCCACCGTCCTGTGTCTTTACTAGGGGAAGGGCCTCACCCTCTTCCCACACCTGGCAGTCATTCTGCCCTCCTGCCCCAAGAGCCCAGCGGAAAGCTGTTTCATGATTGCACAATGCTGACCCGAACGCAAGACCCCACACGCTGGGGAGTGGGTCCTTTGGGGACAACCCTTTGAAGTCCTTCTGGGATCTGTGTGTGATGCAAGAAGGGAAAGTGTTGACTGAAGGCCCTCAGCGATTTCTTCTTACTTTATTCTTTCCCCAGCCATGAGGAGACATGGAGCCAAGAAACGGCCAAGCAAGTGACTAGGGCGTCCGGAGCGGGGACTGTACTGTTTCCGGCTATTGAAGAAGGAGTGGATAGGATATGTGGGTCGTACAGAGAATGGTGACAGAAGGGACACTGAGCAAGGAGTGTCTTCTCCCCGTGCCAGAGTGTAGATCAGCTGCTAGGGGGTGGGGATGGGTAGTGTTACCTTATTTTATTTCTCATTCTTCCTCTTTTCTTAAGGAATCTGCTAAAAAAGTTATAGGCCTGATCCAAGAAGAAAAAGAGAGGGTCGTTTTCTGGGAATTTGCACACACAATAGGCTTACACATTCCCAAAGAACCCCTTAAAGAGAGTGAATCGCCTGGTTCTGAAGACAGATTCGCCTGGCATTCTCCACTCAAGTATGGCTAGAGGCATGCATGATCCTGGTACTTTTTACCATGTGGCAGCTATGACTTTGAACTACCAGAGGGGACTTAAGTCACAGACTGGAGGACAGCCTCCTGACATCTGGAATTGTAATGAGCTCTGATCGGCCACAGAGGACAACATGATGCTCTAAGACTCGTAGGAAAGCTCTTAAAACAATAAACGCGTGAGTTTTCACAGGCGCAGCTGACACTCAACACAAACGCGTTAAGAGTTAACTTGTTGACCAGCAGATATATTAGCAATGACCATTGAGAAAGTGCTCTACCTCTGGGGACTTGATCACCTGCCAACACCAACTCCACACCTCCGCCAACACTGCCGAATAGCTCTTTCATTTCCTGGGATCGCTCGTGAAGATAGACAGCAGATGGATCAGAGAATTTACAGCCACCCCCTCACCTCCATCTACTCCACCTTTGGGAAGCTACTTCTGACAGCAGGATTTTTCCCCTGGGCCTTTGCACATGCTGTGTACTGAAGACTCAGTTGGGAAAATTCTTTTTCATACTTGGTGGTAGTTACGGTAACTTAGGATCTGTAGACCCTTGCCTGTGATGGGAGCCCCACTATTGCAGCAGCAGGTCCTGTTTGTGACAAAACCAAACTTCAAGCCTGAAAATAATTCTGGAGGATTTCTCCCTTGGTGTCTTTATTGGACAGATGAGGAAACAGACCCAAAAGTCTTAGGGAAGATAATATGTTTGCCAAGTGTGCCACTATCATTCACCTCACACTCAAATGCTTTTCTCCTCAGTTGCTGCATGTAGGCTTTGCAACTAGCTTACAGCCATTTGTGATGAGGTGTTCTAGGATGGCAGCATCAGGTATTCAGAACAGTAGAAAAAGTGACCCAGCACAGATGGGGAGACTGGCCAGGAAGGAGGTAAGATCGTTTCTATACTCTAGATAGAATGTAGTAGAAAAAAGCAGGTCTCCACTAGGAGCCTGTAAGTTGTTCAGCTCATTCCTGCTAAGGCCCTGTCTGTCCCTGGAGTTTCTCAAACCTGAGCCTTCACTGTGTATGCAGACACTTTTCAGATGGAAATGGTGACTCCATTCATGTTCGCAAATGAGTGAGTGAGCAGGGAAAACTGGTTCATCCCAAGAAAGATAAGCGGCTGGCTGAGGCTTTGGCGGGGGTGGTGGGATTCATTAAAAATCGTTAGCATAAGCACTCAGGAGGCAGAGGCAGGCATATCTCTGTGAGTTTGAGGCCAGCATGGTCTACAGAGCTAGCTTTGGGACAGCTGGGACTGTTGCATAGAGAAATCTTGTCTCAAAAAAACCAATAAATAAATAAATAAACCTTAAACCTTTAGAATATAAACCATCTATATCTCTAATCCTCTAATTTACCAATAAGAATTCAACATGAACTCTGTGGAAATATATACTAGTTCATCAAGGGATAAAGCAACCTAAGTAAGTCTGATGGTGCATCTCCCAATGTGCCATCTCTTTTAAAGATGGTGGCATCCATCCTTACTTCCACAGACCACATAACATCCCAGGCACAGTGCAGTCTCCTTGCTCCCATATCTTTTTCTTTCTCTCTGTCCACAGATGTGTGTGGCTCTAGGCAGGCCTAATAGCTTCTCACTTAGATCTGCAGCTCTCCTGGTAAAGACTTTCATCCAAGATAAAGGGTCCGAACCATCAGGAAAACTGATTCTCACTGTTCATCTATCCCTTGAGAAAGCAACTTGGTGTGAGGGTAGGGGCAGGTTTATGCATAAGAAGGATGCTGGCACTAGGATGTCCTGACTGCAAGACTATGAATTCCCATCCTTTTCATCAGATTGAGAGGGAAGGGAAGCATACCTGCAGCAATGGTCCAGGACTTATGGATGGAAGTCCCATGCCCACACTGATTAGGACCATCCATGCCCATGACTAGTTTTACTTTCTCAATCTCTGGAAAATAACTGTAAGTTTTCTGCCACATTGTTCTGTTTTTAGGACCATTAAAAACCACCTAACAGTCCACCAGCCATCTCTTGCTTAAGATACATTCTCTCCAGTCTTAATATTGTCCTAGTGATCAGACATAGTTAAACAAAACAAATAAACAAGATATTTGGATATGACTTCTCAGTCTTCTCCTACTTCCTGAGGACATTGGAGTCACATGTTTGAAAGCTAGAGAATTTTCCTCTATTGCTATAGAGTCTTCTGCTCTATTAGTTTATAGACCAAGTCATGAGTTGGGGAGATAGTTTAGTCAGGAAAGGGCTTTCCTCGAAGCATGGAGACCTAAAGTTAATGCTCAGAATCCATGTAAAAAAATGTCAAGCTAATATTCATGTTTGTAATCCCTGTGCTGTAGAGGCAGGGGAGAGAGCCCACTCAGGGATTTCCACATCATCATGAGTCCCTGTCAAAGAAACAAGATAGACAGTATCCAAGAAATGACAGCCAAGGTTGACTTCCGGTCTCCATATGCACACACACACACACACACACACACACACACAACCTAGAGCAAATAGATGAAAAGCACTTGTTGAGTGAAAACCATGTACAGATTCCATGAAATTCAGGTGTCAGCTCTGTTCATAATTGGAGGAATGCAAGGGGTGCTTCTAGAACATGGGATGGAGGTTAGGATATGACATCACCAGGACTTGAGATTAGCAAGAATCCAGGTAAATTTGGGTGACATTTAATATCTTCTTCCCCTTAAAATTACAGACCCATGACTCATGCAAGCATGAGGTCAATAAAGCCAGAGCATTCCTGAAATATTAGCACAGGATTTAGGACAGCTCTATAAAGGAAGGCTTTTACTTAGAATGCCTAATGAAAGATAACATAATCACATAAAGAGATACACACTTGTCTGTAGGGAAATAGTGCCCGGACAGGTGTTTCAATGACTGGCCGAGAACACTGGGAACAAAGGGGGAACTGTAAGAGATTGTCACTGTGTCCACAGTGTGGGTGAGGAGAGAGCACCTGGGGCTTTCTAGTGAACAACCTCCACCCAGTGACAATGGATACGACTGTCGATCCTATCCTGAGCATATGACTTCCTCCTTGAACTCTGCATTCATTAGTAGCATTCTGATACAGATTTGGTGTACCAATAAACTTCTATAATGGAATCTATATTCTATATTGCATCTGCTGACCGGGTCCCTAAAAGCAGTTTTTAAGTATCGCCTTCAGAGATGTATTTCTCAACGAAAATTCATGATTTGCCTATTTTGTTCAGTCTGATATTGTACACATTGGCCATGAATGAGCCAGGCCTCCATAAGCAATGAACTATCCCTATAGAAGCTGACAAAGCTTTCCAACTCCCATGTCTATGTTGCAAGGCATTCTGGGAAGCTGATCTTGACCCATATCCTTACTACAGCTTTCAGCACCTGGAGGACGAATACACCTTGACAGGTGCACATCTTACTGAATTTTCTCGGAGAGGAGGTGCATTGTCTGGAGCATCGTCCAAGGGTATAACTGAGAAAAGAGCAAATTTCTTAGGGAAAGGGAAGACAATGCACATTCTGAGTCATGGTTTGGACACCAGCAATGGAGGCTCAAATCACAAGAATTACTGTGGAAATCGTTTGATAGTTTCTTCTGCAATACTTACTTTGCTTAAGGTAGGGCAGGCAGCACAACGCTGAAACAGGAGAGGGGACCATTTTGTGTAACAGAAAGTAGAAAACAGTATGCATGATAAGAGACTTAATTATGTGACTTTAATAGTTTAGACAAGGGTACGTTACTTCTGAACAATTTATTATGTGCTAAGTTCTATTCTAGGCACTAAGCATGTGCTAGCTTCTTTAAACATCTTAGTAACTAGAAAATATGCACCGTTATCATCCATTTTATGGATAAAGGCTCATAGAAAATGAGAAAATCGTCCAGAGACCTAGTGGCTAACTAGGGGCAGGAACTGTGACAGTTCCAGAATCCTTGCTGTCCTGTGATTGGCAGGTGGAAGGCACACAAGCTTTCAGGGAGGCGGGGATGTTTACACAGGGCCTGGAGGAGGGCGAGTGGCATTTGGATCCATAAATAGAGAAGGAAGCACATTCCTGGCAAAGTAAACAGTGTGAGGTGAAACAGGGAGTCTGGCTGGCTCAGGCCTATTGTTTCCTTAGGAGCCAACAATGGTCCCTCAGCCTTGGCTCAAGGGCAAACTCAGAAAGAATAACTTAGCTACAGAAAGTGCCAGAAGGAAAGGTCAAGTATGGGGGCCAAACAATGGCTGACTCCAGCCTTTTGAACCTTAATTTCCACAATATGCATGAAGTCTCTTTATTCCAACCTGTAAGTGAATAGTTGACTTTAAAAGGAGGCATAACTTGTATCAAAGCAAATCTCTTTCTAGGTAGTTCAAATCTTACCCCAAAGCTTTAGGCAGAGTGCTTACTTTGTATGTCTAAGATAAAGTGTGTGAGATAATGCCTGTCTGTCTTATCTATCTATCTATCTATCTATCTATCTATCTATCTATCTATCTATCTA
>JABTXL010006712.1:13441897-13466371 GCA_025134845.1 Neodon shergylaensis
CTCTCTCTCTCTCTCTCTCTCTCTCTCTCTCTCTCTCTCTCTCTCTCCACATGGCTAATGGCTAAAGATCATTAAAGTATTTTTTCCTATAGACAAGATCATTGTAGAAGTGAACCCAGAATCTACTCTTCTGCCGCTGTATGCTCTGAACCTCTTTGTATTCTGTTCCTGTCAGCATCCTGGCCCAAATAAATGAAAGTGTCCTTGTCAAGGAAAGTCTCATAGCCCAAGACGTCAGTGGGAAGACATGCTCCCTCTGGTGGAACCGGTTCAGTGGACAAGGGTGACGGAGCTGAAACAGGAGATGGCGAGTCAGGAAACCCTGGATCTGAGAGCTGGCTTCGTCGTTTGCTGTATGGTTTGGGTCAAATCTGCCAAATTGATTGATCCAATGTCTAAATCTGAAGAAAATATTTTCCCTCTGTTGCACTGTCGAGCGGAGGCTGGGGGACAGTTTTCAATGTACTCTGGAAGTCAAAACTCCCTATGCACACAGTGCTGCCCTTACCTGTCAGGCTACCAGTTCTTTTTCACACTGCACTCAGATGTCCAAAACAAACGCAGTGTCTTATTTTTGATGACTGACCCAGTCTTCCCCAGAGGTCCTCATCCCTCTGGAAGGGACACCAACAATGGCCCCAACCATAGTGATGCCAACATACTTGTTGAGATTCAAAATGCCTTATCTACTTACTCACGCCTCATCCTATGAAGTGGGTGGCAACAGAACCTCCTACTTATAAGAGTGAAAACAGACTTGAAATATGCTAGCTAACAATTTCCACTCTCTGACTAATCCAACAGTTTCGTGTCAATTTAAAGCAGCCACACACACAAACACCAAAATCTTTAGCTTTTTCTCCCTCCAGCTGTCCAGTATGAACTATGGATACTATGGGTGGGGGTGAGGGATGACTCAGATGTCTAAGTCCATGACCTTGAGTTGGTCCCCCTCTTCTTGGTCCTCTAGAGAACCTGTAGAATATGGTGGCTCCTGTCTATTGAACCTTGCTGGTGTGTGTCAAAGAGGCTGCTGTGCCTCATACCCAGCTACTCTCAGTCCCCCCTGGTCTGACTCAGCCTCACCCACTTCTTACTGGTACTCAAGGGCTCCTTGGGACTGACTGAGAACACTCTGTCTCTCCAGCCAAAAGGGTCCTCCCTGCAGCCTCCATTGTGGTGACATCTAACCCAAGATCACTACCCAGCTCCACTCTGGGATGTGTTCCAAACAACATGAGAGGACTCTGCCCAAAGGTAGCAACCCACCCAGGCTAGCCATATATACATCTATTGCATACATGTAACGAGTCTTTCTCTGTCCCGCCAGTCAGCTCCCAAATAACCACATAGAAACTTATTATTAATTATGAAAGCTTGGCCAATAGCTTAGGCTTCTTTCTAACTAACTCATAACTTAAATTTAAGAACCAAATTTCTCTTCATTCTCAGGCTGCCTCGTGGCTCACGGCTTGTTACACCATCTCCTCCTCTGCATCTCCTCGCGACTCCACCTTCTTTTTCGCGGCACTCTCTCTGCTCCAAAAATCCTGCCTACCTATTGGCCATTCAGCTCTTTATGAAACCAATCACAGTGACACATCTTCACACAGTGTAAAGGGATATTCCATAACATATACAAGCTAGAGTTTAGGGTTTGGGGATCAGAAAACAAAGCATAGGCCCTGCTGCCCTAATAGAGTTGACATTCCAAAAACCCTGTGGCACTGGAGGAGTAACCCTTTAAGAGGATCTCCTCCCAAGGTCCACTCATCATCTCGGTCTCTCTCTTTCAATCTGCTGTGTATCCTCCACTGGGGAAGGAATCCCAGGGAAGTTCTTTGTGATGGAAAAGACCCTCTCTTCTCCTCAAGCCTCACCTGGAAGCCCACTGTTCTGATAACAAGGCAAAGAAAAGCAAACTGTGAGACCCCAAGCCAAATGGGAAGGCAATGATTGAGCTCTTGTTCTGGGGGTCCTCTGCCCTGGCTCCAACTAGTCTCACAGTTCAGTGTTGGAGTTAGAACGTTAACAGAGAACAAAAGATTTAACTTAAAAAAAAAAGTGACGCTATCTCTTAACTCTGTGCAACTAGTCAGGACAGAAACAAACGAGACGACAGATTCAGCATATATGGAAAGGCTGTCGCTTTTAATGTTCTCTGGTAGCTTTCAGTGGACTTGTTCATAGCAACGACACTGTTACAGTTTGAATAGGAAATGTCTCCCACAGGCTCACGTATCAAGCAAGCTGATGAGCTCTGGTGTGGCAGTTAGATCGTAGGGGATTTGACCTAACGGGTGGATGAACTCCCCCCGTGGATTCACAATATGATGGTACTATTGAGAGGTGGTGGACATTAGGAAGTGAGCTCTGGCTGGGGAAAATAGGTCGTTAGGGGTACATCCTTGGAAGCTATGTCTTTTCCTGCCCCCTTCCTGTACCCCCCCCCCCCCCCGCTTCCTGCCATTACAACCCTGCTGCCACAAGGTTCTGATTCGTTTGGACTCAAAATAAACAAAAGGACTGTTGAGTGAAATCTCTGAAACTGTGAGCTGAAATGAGTGACCTTCCCTTAACACTGTTCTCTCCGGTAATTTGCTCACAGTAATGTAAATCAACTAACACAGACGCCCAATGAGACTAGTATTTAATGAGTGATTGTTTACTAGAGAACACACCCCACATGACTCTGCCTAGGAATCCAGTCTGCAGGCCTGAGAGGACAACCCACCCACACATCCACAAAACTGTCTTCAGACTGTCTTCAGCACAGAGGAGTATGCCCAGGGGCTCTTCTTGCTGTGGAGGGCAGGGAGGAGTAGCTCAAACAAAACTAAAGACTGGCCTAGAGAGAGGAGTGTGGAGTAAGACTGGGACTCTTCCTGGAAGAGCAGAAGATTGAGATAAGCAAAGGAAAAGGAGGCAGAGGGCAGGAGAAGCAGCAGGCATGGGCAGGAGGGCAGGATCGGGCACGCTCAGGGCTAACAGAAAGGCCAGGGTAACCCAGGTAGAGCAGCAGGACTTGAAGCCAAGTAGGAAAGAGGCACTTATGAAAGGCCCAGAAACCAAATAGAAGAGCTAGGCTTTGAACTGGGTTTTTGTGTTCTGTGTTTTTAAGTTATAAATAGAGCCAAATATCATCAAATACAAGTTCATTTCCTCCTGATGCTGGTAGAAGTCTAACTTCATTGATAGGCAGCTCTCCTCCTCACCGTAATTCAGGAACCAAGGAACTTTTATCTCCAAGGCTAAACCTCAGCTTTAGTGTCTGCCTGGAGCTGGTGCTACTCGGGAGCAAGTCATTTCTTTAACATCCTGCTGCCTGGAACTCAAGATATCTGCTACAGTTCAATACATGGAAGATGAGGGAACGGCCATGTGACAAGGGAGGAGAGAGAAATTCTTAGAAGGCTGGGAGCACATATCTGCTCACATGAAAACCTCTACGGAGATGCCGTGGCAGATCTCAACACTCACTCCATCACCTCATCATCCCAGCACAAATAGGGAAGTTAGGGCAAGATGACTACCAGCTGCAAGCTGACAGTGTGGATGGGGTCACTCGTCATGCTGTTAAGCAAAATGGCAGCTGACGGCAGCAGAATGTAGAAGAGGCTGCAATAAGAATGGTAGAACTGGAGGGAGGGACCAGTCTCAGGAAAAGAATAACAACAACACACAAAAATAAGATGCTCAGGTACTTTATTAGTCGCAAGGTCATGGCAGGGTCTGTGAAAGAGGCATTGACAACCAGCTCTAGACTGAGGAAGTCTGTCTCGCAGAAGGAAGGGAAAGCGAGGTGCCACCTCTGTCCTGTAAAACAGATGAATTTCTTGTAAAAGAATGAGTGTCTATGAAAGAGATTCACTGTAAGTGATCTCAACGCTCTTGGAGTGACTGTGACCTCAATCTGTAGGACCACGCCCCACTGCCCTCGGATAAATTGAGAGGTCTTCAGGCCACAGCTCTTGGAGGTCTACACAGTGTAAACTAGCATCATCCCACCTTCAGACTGACCTTGAGCATTTTAGATACCAGGAAACCAATGCTGTAGTCTATAGACATTTCGGAGACTCGGCTCCTTCTTTTCCATGAAATCTAGTACAACTTCCTCTACCTGTGTTTAGCACTAAGTCTCCATTTGGTAGATGTTGGTAGTAAACTTCGAGGGTCTTTCAGGAATCTAAATACTCCACAGTTCACTCTTGAACGCCACTTGACAAACGGCCCCACTGAATGGTGGGTCTTATTGCTGTCAGGTATCCTTGCCACACCTGAGTCCCCGCCCACAGCCCTATGCACACAGTCCCTCCCAGAGAGGGCATCTTCTCCCCTGGGTTCAGTGACTAATGTTTGACTCAGATGTGCTCCTCGTCCGAGTGTCATTTTTTCCTAACAGCACATCCACACAGTCTTTTCTTCTCCCCAATTCAACCTGGGGAGATGACTCATCCGCCATTCGCCATGGCCCCGGCTCCTCTCACCTCCTCACGCTCCCCCCACAAGATTGTCTGAGCCGGAATGAGCAACAGAAAGGCAGATCATCTCAAGAATAATAGAGCGCCAAGCCAAAGATCTAATAAAGAGAGGCCCAGACTTGAGGCAGGATGAGGGGATGGGGGGTGGGGTCTGTGAGGAGAACTGGTTAGTGAAGGGGAAAGTATGAGAAGTCATTGTACTCTGAACCTCCCTCAGTCCTAGCTAGGGCCTTCCCATGATACCCGCAACTCCCTAGTAGGCTCAGTTCCATGATTCATCAAGCGTATTCCCACGGTGGCTCTGAGGACTAGAACAAAGGGCAAGCCAAAGTGCAGCCCTGTAGGATGACTTGGCTGCAGAAATCACACAAAGGTGACTTAGGAGTCACAGCTACAGGAGAGATTATGGGCTGCCAGGGATCTGGTATGACCTGCCCTACAGAAGCGCTCACCGCCTGGGGTTACACCAGCTCACCAGGCTAAAAGGTAGAGAGGCCTCGCAGCTCCCCAGCCTGCCTCTTGCTAGACTTCTCCATGGAGCAAAGCTTGTACTTTGAAATGCAAGGACCAAAGATTTTTCTTCAACAGAGGAAATAATTGAGCAGGTTTGAGGTGAACCGCATACCAGCCCTGTGTTAGAAAACAAACAAACAAATAACCGTACACTCCAGACCGAGCTGGAAGGAATGTCGGAGATGAAAGAACAGGTTTCAGACTAATTAGTAGTGACAGGTTTATAAACACAGCTTCTACTTCCCAGTTCTCTTCCTGATCCTCTGGATCCCACCTTCTGCCAGAGAATTAAAACGGGACATGTTGGCCAGGAAACTTCCAAACTGAGGATCGGAAAAAGAAATGGCTAATACTGTCCGATGGCCAGCGCAGGTGACCACTGGCTTGCAGGGAAGCAGGCTGTCCTTGTCTCCCACTGGATGCAAGCAAACGTACCCATGTTCGTACTTCCTCTGCGAGTACGCCTCCTGTTCAGATCCCTTCCCATCCCTGGTACCAAGCACTCGGCCTTCGCGGTGTCTCCTAAATACCAACGGCCGCTAAGATGTACCCAGAGGGAGAAAACCCAGCTGAGCCCTCTTCATGTGACTAACTTCCTTCCTGCTACTCCTCGCAAGTCCCTCCATTGCCTCTTCCCCATTGCTTTCACTCTTAGAGGAAACGCTGCAGAATGAGCTTCTGCATCAGACAGCATCATCTGAATCCAACGTACATCACCACTGGCTGCTCCGTGGGGTCAAGTCGGTTCATCTCTGGCTCAGATTGAAATGGATGGTGTCCATCGCTTGGAAGCTTTTTGAGAAGTAAATAGCACATAAATGGTCCCGAATCTGTTAACACAGAGGTGGAGCTCAATAAATCCCCATTCTTTTGTCTGACTGCCTCTGTTACATCTATTCTGGTTTTTGTTTTTAGCCACAGTGTCAGAATTGATTGTGTCTTTCCAATTCTCACTGTTCTAGCTCCCACAGACATTCACCATATGGACCGGGGCTCCCTGTATGTGTCTACTTCCTGGCCAGGCTCATTTCAAAAGGCCCAGGGACTCACAGCTTCCATGTTTCTCTCCAAAAGATCCAAACAAGATCATCCTAAATCACCATTTCTACCTCTGGATGCTTTCATTGACAAGGCTTAATAGAGAAAAAGTGGAGGAAGTGGCCTTGGCTGAATCCTACGTTCATCTCAAACAGTAGCAATGTCCCTAAGAACAGTCAGAAAGACTCTGGAGCTGCCTGGGGACTTGAGGGAACATGGTCAGGCCCTCTAATAATGCACCAGGTTGTGATTTCCAGGGTTGGCTGAAGCAGGGCCTCACATCCTACCCACTCTTCCTATGAAGTAAATTTTGCATCCTCATCAAGAGATGACCTGTCCTCAGGGGGGAAATGAGCAAGACAAACTGATACCAAGATGAGGCAGAAAGAGAGAGATTAGTCAGAGGGTAACGGATCCCTCGGAGTTCATTCCTCTGTTTCTTAGTGGTTTTTCACATTTAAGAGACCAACAAGAAGGGTAAGGTGCTTGACCCTAGGGACACAATGGAATCAGAGTAGGCGGTAGTCTAATAAAGAAAATGGGAACACCACAGACTTGATTGTGTTCTGCCGAAGGAATGTGACTATGGCAGCCATGATGCTCTGTGACTTCCGAGGTTAAGTCAACAAAGGTGCCATAGCTTCTACCGAGTTGGTTTTTACAACTGTTCTCTTTACTGTTACAGCATGGAGAAGCTGTGGATTTCACAGTCCAAGAAAGCTAGAGGCAGGCTAGGTACCAGGGTAGTGTCCCTGAGAGGAGAGGCTGAGCCTTCTCTTGCCCACTCTCACTTCCCACAGTCTAGCCCCTTCCCTATTGGCAGTTGGGTTGACCTCCAGGCCACCTGACCACATTCTCTTTGAGGCACAATACTGAATAACTGAGAAGGGAACCATACACTTGGACAATGCTCCTGTCATTGCCTCCCTTAGTGGCAGTTGCCCTGCAGCAGGGAGAATGTTGTCCTGATGCCAGGCCCTCCCACCTGTACTCTCAAGAATCCCGGTCACCTGAGAGCCGGAGAAGAACCTCTGTCTGCCGTTGATCTGACCCATGTTCACAGCACAGACATCTGTCCCTGAGGAAAGGGGAGAGAGGATGGCTCTTCATTGTAGGCCAGCTTTTATGTCTCAGCAGAACCCTGTGACATTCCAATCCAGAGAGGCAAAGACTGAGATATGACAGAGGCAGAAATGAGGTCACTAGGCCAGCATCTACTGCTGGGATACTCTGCACTGGGAAGGAGACAATGGTACCCTAGCCTACCACCAGGACACACACAGCAATAAAACCAGACCTACATGGTGGGTATACTCATTCTATCTAAACCACAACCGAGAAGAACGAGGTAAAAAGAGATGCCACTTACCAAGTACCCACTACTGGAAAAGTTCAGACCCAGGGTTTGTACTGGGCCTCGGCTTGGTCCTATTGACCTACAGTCCCTCCAGACAATGTCACGGAAGAGAGGGCCAGAGAATGTCTGAGATGCCATCTGTATCTGGTTCTCTTTCTGGCCAAACCCTTAAGAGCCTACGAGTACTTACTGAAGATGGGATTCCAGGTCCCTCCTTGGAGAGTCTGATTTCCAAGACAATGGGGATGCAGCTGGACTTTTCTTACTTTGAGACTCGAGGGTTTCTATGGCTACACACCACCTTCATCCCATATTTCAGATGGAAGCAACTAAGAGGAGTTAAAAGATAGCCAGAACTGCAAGATGGTTCAGGCACCCCATGTCCCATGTCATGCTAGACACAGAAGAGACTCTGACTCTGTCAGCTCACCCCAACACCACCTACTATCCTACGAGCCCTTGCCAAGAAAGGTCCTACAAGAGGAGCTCTGTGAACATTCCTTTCCCAGTACTGCCTCTGGGGTAAAGGTGAAATCCATTGTTTAAATTCATCCATTTGCTGTCTAAGTGGTCCAAAGTCTGCTGAGTGCACAGGTGTAGGCTGTGGACACACAGGTCAGCACCACATCTGTGATGTCAAGCACTCTAGGAGACACGTCTCTCCACCATCTTGCTTCACCACAAGTCTGAAGTTCGCTGGGTTTGATTTGCTCTTGGGGCATCCAAGAAGGGACTACATTTCAGAAGGCTTGCTCGGAAATAATAGAACGCTAACACAGCAGAGAGAACCTTCGCCCTTTGACAATTTCATACTTTAAAGTTTAAAGATCAGAGAATGGCACGCTTCAATAGAGAAGCCAGGCAAGAAGATGCAAGTGTGACATCTGAGTGTCCCAGGGGAAATGGAAGCAGATAGAAACTGGGTTGAGTTTCTGTGGTAGGAAGACAGAGAGAGGCTATCAAGGACAGACTTTATCTCTCGCACCTGGGCTTTGCCCTAGCGGGAATCACCTCTCCTCACCCCAGCTGCAGAGCCAAAAGGGGCATTTACATACTGCTGTAGCTTGGATCTTCATAGTCCCCTGAGGTCCGTGTGTTAAAGGCTTGAGCATTGGCTTGGCACTGTTAGAAGCTGGTGGAGCCCAGTGGGAGGTCTTGAGTCACTAGAGGAAATATCTGCCCTAGAAGCAGATATTGGGGTTTCGGATCCTTTTGCTTCTCTTTGTTGTATCCCAGACATGAGGTGACCAGTCTTGTCACCTTCTCCCACCATTGTCCTCAGCCATGTGTTCCATGGGTCCCCGAGAGAAACCCGTAAAACTGTGAGCCAAAATAAACCTTTTCTCTCTATAAGTTGGTTGCCTCAGGTGTTCATGAGAACTGACCATCACACGTACAACACACTTATGCCACCACGGGTCCCTCTGACGCTGATCAGAGAAGGGGGGGGATACTGAATGATGGGACCCAGCACACCAGCCAGCACTGGGAAATGGAATCTGGAGACTAATGCTCAAGGGAAAGGGAACGCTTGGGATCTTATTAGGAACAGTAGCAGCAACATAGATGTAGTTAACTGGGTGCTTATTGATTCTCTAGAAATGAATCCCCTTGGGCATGATAGCGCTGCTGCATCTCACACAGACTTCTCTGCTACCGGGGCTAATACTGGGGATTTCCTTGAAGAACATTCAGCCTTGGAGACAAGCCAGCTCCAGAGGTTTTTTTATGTTGTTTCTGGTGCAAAACTTGAAGACAATTTCAGCCAGCCAGCCATGCCTCACACTCAGATGGTAGTGACCCAGTGATACAGCGACCCCACTATAGGCTTGGTTATTTGGCTGGGGGGGGGTGTTGTTTTCCTTACAAGCACTCAACGTCATATTCCGGAGTCATATTCTCCCACCCTCTGTGAAGAGTGAAGAAAGGAAATCCAGCCAGCATGCCATTGTTTTCATTTCTCTGCTTAAGGAAAACAAAACAACAAAACACTGGCATGCACAGCTCTAAAAATGACATCATGCTGAACCTCGGAATGGAATTCTTTCTATCCTTTGTGGTAAAAGTTTAAAGGATACCCTGCTTAAAGGATGGTAGATTGCATCACTTCCAAAGATGCCCCCCAGGATTTGGACTAATAGCCTACCAGCCTCATCTTTACCCAGACTCTAGGATGGCAAAGATAGAGATGACTTAGAGAATCATGTCACTCAGAGGACCAAACCACGATGCTCACAGAAGCAGATAAAGCAAGAAGTGATTCAACCCAGATGGGGACTCTTGTGACTCAGAGTTTGCAATTCATCTAAGAAATAAGATTCAAACAGTTTAAGACTTTGCGCAGCTGAATTCCAAATCCCTACGCCTTTCCTCCCAAGTCAAGAGGATTCGTTTCCTCGAGCCTCCATAACACATGGCCTCCCATTTGGTGGCTGAAAGCAATGAAAATGTATTCCTTCCTAGTTCTAGAGGTCAAAAGTCCAAGCTCAAAGAAGGCAACGGGGCCATGGCTCCCCGGAAGGTTCAAAGGGAGACTCCTTCCTTGTCTCTTCCGATTTCGGATAGTTCTGTGTCCTCTGTGGACTGTGGTCATGTCACTTCAGTCTCTGCTGCCCTCATGTCACCTTCTGCCTGTCTTAGAAGGATGATTGTCATTCTATGTAGGATTCTGCATAATCCAGAATGACCTCATCCGGTACCACTCTTGACTATCTTTGCAATGCCCCCCTCTTTCTGATTAAGGCCACATTAACTGATTAGGACATAAGCAAACCATTTGAGGGTCAGCAGACAAACCGGTCCACTAGGACAGAGTCAGAACTGAGCAAGGAACCACACTGGGCCCTGCAGGTGGATCTCAGCAAAGTGATTTCCCTTTGTCTGATGTCTAAGGGGGGTTCACATCAATGCTTGTTCTTTGCCTTTGCGGGCTAAGATGCTCCTTAAGTCTTGGTGATAGGCAACTATCAGGAATTCTCACTGCTTTAATCTGTTATGATACTGACTCTTATTCTGCCTTTGTATGGAGTAGAAACTCATCCCTTTTTGATGGAGTTGAACCTCTTTCTGATTTTTTAAGCCCCTCTCCCTGCCCAGCTGTGTTCCTGGCTGTCATCTCTCCCCCCACAACGTTCTGAATTCTGCAGACCCTTGGCACCTCCTTCGGGATTCTCTAATGCCTGTTTTTCAAGCTTCTGTCTTCATCTGCAGAGACCACTGGGCTCCGTGTTCAGTTTCTGATGCAGTAGGCTTGGAGGTAGGGCTAAAAGCTGACATTTTGATCTGAAGAAGTGATGATACAGTTGGTCCAGAGGCACAGTGAAAACCACCACTCCAACCCCATTCTTCATGCTCTCCCAGGGGACTGCTTATTGTTCTCCCATCACACCTGGCTCAACTTCCACCTTTCTCTAGCCCTTTGGAGGGCCACTTACCAGCTATCCTGCATATCATATATTTGCATTGTGATTCACAATAGTAGAAAAATTGCAGTAATGAAGTAGCAATGAAATAACTTTACAGTTGGGGGTCACCACAGCATGAGGAACTGCATTAAAGGGTCCCAGCATCAGGAAGGTTGAGAACCAATGCTGGTTTAGTTCAGTCTTACACCTACAGAGTCTCACCTACTCATTCCATCCCTTGATGTCCATCTAAAACCTTTCCTCCTTTTCTCCACCCTCCTACTTCTCTAAATCAAAGCCAAGGACACCCAAATCACCAGGCTCACTCACTCTCAGGAAACAGGAAAATCTAGTCCCAAGCTGGGGAAATGGTAGGCACAGTGACAAGCCTGATCTTAGTTGGAGAGTCCCACTCGACTCCTAATGTGGGTAGTCTGGGGCTGGCTCCAGTGTGGCCAGGGAGATTACAGAGAAAGCATCTAACCCCGTTTCCACCTACCCGAATGCCCATGCTCTCTCTCTGTCCTCACCAGTCCCACGTGCCCCCGTGTACAGCAACCCCCCTCAAGGGCGAGCCTCCAGATGCCAGCAGACCGTCCTCCCAGGACATTGAGCAACACTTGGTGAAGGATTTCTAGCATTCATGTGCTCCCCAACAGCCTGCAAGACATTTTCTCTAAGGAATTTCAACACACATAACTAGCGCTTTGTTCCACTGTGAATGAGGGCTTGTCTGGGTGCCAGGGTTGCACCACACGGGAGATTAACAAACAGGAGCTCAACCTCTTAGCGGGCGCAGTTCAGTCTCTATGATCTTTCTTAATACTATGCACAAATGTCAAGCCACTCTAGAAAAAAAACACGGGGGGGGGGGAGTTGCCGGGCCCATTCACAGACCTAATCAATGTAGATGATCTGACCTTGGAGATCCTCTTAATGTCAAGTGCCCATTGTCAATTTTGCTGAAGATGATCTGAGCAAAGGGTGGCTAAGGACTGTCGTCACCGCTCTGTTAATGGTGTGTTGATACTCAGGAGTTCCTCACACATTTCCCTGATGCCCTCATACGTGGAAATTTCTTAAATAAGATGTCAAGTGGTTGCAGTAATAGTTCACATAAAGCTCGTGTGTGCCAAGAAAACAATTGACTTCTATACGAATGGCTTGGGGAGTCAACTGGAAAGGAAGGGCTATCCTAGTACTGAGTTCACTGCACACAAAGACCCAGTTAAGGATGGCACAGAGGGCTTCCTTCTGTCACAGGCTCCCCCCACATATTGCCATGTGCTCCTAGACAGTTTTAATAAGTTATCTGCATGTGTTTTCTAAGGCTGTCATAAGAAAGAATCTTCTTTCTTATGGATCTTGGTGGCATAAACAACAACAAAAGTATTTCCTCAGAGTTCCAGAAATGAAAAGTCAAAAGTGTATGAACAGCCAGGATGGATCCTTCCTGAGGCCTCTTTCCACGGCTTCATGACGGCTCCCTTCCCTTCATCCTCACGAGGTCTCTCTTGTGCTTATCTGTGCTCTAACCCTCTCTTCTCTTAGGGGCACTGGTTACACTGGATCAACTGTAGAAACTTATTACATTGAGATTTCCTTTGTAAAGATGCTATGCCCAAATATAGCTGCATCTAGTACTGAGGGTTAGGACTTTAGCATACAAATTGGGGATCCAGTTGAGCACACAGCAATATTCATGTAATCCATTGACCACATTTCCCTGAATTTTAGACACATTCAGATTTTTTTTTTTTAACATTTGTGGAATCAGGCCCCATCTGACAAAAATCCGTAGTATTCCGTTTGATTTTCAGGCATTTTTCTTTGTTAGCATTCCAGAAAGTAACGAACAATGTTTGAGATTTAATAAATTACAATAATCCTCATATTTCCTTTATACTACATTAGATAATATCTTGACTCCCATTTTATAAACTAGAAAGCTGAGGTAGACAGGCTGGGCAGTAAGAGAGTCAAGTTTTACCACTATGTTGCTATAAAAATACTCACAAGTGACTTGTATGTACCTGAAGAACACAGTGCCCTAAGCAAGTACTCCTAACGGCAGGACCATCCCCCACAGTAGTGTGTGACCCTGACACTTCCCTTATTATGGGCGTATATTTTCAGTCTAGCAAAATATAATGGAAGCGTACCCATTTCTCATCTCACTACATGTAGGGTTCCCAACTGTCTGCCAAACATACACTTAGAAGGATAACTAATCTCCTCGCTTGAACGACACTTTGTCAAGTACAGGAAGAATTCACTGTTGAGTGAATTACTTCCATAGCCAAACAGAAAGAAGTGGCTAAAGGTAGAAAATATGTCCATACCAAGGTATGGAACATTTGTGCAACTCTTGTCACTGGGGTGATATGAGGGAGGAGATGAGAGACTTGAAAAGGTGGAATTGTTTCTAGCTGTGGTGTGGGGGTTAGCATGTAAGAGGTGGCGGCACTGAGCCAACTTGAATGTGTCTAAGCTTATTTTTGTTGTTGGTCCTGTTGTTGCTATAACTGAATACCCAAGACTACTTAACTTACAGTAGGTAGTTATTTAACGAGGGTTATTATAAACCCCAGCTGGAGGGGTTGTCTCCCTTTCTCCCTAGCCCCTGCAGTCCTGGATACACCTGATACCCTTCCCTCCCATTTACAAATGACTGACAGCAGCATCAGTTTTTACTCCACGAACAACCGCCTTCTTTCCAGCCAATCTCCTGAATCTCTATCCAGTTCCCGAAATTCTTTCTCAGCTCCCCCGACCCTCCACCCAGCACCAACCTTGTGCGCATCCTGGAGTTTATCCAGGGATTCGTTGTAACCTTAGCTAAAGAATTCTGTGATGTTATATAGCCAGGACATTGTTGCATCAACCACATTCATCCATCACGATGGCCAAACAGAGAGAAGCATCTACACAAGGAAGAACCACTCCTCAGCAGTTTTCTAACCTAAGTGGTCAGATCAAAAACGAGTTACTGACCAACTCAGATCCTTCACTGGCCCCATAGAGCCAGCCAGTCTATACCTGCCATTTAGACACTATCATGATATCTATTCTCCTCCTGCGGAAGAGGACCGAGTGGAGGGTGTGAGCATCAGAGATTACTCCAAACACAGAGCCATAATCCTACCTATGATAGCACGGTGCTCAGCATCCTACTGGGCATACAGTGGATGTTTGGTGTGAGCTTCATTTTGACTAATATAAAGGAGAATATCGAGTGTTGAAGATGGTAAGGAGAATGAACCGCTATCAAAGCAGACACAGAACTCACAAAGAAGGCTAGTGATACCGCTGGGTGATACAGTAGAGCTCTCCAAAAGCACCACCCCAAATAAATTAATTTTTAAAAACGACAGTGGTGAGAAAATGCTAAATGTTGCTTGTCTGATGGCATTTGAAACTTCCAAGTGCTAAGATTTAGGAACAAACTCAAGAGACTCATATTTTAAAAGCAAGGGAGTGGCAACATGCTCCACATATGTGCCAGGCAATACCCTGAACACTGTGTGCATATAGGCTGCAGAGCGCGCCAGTCAATGTCCTGAGTGGTGTGTGTGAATAAGGCACATGCTAGCACATGGCATTGTACAGACCTGATCTCTAACAGAACTGCTGCTATGCAATCAAAGGAAGAGAAGAAAATCTACATGGATGACAAAATTCTTAGCTCACCACACTTGTCAGAGTCACAGAATGACAGATCTGACAACCAGGGGCCTGGGAAATCATGTGGTCCAAACGGGCTCACTACTGCATTCACAGGTAGTCGACCTATCGCTTACATCATGGTGTCACACGGCGAGTGCCTCCAAGTTGCTAATTCCTTTCGAGTGTTTTTACGCCTCACTGTTAGACTACCTTGTAAGTTCCTGGGGAAAGGTTGGCCTTTGTACAACTCATGGTGCATGCAAACACCCAGGATCAATAACACCCCGTGTCTGACCCCAGTCTGTGAACACGCAGCAATGCCTGGGTTTTCTTACACTGAGTGTCTTCCAGGGTTCTCTCGAGAACCCACACTGCTACCTGTTCAGCCTGCTTTCCTTGAGAGTTTTCCCCATAGCCTCTGCTGGTCATTTGGAGCCTTTTGTCTTCTGGTCATGTGAGATGACCTTTACTGAGTTCCTAGAAACCAGAAGGAGCTGAAGCAGTTGAAAGTCTTGGGCAGTTTCTGGAAGCCTAGGGCAGGTGGTGGCTCAGGAGACTCACTAGCCGCAATGATTTCACTTTGCTGTTGATGTAGTATCCCTAATTTATAATGAGAAACCCTAAAAGTCCACACCTCACTCTGCTCAATGACCAAGGGCCTTCAGTTCAGTGCACCCACAAACTCTGCTCTGAGAAGAATCCATGACTCCTTTTAACTCGAAATCACATTCTTAGCCACAGCCCAGGCCTCACTGTACACTGCCCCTTGCCTCTTGTAGGCCCTGTGTTTTGTATGTTGTATCTTAGAGCCAATGGAATTCCAGTGTTAGGAGCAGACACAGGAGGATCTGGGGAGCTTGCTAATTACCCAGCTTTTGTCAGTCAGTGAGTTCCAGGTTCAATAAGAATTCCTCTCTCAAAAACTCAGGTGATGAATTTTAAAAGAAAAAGATACCTGTTTTGACTTCTGGCCTCTGTACATGCATGCGTAGGTACATGCACACACGCGCACTGTATGCACATGTGTAGACACACATGCACAACACACTCAAATGCACATGAGTAGGGGGAAAGGGTTGCCTAGGGAGTCTGAGGAAAGCAATGATGATTTGAAAAAGAAGTGAATGGGAGGATTCCCACAAGGTCTCCTAGGACAGCGACATGGCCACTAACCAGTAACAGAGCTACCTAGGAGACAGTACTGTGCAAGGTTGTAGGATGCAGGATGCTTCAAATGATCAACAAATAAACTGCGGTGTTTGTCCCATAGCCAAAATGCCAAACCATGGGACCGAGCTGTACAATCTGGCCCACTCCTACATCTGATGACCTATTTGAAAAATATTTGCTTCCTCTTCCTGGGACCGTAAGCTCTAAAGCCGTAGAAGTCATGATTCCCCAGTAGACAAAATAATGGTCCCATTGAAGTAGAAGTTGAGTTGGCCATCTAGCTACTTTAGGCTCTTTGTGGTTATGAAACAATAGACTATAGAGAGATGATTGTTACGCATTGAAGGCAGAGAGTAATAGGTCCAGAATGCTGGGGACCCCGCGGGGCATCTCTTAAATGGATACCTCTGTGTGACAATGACTGTACAACTTTGCACAAACAAAACCATCAAGAGCTAAGTCTGCAGTTTAACTCATCCACTGCATTACTGATTTTCCTTGTTGCTGCAGCAAAACACCGGCCAAAGTCAACTTCAGGGAGAAAGGGCTTATTCTGGCTGATGGTCGGAGGGGATGCTGTCTATCACCTGTGGGAAATCATGGTGGCAGGAGGGTGAGGTGGGTAGTCACATTGTATCCACAGTCAGGAAGGAAAGAGAGACAAATGGTGATCACACTTGGTCCTTTTCCCCCTTTTAGTCTATCGGGGTCCCCAGCCCATGGGATGTTGTCACCCACATTCAGAATGGTCTCTCTGGAAATATAAGTGCCCAGAAGTATGTTGCCTAGGTGATTCTATATCCAGTTGACAATGAAAATTGACTATCGTATTTACCAAGTAAGAACTTTATCCAACGTGAAGCAGTAGCTGAGAACAGAGAAACTGGAAAAAGGAGGAGAGTGCTAGACTCTACATCTTGGTCACAAGTGCCTGAAAGATAGAACTTAAGGAAGAGGGATTTATTCTGCCATTTCAAAACTTTCGGCCCATCATGGTCAGGAGAGTGTGTTGGAGCAGAGCAGCTGGTGGCTATGAATCTGTAAAACAGATTAATCCATTCATGAGTCAGTGACATCACAAGCCAGTCTCTTCCAAAAACCCACCTCTGACCACTGCTGTGTTAGGGACCAAGCCAGCTCTCGTTGGGGTAGTATTTATGATGCATTGCTCAGTATCTGTCATTCAACTGCACCTGTACCAGAATTTAGCTATGAACTGAGTTGTGTGGGAGCAAGGCAGAGTGCAAGGCAACCATTTTTGTGATATGGACCCAGGGAGAGAGAGGAATGGTTATTCATGCACTGGTAAAAGTGATGGCATTCTGATTGGCTTCATAATCTGGAAGGATTAGTCCCCCTAAATACAACGTAATTGTATAGCAGCCAACGGATGCACTATGCAGGAGGAAGAGGGGGCAACTAGCTCCCTTGGCTGCCCAGTGTTGCTGTATGGCTTTAGAAGTCCTTTCTGGGAGTTCTGCCTACTCTAAAGCATGTCCATCTACCTTCCCAGTGACCCTACTCACTGTACACTGTTGTGGAATATTTGTTTAACTAGGCAAAGGTGTGCTACGTTTGTTTTTGTTGCAGAATATTACTTCAACTATGTAAAAGTGCATTACATTTGTTCATGCTGAATTTGTTTAACTACATAAAGATGTGTTGCTATTTCACCTTGCCTGCCTAAGGCATCTGACTGGTCTAATTAAAAGCTGAATGACCAATAGCTAGGCAGTAGAGGGATAGGTGGGACTGGTGGGCAGAGAGAATAAATGGGAGGGGGATCTAGGCTCCAGGGAAGAGAGAAGAGAACAAGGGAGAAAGAGAGGCCAGGGCCAGAAGCCAGGCAGCTGCCAGTCAGTCAGACATGAGAAGCAGGAAAGTAGGACATACAGAGAGAGAGAGAGAGAGCCCAAGGCAAAACACATATTAAACATTAAAATAAGAGCTAAGATAAGGTAGAATATTCATAACTAATAATACATCTCTGTGTCATGATTTGGGAGCTGGTTGGTGGCCTAAGAGAAAGCCTGCTACAACACGCTCTTCATAGCTATAAGTGTTCAAACTAGTTAGAGTGGGTTCTGCTGCAGGGACCTAATAATCCAACCCTGAGTGCTAGCCCAGTGTTCCCTTGCTCTTTCCATGCCCATGATTTAATACTCCATTCTTTCTTTCCATGTTCTTTTTCTCATCCATTAATAACTCAGCACAAGGTTAGGGAATACGCAACCCTCTGATGAATTCAGTGGTTTCACGAGTGAATTCCTTCATGTGGACCTTGGGTAACTGAGAGAGAATCCAGGCACGGGGTGGGGTGGGGAAGCACGAGAGTCTCACATCAGCTGCTGATGACATAAACTACCTACTGTGCCAGTTACTCAAAACCATTTGCCCTATCAGATACTACCTAAGATTGTCCTTGGGAATCTTTGACAAAGATGTTTCAAACTATCTTAATCCATAATTCCTAACAGCTCCACAAAAGGAGTGGGGAGAGAGAGGAAAGAAGGAGGAGGAAAAAGAGGAGGAAGAGCCATTAAGAATGTCTCCGAAGAGCAAGCAAGAGGGCAGGGAGTTGAGTGGGTAGGATTGGGGGGAATCTCTAAGGAATTGGGGGAGGAAAGCCATGATCAGAATACATTGTATAAAATACTCTATTTTTAATTCAAAATTGACTCGGAAGCCAGGGCAGTGGGGTTCACTGATTCTTAGATAAATCACAAACTCCAATGTACCTTGGTCCAAAGATGCAAAGTATTTCTGCAATGAACCACAAGATATGCTGGACATGGGTCATACAAACGCCAATCAATCCTATAGCATTGCTAACTCAGGAGCTTCCTGCATGCGTTTTCTACAATATTTAATAGAAATGATATTTTCTCTCATAAACAGAGACTTGAGGTCTGTAATAGCAGTCAGATGCTCTGAGCTCTTAGGCTGGTCTTCGCCTCTTCATAAAGATGTTTTTCATCAGCGATATGTTGATAATCACTCAACGGAGCTGAGTCAGAGACAAATGGAAGAGGGGGTGGAAAGCTCTTCTGCAAATGTTCGAGTGGTTCTCAAAGGTAAGGAAGGCATCCTGTGATCCTCATGACTCAGATCTTTCCCCCAGAGACTTCACAGTCAGGAGTCCCAGAGGGCCTGACTCATCCTGCCATCTTCCTGAGCCCAAGTGGCTGATCTGCTTTGGATGGTGTGGACCGTGGGGACTTTACGTAACTTCTAACTCTGGCTCTACCATCTGCTAGCTGTGCAACCTCAAGCAGGTGACCTCAACATCCTCATTGCTGAGGTGAGACAGCATCTCTTCCTTATGGAGGGGTCATGCGGGTGAAGTGAAATAGTCTGTATATAAAGTATAATAGCCCCAGCCAGGCAGTGGTGTCCTACACCTTTAATCCCAGCACTCGGGAGACAGAGGCAGAGGCAGGCAGATCTCTGTGAGTTCAAGGCCAGCCTGGTCTACAAAGTGAGTTTCAGGGTAACTAGCATTTTTACACAGAAAAACTCTGCCTTGAAAAACAAAACAATAACAACAACAAAACCAAAAAGTGTAATAGTCACATAAAGTTCAATACCAGCATGTAGGAGCCATTTAAAAAGAGCTGGGCTGGAGAGATGGCTCAGTGGGTTAGAGCATTGGCTGCTCTTCCAGAGGACCCTTGTTCAATTCCCAGCACCCATATGGCAGCTCACAACTGTCAGTAACTCCAGTACCAGGACTCAAGTACCCAACACCCTCATGTGGATATGTGTGCAGGCAAAACACCAATGCACATAAACAATAAAAAAAAAAAAGCTGTCAATTTGACAATGTCTCCAAATTCTTCCTCAATGGCCAGGCCCTGTCACATGGTTCTGTCCTAGCCAACTTTAATCATCTCTAGGACCCAACCACAAATAAGGCTTCCAGTCTTTGTCCCACACTTTCAATGCAACTTCACAAGACCAACCGACACAGACTCCTTATTTTTTATCGAGTGCACCTCTGGGATCTGAGTGCAGGGCTTCGCATATGTGTGGAATTCCATCGCTGAGCTTCGCCATCCTCTCACTGGACCCTCAAAGTAGTCCAGATGTGGCCGCAGCTGTCACTCCGCTGGACCTGTGTTTGCTGATGGTGCCCTTCTCACCCCGTGAGCTCTACATGGGCACTACCAGAGTGAGGGCCGCTTCAGGAAAGGGCTGTCACAGTTACTTCTCCACCTAGAGAGGGATGGCCTGAGGACACGTTGTGCGTGGTAAGTCTGTCAAAGGATAACCGTTTTCAGGGCCAAGGACTTAGGAACAAAAGGGCATCTCGAGCCGAAGTCTTTGTAGCTGTAGAAGGATCCTGCCAAAAACACAGGAGTCACCTCGGCCCAGCCAATCACACTAGAGTTCTCTGTGCGCCAGGAACATGGGGCACGGAGTGAAAAGCAGCCAAGTACACTCAGGTACATGGTGATAGCATTAAAAGCAAGGGGCACTGTTCCAGGACCCTAGCCTTCATCTGCCGTTTACATTTAAAGGCTTTGGAGAAGAGTGAACCAGGATGTAATTACTTCGGAAGAAAAAAAAACGAAGCACATCGTATGAGGGTGTTGGCTTCAGAACTGGATGGACACGCATCAAATAGCATATCTGGCCACCAAGTAGGAACTGTCACCCTCTGTGGCCCACCCATTTGTCCTCCAAACCACCAGTAATGGCTGTGTGCTGATGGACACTAACCGGAGGACCCTGGCGGGCTTCACAGCCAGCTCGCGGCAAGCAAGGATTCTGAGGAGGAGGCTAGACAGCCTCCGAGTCTCATGACTTTCCTGCAAATGTGTAGCAACACTTGAACATCCAGGAAGGAACCAAGCAGGGACGGAGCAGGGAGGAGAGCAGAAATCAGAAGACAGTCTCAGCATCTTTCGGATGCCTCCCAAGTCCTCATCCATTACCTCTGATGGCAGTATGACTGGGCTTAATAACTCAAAGAGGTGTGGATTCTTCTTAAAAAGCCACATGCAGACGTGGCTGGACTGACTCGTCTGTACACATAGCTCTTGTCTTAGTGTTGCTTCCCTTTAATTGGACACTGAGTTACAGCTTTTTCGAAAGGCCATTTGTTATCGTTATTAGTGTTTCTCAAAACAACCCCGATGCAACCTCTTTCTGCAATTCCTGTGTGTAGGTATCCATCTTTGATCATAAATAGTGCAAGGGTGTAGGGACGTGACCTTGACCATGAGGAACAGAGTGTGACAGAATCGACAATTTTAATAAGTATTAAATTCTCTCTTCCCCTTTCCTTTTTTCCTTCCTTCCTTCCTTCCTTCTTTTTTTCCTTTTAAACATTTTTTTTTAATTTGTTTTGTTTGGTTTTGTTTTGATACAGGGTTTCTTTGCCAAGCCCTAGGTGTTCTAGAACCTGCTCTGCAGACCAGGCCCCTTTCCCTTCCAATACCCAGCAACTGCAGCCCAAGTCCCATCAGGCAACAGCACTGGAGCTCCCTCCCCAGTGCTCTCTCAGTCGGCCATCTGCACTGAACAGGAAGTGCCCACAGACACCACAAGCCTACCAGGCAGCAGTGAGTGGATGTGCTGGGGACTGGTGTGTTGTTCAGAAGCTAACACACTGGGGAGTGTGAGGAGCTGAGGAAATCCGCTGTCTAGTCAGCCCCTCACCTGTGGAAGCCTTTCACACTTGCGACTGATTCTTGGCTGGCTGTTCTCCCAAAGTTCTCACTGGCCAGAGGTTGGTCCCTCAAGAATCCCCAAATCTAGCATCCTCGTACTGAGTGTAAGATCCATGTCTCTTCAGCTCACACTGCTAGAACTCAGCCGATTCCCTACAGAAAAACAGCTGTGCCATGGTATTGGTAGAGAGGGTGGATGTGGGGGTGCAAGATCGTTTCCAGGACATCCCACAGATACCCAAATCCCGGATGTTCAAGTTCTTTACATATAATGACATACATGTGCATATAGCCTACATACTTCCTTCATATACGTTAAATCATCTCTGGATTACTTGCAACACCTAATCCAAGTAATAGTATGTAAAGAGTTATGCTGTACCAGGCAGGAAATGACGACAAGAAATAGAGGTCTGCACAGATCCAACCATTGTACTTACAACTCAAGTACCTGACCCATGGTTGGTTGGATCTGCAGAGGCTGGATCTGCAGATACCAAGAGCCAACTCTAGCCCTTCTGAAGGAGTTGGGCTGGCCTCCATCACTTACTTCTGCTCGCCACCCCCACTCTTCTACCCCACCAAGCATCTTAATTCATCTACCTTGTTCTCAAGGATCCCCTTCTGAGTAAATGTAATCTGCCCGGAGTCCCCTGTGGGGCAGAGGCATGCCCAGTCTCAAGTCAAGGACTACCAGGACTACTTACTGAGATGCTAAGATAGCCCAAGAAGCGATTTAGGGCTTTGAAGGCAGATATTTAGAGAGGACTCATCATGGAGGTAAGACTCCAGTGAGAAGCTGAAGTCGAATAGGTAGAAAAGAGGATGGATGAGCAAAGGAATGACAGATTCCAAAGCTGCGTTCGGGGCAGGTTCTTCAGTGGCTTTTGTTTCCCATGGTACTAAAAACAGCCTTGTGGTGCTTACTGTTAATCTGTCACAGGATGAGAAAACCAGGGTGTTGACGAAGGAAGCCACAGCCTTCATTCACACGGCCAGTTGAGGTTCTTCTCAATGGAGGAGTCAGGATTGGGGGTTGGGCAAATGTGAATTGAAGAAACGAAGGCCCTGAGAGCCCTGACATCTTGTGCATCAGGCTCTGAGCTCCACGGTCCTGTACACCCATCTACAAGATGGCCAAGGAAGGTGCCCAGTGCCAAAGTCCTAGAGTAGGCACTGGGTTTGAAACAACTGACAGCCTCTCTTTCTCCTCTTAAGTGATATATTATTGTTGTGGATGTGTGCACACGACGTAGGCGAGGGAATGCAGGCCAAGTGCACGTATGGAGGATGTGGGACCACATTGCTGGGTCAGCGCTCTGCTTCCACTTTTACATGGTTTGTGGAGATTGAACTCAAGTTAGGATCTTGAACAGACTAGCACCTCTGCCTTCTGTGCTGTCCTGAAGGCTTCACAGCCCCCCCCCCTTTTTGAGTAGAAGATCCTTAAAGAAAGTAAAACCATTACTAATTCCGTTTCTAAATAAAAGAACTTTTGTCCTCGCCCTGGGGTTGGTTCAGAGCAGGAGAGACCCCAGCCTCGGCTGTCTTTGGGCTAGCTGGTGTGCCTAAGTCAAACTGAGTGTTGTCTTGTTTTGTTCTAAATAAACCACTAGCAGGAACACAGCTCAGCAGAAGCCGGGCAGTCGAGCTTCTGGGTTTCTTAGTCGGGGCTGCAGACAACGTCTTCACCCAGTCTTCTATGAATCGGTCTCATTCAGGCTGTCGGACTGGGAATGAGAACAAGATGCGAAGATAAATAGCAAAGGCCCTACCTTTAAGTTATAGCAAATTCCTGATAGGTAGGTAGGTAGTTGGTGGGTGGGTAGGTAGGTAGGTAAGTATGTGGGTAGATAGATAGATAGATAGATAGATAGATAGATAGATAGATATTGATAAATACAGCTTTGTTCCATTCTTCTCAGGAATACAGTGGCAGTGTTGAGTGTCTTACCCTATCAGAAGCACCCTGGCCTGCTTATACCTTCAGTTTCCTGAGAATCATAGTCCCACCCCAATAGCCACATTTTACAACCTGGTATATCACAGGTTAAATAAATATGCATGACGAAACAAGGAAACAGTCTTTGCAAACCCTGAACACAGCTTTCTCTGTATGCAAACGAGCCCGGAAGCGTGGACTGACACAGAGGCGACCCTGTAATACAATCCCTTCTGTGCAAATGAGAATGTTTGCGTGGGGTAGCAGGCTCCTTGCCTGAGACTCCCATTCAGGGGAACAGAGTCAGGCCTTGGCCTTTGACTGCAGTCTGCCCAGAGGTCGGCAGCCTCTCAAGACCCAAGGACACCAAATTAACTGCTGATAGAAAGCCAAACTTGTGGCTGTTTGGGTTTTTGCTTGTCTGTTTATGTTTTATATGGCATAACGTTTAGCGTGCAAGACTGGGGTTCAGCAACATTGGTCGGAGGCTTACATGAGAATCAGGGCATCTCAGCTCTGAACTTGCTAGTACCCACTCATTCCCAGGCAATCGCGTAAGATCTTAGCACCTCGGTTTTCCTGTCTCTAAAGGGTTGGGGAGTGTTTCAATGCCAGCTCTGATGCCTTGGGACGGTACTGTGAGATTAAAAACATATATCAGAACCCATGAGCTGCCAATGTGTCACAAATGTGAGCACTGTCCACTGTCTCTGTACTGGCGTATTTGAAAAAATTCAAGTTGTCTGGATATAATTCTGCTTGACTCCTTAAGAGAAACAAAAATTAGCAATCTGCTAGATAGGGCAGCCCAGCAAAGAGACAGACCATGGTGTGGTAATTCTGCTAAGAGCGTCATTGGCTATGATGACCACTTGAACTTGCTCAGACACCAAACCAAGTGTTCAGACTTCATCACACCTGCACTCTCTGTGAAGGCAGGAAACACGCTTAGTGGTTTGCCGTTCTTCCAGAAGTACTATGTCTTGTCTAGAAGAGTTGGATTTTAAACGGCTTTTTAAGATTACTCGGACTTGCAAAACTCTCTGCTCATCTCGATAATTCCCAGTCAAATAACTTTTAAATTTTTTTTTTGCATTATCTCTGCCTAGATTGGATGTTCTCCTTCTGACTTTGTTTTATTGTAGCTCTGATGAGTTTACCTCCACATCCAAGAGGGGAAGATAGCTATCAAATACCCCTTGGAGATGCCCAGCGCATGCACACTCTG
>JABTXL010006712.1:13466381-13498835 GCA_025134845.1 Neodon shergylaensis
ATAGCTATCAAATACCCCTTGGAGATGCCCAGCGCATGCACACTCTGCAGTGCAGACACAGCATGCTTCTGCATCTACTCCAGCCACCCTCATCAGAGCTAGTTTCGTCCTCTCTGTCTCAGGGATGTCCTCAAATGCCTGCCGACCACATTTTTCTATAAAGAACACCTCAGATCGTCACCTTCCTAATTCATCCTTGTTCTGGATGCTAAGATCTGAACAATGCCATCTTCCACTCCAATAGAGCAGCTCCCTGCAAGTGGTGCAGGGCCCTTGTGTTCCCTGGAATCTGCCTTTGGGATAGCTATGGCTTCCACCTGTGCTTTATTGCTTTGCTGTCAGAATCCCACCCCTTTCAACACGTGGTGTAATTCCTTCTTCTCCTGAGAGGCTCTCAGGGCCAGAGCTGATCCAGTGTAAACAAACACTGTATGTTTATCCTTGTCCTTGTACGGAACTTAATACACTGCTGCCTGGCTGTCCGCATTCTTCCTCCCAAATAAGAGAACCTGGATAGCAAGATCTGCCTCTCTAGCCATGACATTCAGCTTCTGAATTCATTAAGTTCCTCGCTTTTTTTTTTTCTGGGTGAGATGACAGGAGTCCTGCATGGCTGAGAAGCTGAAATACCAAAGAGCTACCCAGATGCCCTACCTTGCAAGGACTATCCCTCCGATTCTTTCTCTTGTGATGATGTTACTTCAGGACTCCAAAGTGCTTTTTCCATAGACACTTTGGCTGTAGCTGACTCTTTAGAAATTGTATTATAAAACCACTCTGCTCTGGCGAAACCGGGATACTAGTACAGCAGTAAAAGCTATGGGTTCACGTTCATAAAGGTACCCTAGCTGAAACTAGAATAGGACGAAAAGCGGTGATACCTGGCACCTTTCCTTAACAGAGCATTTGGAGAATCAAAGAACACCTTAATGTTGACTACCATGATTATTAACATTGGCCAAATGCACTGCAGAGACAAGGTCATGAAGGGAAGAAAGTTGATCAAGCAAGTATACCCCGAGTTCAGTAAGACTATGCAGGGGTAGACATGGCCCTTGAACCCGGCATCCCATGACCAGTGGACCAGACAAGGAGATTGTCACTTAGCATTCACCCAAACCTGCTGGGCCACCTGGAGCAAGTCCTGTGGCCACTGCAAACATTAGCTTTGCCATCTGCAAGTTAGCTCTGTTTTTTTTGTCTTGCATATTCTGAGCCTGTTCTCATGTATGTGTGTGCACTTGCTGTATGAGTGATGGGAACACAAACCTTTTATTCTCTGACAAAAACAAATTGCCTACTGGAGCCAAGTTCGTGCCTATGTGTGGTCAATGCTCACTTTAAAGCCCATTCATGCATGCTGCCCTTGTTATTCCACAAGGGATTATTCCACGAGTTTCTTTGTCCTGGCCTTGTTTCTGTTCTTCTCTTTCCCTTACCTTTGCAAGAGAAGGCTGTATTGATCATATTTCTCAGTTCATCCGTAATGCTGCCATTAGTCCCATCTAAGGCCTCTCTGTTTTATATAATCCTGTAATCATCTTCTGGCTGCTACACTTCCCACTCCTGTTCCCTCCCCACAAGAGTATCCATCCAACATGCTAACCACGCATCATTTGGGTTAAATATACTTTTATAAAATGTGCACTTTTGCTTTGTGTATATCTATTTTAAAATCTCTACCATAGGTCTCAGGTTGTATATTTTTACTTTCCTGGGGAAGCTGACGGGGATGGATGCCCCTTCATCACATCCTCCCTCCTACCTCTGAGAATGACTGAGAGCCAAGAAGACCTGCTGGTCCTGTGCTCTGCACAAGATGAAAAAGCCCAAAGGAGCCACCCTCCCAGCAAATGGAAGGGAAACGCTGCGGAAAGACGGAGAGTGCAAACTTTGCTGCAGAACTCCCTACATCCAAATCCTGTTTGTCCACATTGTGTGGCTGCAGGCAGATGACTCAGCCTCACAAAAACCTCCACTTCTTGGTCTGTAAAATAAGGGGAAGAGTAAAACAAGAGGAGTTTGTGATGACTGTGGATGATAGGCTCAGAACAATGGCGGCTAGCCCTGAGTAAATTCTGAGTGAGTGACAGCTGAGGTTACTGATAAACACTCAGCAACGCAGCCATAGAAGCCAAGTTCCCCCAGGTCTCACGTGGGAGAGCTAATTCAGAAGGAACAGCTAAGGAGAAGCTAAGAGCTTTAAAGACATGCGTGTGTGTGTGTGTGTGTGTGTGTGTTTGAGAGCATGGAAAAATTTTCTCATCATTAACCCTTCAAGTCCCTAGAGTAAAAGGTCCAGTATAAAAATACAAGGGTCAAAACTGGCCATTTCTACACAGAACAGTCTTCCAGGTCTAAGATCTTCCTCCCCTTTCTCTTCCCTTTGTTAAAATAGGAACTTTGAGGACTATGTCTCAACCTAGCTTTCCTCACTTCCAAATAAAAGGCTCATGTACCTGTAAAATTTGCCATTGATCTGATGTCAACTCCGTCAGAGTGTTGTACCCAGGCCAATTGCTAATACCATGTTTGCTATTCAAGGAAACTAAAAGCTACAGAAAGTTAATTGGTGCCTAAGAGGTGTACAGGCCAACTGTCCCGCTGTTCTTTTACGTGTGAGGAAGCGGGGCAGATGAAGTGGCTCCGCCCCTGTCATTTATTTTGAGCATCATGTGTTCCACTAGGCACCTGCGTTCCACTAGGATCACACATATAACTCTGTGACTGACTCTGATGTCGCCTCCAAGTTCATAGGCATCTGCATGGAGACAGAAGTGGAAGTCAGGCTTGGCATTTCCATAGGGCCAAGAAAGTCTCCCCAATCACATCTAGAATCACTGTCCTAGAGAGGAATAAGCTCAGTCACATGTCACCGAACCCCAAAGCCTCTCCCATCGCCTCGCCAGTAACCTTTAAAGGGAAACAAAGATCCGCAGTCAGTGCCCTTCAGCGATGTGAACTCTGGACTGTGTGTCTAAGCAGCCGGAGCCAGGTGAGTCACAAAAGTGACGCCCAAAGCCACAGCGATCAGAGCCTGAGAGTGAAAACCCCAGCCCACCCGCCCGCAGCATTAGCTCAGGGACCCAAACTGTTCTTCCTCAAAGAGATGGCTTTCAACAGGACTAATGATTCATGTGAGATCAGAAAATCTGGTATGCTTCTATTAATACCTTCCAAACTGGCTCAACTGCCCGTGCGAATGTTCACAGGCGAGATGCTATCTGCAGACTTTTCAACAGGAGGAAAATCTGAATTTTTCTTTTGTTTCTTCATATAATATTTGAACAGTTGTGTTTTCTGTTTAGTTCATTATGTGTGTGTATGATACAGAGAGAGAGAGAGAATAAACAATTTAGCTTTGCATTTTTCACACTAAGGTGTGCAAAAATAATAAATATATAGAATCTTATGATTCCAGAAGAATTCAGAAATAGATATATTTGAAACTTTCATTTTCCTTACCGTTCTGCCTGTTCAAGATGTATACTGAAATTTTGTCATAATTTTCTGCCTAATTTCAGGTTTTATAAGTTTCTTTCTATCCAATCAACTGCATTTATTAAGACATAATTAACCTATTTCCCCATTTAATCACCTAAGATATATAAATCCCTACTCACAGCTCTAGATCAGCTTGTAATCAATGTTATCAAACTGAATTAATTTGACTCTAATCAAAAGCAAAAATACCATGACATTCTAGTTAATGAAGGCAGTTTTATTTTCAGAAATGCATGATGCCTGTGGAGCTTTTTGAAAAAATAAAAATAAAAGTAATTTTAAAATTCTTCTAGCCACCTTTAAAGACCCCCAGGTCTCAGGTTCCCTAAAAGGCAAACCATTCTGGACTGAGAGTCTCATCACATAAGGGGCCAAACCGTAGAAGTTAAAAGGCCTTGAATAGGAATGGGAGCCTTTAATTGGTATCTATTTCCCAAATATATGTGTATATATATGTTTAAAGCTTAGACATGAGCGCAATACTTGTCTTCTAATGTTTTCATTTCCCCATCTGAAATAAAAGAACATTTTGAACAAAGAAAAGTAGCCATCCACAGTTCCTCTGCCCAGCACGTGTAGGAGGGAAGCAACCTGTTTATTTTTTCCTTCAAAGTAAGCCTTGTGGTATTAATAGTTCAGCATTCCTTCTGAGCCCCAGATAAACTCAAGCTGTTTGAGGATTTAAAAAATGCCAAAATTTCATCTAGACCAGATTAGTGCTATTTCATGTGATTTGAATTTAATAAAACCTGGAGGCTGGGGTGGGAGAAGAATTCAAGACCGGAGGAAGAAAATTATTTTCAATTATGGGTCAGTGAACAAAGTCAAAAGTTTTGACTCAAGCCCTCAAGAGAACCAATGTCCGTTTCAACTGAAAACAAAAAACAATTGGTATCAATTTGTGGTAAATTACACCCACATACTTTTTGCTTCTAGTTTCAGGCTAGGTGTTTGGTGTGGCCTTCCTTAAGAAACAAGCATATAACTTGATAGCCGAGACCTAAGTTGATTTGACTAGTGGTTCTCGACCTTCCTAATGCTGCGACCCTTTAATGCAGGTCCTCATGTTGTGGTGCCCCCAATCATAAGGTTATTTTCATTGCTACTTAGTAACTTCAACTTTGCTACTGTTATGAATCATAATGCAAATATCCAATAGGCAGGATATCTGAGACACCCTCTCCGAAGATCAGGAACTACAGCTTGAAAACCACTGGACTAGACAAATTGTAACTTTAATCAGGATACAAGTTCTTGATGAAACTGACTTCACAGGCCAGTTATATATCTTTTACTCTGGAGTTTCTAGCAAAATTGAATGGGATGTTGTTCGCAATGCTCCCCTTAGGGTATTAATGTAGCTGGCTCTGTGAGGTTATAATCGCACGAAACAATTAATATCACTAAACAAACACAAGCAACAAGAAACCAGAGGCAGCAGGGATAGGCTACTTGTGCAGTAAGCAACAGCACGCACGCATTCATACTAAGATGATCTCTACGGTTAAGCACTGATGTTTTATGCTTACAATGCATTCCAAACTGATCCCAGAATGAGGGAGAAGGCTTCCAAACTATTCCTGTCTGTCACCCTAAAGCACTGACTGGGAAGCAGATGTTGTGGACTGACAATACCACGTCTGTCTGTAATAACAGCCAGGTACTTGGGAAGCCAAGCAAAGATCAGGGGGCAATTAATTAATTAAGCAGCCGAAATGGAAGAGATGATGGACGCACAGAGAATTTGGTATCTGAAAATTGTCCTTATTTTTATCTTTCTTATAATCATTGTATATCTATAGAGAGAGAAATGCATGCTGTACATGTGAGAGTACATGTGTGAAATGTGATATTTGTATGAAATGTGTGCTTGAGAGTGTGTGTGTGTGTGTTTGCATGTCATAGTTCCTTTTAACCCACAGGGTTTTCACCCACTGGACCACTTCACTGTCCCTGCTGTCTGCAAACCCACACACTATACTCTATAGTCTAATCCAGAGACATTAGCTGACTTTCCCTGCTATCTGCAAACCCACATACACACCCTATAGTCTAACCCAGAGATGTTAGCTAAAGGCTGAGAGAGTGCCATTCTCAATTGGTACCCCCCATCATGCCAGAAGTTCCTAGTGACATTTTTTTTTTTTAAATACCAACTGGGGCTGGAGAGATGGCTCAGAGGTTAAGAGCATTGCGTGCTTTTCCAAAGGTCCTGAGTTCAATTCCCAGCAACCACATGGTGGCTCACAACCATCTGTAATGAGGTCTGGTGGTCTCTTCTGGCCTGCAGGCATACACACAAACAGAATATTGTATACATAATAAGTAAATAAATAAATATTTTTAAAAAAATACCAACTGAAGGGAGTGTTCTTACATCTACACTAGCTGAAGGCACTTCATCTCTGCCACTCTGAAACTGAGCGGAAGAGCCACAGGCTGTTCATCGCCTCCCACTTTAGTTACGTGTTATTTATGATCACTGAAAACTCTTAGGTGTGAAGGCGGTCGCATTGACAACTGTCAGTTGTACCAAGTAACCTCAAAAGCATTGAGCAGCTGTGGGCCCTGTGGTACTTTGGATGCAAAGTCAATGACTGAAAATGATGATTGAACTGGTCTTTTTTTGTTTTTGGTTTTGTTTTTTCGAGACAGGGTTTCTCTGTGGCTTTGGAGCCTGTCCTGGAACTAGCTCTTGTAGACCAAACTGGCCTTGAACTCACGGAGATCTGCCTGTCTCTGCCTCCCAAGAGCTGGGAAATCTGGCGTCAGCTAGCTGTATCTTTGAGGAAAGTAGAAAAGAAGAAAGGCAACAACTAGAGAAGTAACAGAAACTTAACAATACTAATATGAATCTCCAGACCAGCTGTTCTCAACCTGTGGGTCACGACCCCTTTGGGGTCAAATGACCACTTCACAGGGGTTGCCGAAGACCATGGAAAAACAAAGCTGTTTGCATTATGATTCATGACTAGGAAAATTACAGTTACGAAGTAGCAATGAAATAATTTTCTGGTCAGGGGTCACCACAATGCGAGCAACTGTATTAAAGGGTCAAAGCATTAGGAAGGTTGGCAACCACGGCTCTAGACTGAAACAAACTGCGAAGTCCTCAGCATAAAGGATAAGCTGCCTGGCAAGATAACAGCAGGTGGAGGTGCTGCTGCCAAGCCTAACAGCCTGAGTTCAATTCCCAGGGCCGACACAAATGAAAAGAGAACCACTTCTCACAAGCTATGCACACCTCGGACGCCTGCATGCACACCTCAGACGCCTGCGTGCACACCTCGGACGCCTGCGTGCACACCTCGGACACCTGCGTGCACACCTCAGACGCCTGCGTGCACACCTCAGACGCCTGTGTGCACACATAAATAAACAACTAAAATAAAGGCACTATTGTTTTAAAGGACGAACAACGATCCACACTAAAATCTATCAGACATTCCTAAAAACAGAGATGACACAATTATTAGCAAAGAACAGAAGCATCATATGTAAAGGAAATGAAACCAAGACACCTTGGAAAACTCAACAGCCACGCTGCACAGAAGAGACAGAACCGTTGCCATCTTCAGAGTTCTGAGGGAAGCGGTATTCGAACTAAAATCGTATTGCCAGCCAAACCATCAATCGAATGTAAAAATAAAGACATTTTCAAATACACAAAAGGCCTAGAATCCTATCATATGGTTTTTCTCTTGTTTCTAGAGGATATGGCCCAGAAAAATAACATGCAAAATAAGATAAAGAGGCAGGAGGATCAGGAGCTACAGGCCAGCCTCAGCTGCACGGTGAGTCATAGGTCAGCCCAGGCTACGTCAGATCCTGTCGCAAACGCACAAACAAAAAGAAAAGCGTGTAAAAGACAGGGAAGGGATGAAAAAAATCCAGAATACAGCAGGTAGATTAGAGCAAGAGTATGAGCTGGAGGGCTCAGGGAGAGAGACCTTTTGGAGCTCCAGGCCTGACCAATTATCAAAATATTTCACCAGTTGAGGGGACTGGAAAATATATTAAGTGCGGTAACCGAGACCCAGAAACAAACACCATGTGGTCTCCTTCATGTGGATCCCAGCTTTGAATGCTGAGGTTTCTGTATGGAATCTGGAGTCGCTGTACAGCTCGGGAAGCTAGAAGGGGCCTGTGAAAGGGAGGGAAGAAATTGGAAGGGGAGAGTCACATGATATGAAGCTGGCTGGATGAAGGGGAGACTGGGAGTTAAAAGGTTAAGCAGGGATGGGGGCAGGGAGGTAGAGAGAGAAGAAGGGTTGGGTAGGTTAAGCAAAAGAAGGACATATGGAAAACCCCTATGGAAACCCACTCTTCTAAGTTAAGTTACAAATAGAACTTAAAATTAGAAGGTGTTTGCACGCAGATATCCTGCATGGGCGGACAATGATTTCCCCAGAAGACAGGAGCTATTAGATTAAATCTCAGTGGTAGGCATGTTCCAGAGGAAGGAGTTTCAAGCCTGGTGACGGAAACCTGGTCATAAGCCCAGGAAGTCACAGGCCCTAGGGAGGAACCTATTACTCTTATTTTGCTAAACGTCTCAACATACCACATATCAAACAACCTTCTAAAGGTTCATCCTTATACCCAAGTTTGGTGCTGCCGTCAACCTTGGCCGAAGACCAGCCTCTCTGTAGCAGACGGCAGTAAATGCACAGATTCCTGGCTCTTCAAAGTGCTGAGTCTCTATTGAGGGCGCAGCCCTAAGTGAGACAACTAATGCTCCCCTCCCCCACTGAAGCTTAGGGACCATCTCAGAAGAAGGGTAAAAGAGATATAAGAGCAAGAGGATGAGGAGGCATGCCAGGAAGGGCTATGTCCTGAGAAGGGGCATCACATAACCATCGCACTCATAAACTACAGCTGTGGCTACGCACGACGTTGAATCAGCAAGGTCAGTCAACATTCCCACGGGCAGTGCGGAGTGGACTCAGTGGTTCCTTAACAAAGAAAGGAGAAGATGTGGAGAGGGACCGAGGCAGGTTGAGGGCCTCGCCGGGAGTGGGAGGGAGAGTCTGGCGCATTCTTGGGGGAACAGAAAGAGGAACCTGGGGGTGCTTATGATCAAGATGCATTGCTTGCATGTATGAAAATGTAAAAGATAAACAAAGGATATTCTATCAAAGAGATTTCACCATTTGAATGTGAAATGGGAGATGTTTAGCAGAGCTGAATGAGCGTGAGGTAGGAGGAAAAGAAACAATGAAAATTAAAAATGAGGTAATCTCAGGTTTCTGCACATGCATCATGCATGCACATGGACCCACACGCATGGGAACATGCATGCATATCATGCAAAATGCACATGAAGAAAGAAATGAGGTGGCAGAGGTGAATGGGTGATCACTTTCCCCAGGAGGAAGATGGCTTCTGAGACAAATGAGGAAGAAGAAGAAACTGGTGCACTTGGAAGTCAGCTCGGCACTGTCTGTGAGACCAGGGTCACGTATGTCCTTTGGCCAGCAACTCCGTTTGGGCAATCCATCCTGAAGAAGGCCTGCTCTGTGTGTGCAGATGTGTGCACATTCTGTTCTCTGCAGCCTGTTCCACAGCACAGGACACTGGTGTCACACAGTAGGGTCCCCACAAGGAAGGGGATGCTCAGAAGCCACCACCTGAGAGATTCTGATTGATAATTCAAATTCTAAACTGAACACATGATCCAGCTGAAAACAAAAATAAAAACAAGGTAATTATTATCTGCAGTAAAAATGGAAATTTCTAATGTATAGAAGATGTAATTACTCATACTGCTCAGCTCAGAGGTAAACAACAGGCACCACCCATATTAAACCAAATGTAATTTAACCGTAATTTTTATAAATTGCCAGTAGAATTATAGGAATGGACTCAAGGATGCAGAAAAACTCAGTATGACTGCTGCACAAAAACTAACAGTAAAGGAAACATCAGATATCACTTATAACCAAGAAGGGAAATGCTGGAAAAACCAACTGAAAGAACGAACGCTCTAGACGTAAGGCCTCTACACGGAGAGGCCACGGATTGACTGAGGAGGTGGGAATTGCTGTTTTCATCATTGGTCTTTAAATACAGCCTGATTTTTAACCAGATCAAGTGTAATACTGACACAAAAATGGCTTTAAATAAAGACATCTAAAAGGGAAAAGATGAACACACACTCGCGAGAAAGGCTCTAGAGTCAAGCATAGTGACAGACACCAGGAACCCCAGCACTCGGAAGGTAGACTTGTGAGGATCAAGAGTTCAAGGCCCTCTTCAGCTACACAGTTAAGTTCAGGAACAGTCTGGACTACATGAAGTCCTGTCTCAAAAAAAAAAAAAACCAAAGAGGAAGAAAAAAGGGAAGATTCTAAAGAATGATTCTAGAAATAATAATGCCAGCACAGATGTCATGCATGCTTACTGTCTGCTACTGTTGTCCAAACACTTAATATATACTCGCTTCATTAAATCTCATAACATTTTGACAGTCTGATCTTCTCGCCTCCACCTCCCAATGACTAGGATTGCAGGTGTGTATTATTAACACAACTGACTGAAACCTCATAATGCTCTCTCTCTCTTTCTCTTCTTTTAAAGACTTATTTTATCATTTTTAATTGTGTATAGGTTTGTGTGTCTGCATGCAGGCATGTGCATGAGTGCAGGCACCTCCAGCAGCCAAAGGCATAAGACCCCCTGGAGCTGGAATGAACAGATACTTGGGAGCCACCTGACATGGGTGCTGGGAATTGAACTCAGGTCCTCTGAAATAACAACAAGTGTTATTAACCATTGAGCCATCTGGCCAGTTCCTCATAACATTCTTAAGAGTCCATTTCGTCGAAGAAACTGAGGCACGGTTAAAGCCAAGTAAGTTTAAAATCCATGTAATAGTAAGCATAGTAAACACGTGAGCTGAGACAGAAAGCTCTGGAATCCGGGTGGAATACTACTAATTATTCTTTTAAAGAAAATTATTGCTTTTGTTTTCGATTTTGGTTCACTTGGTTTTCTTTATGACTTTGATACGTGGTTTCACTGTATAGCTCAGGGTGGCTTTTAGTTTGCTGCTGTATTGTCTAAGCTGACCTTGACCTCATGGAAAACCACTTGCCCCAGTCTCCTCAGTGCTGGGCCTGTAGGCATGTGCTACTATTTTTATTTTCTTCTCTCCTTCTTCTTTTTTATGCTCCATGAATTATCAATGATTCTAGCACACAAAAATTACATTAAAATAAACAATTATTTAATTTATTTAAAAGAATGTTTTATTTGTAAGAATTTTAGGGCAGGTATTTTTCTTATTATACATTGTTTAAGTTAGAAGATAACTATTCATCGTGAAAGAATTTATCTAAAAATCAGAAAATCACAAAGAGCAGTGTATCTCCCTCCCAAAATTTTAAGTTCTGCAGATCTCTGGAGCTAGACAGAGAGGTTGGAAGGCTACTAAAAAAAAAAAAAAAGTTGTATAGCGTTTGAAACATTTAAGTTTGAAGCTGTTTATCACATGTTTATCACAGCAAGCACACAATTCCTGTGCGTGAAGTATCATTTCCCTATCCGTGGTCGGCAAACAGGCACCTCACACCAAACACTCAACATGAACGAGGAACACAACTGTCCCACTCTTTACTGCCCTTGCGCCAGTTGGCCAAGTAATGCCGGGCAAACCAAGAGATGATCTAGATGCATACCCCCACCCAGGTGAGCACAATTTCCATCCATTTGTCAGAGACCTTGATCACATCTGAATCACATATGGGGCGATGTTCTATCTCCCAGGTCTCTTGCCAAAGCTGCACAGTTTGTTCAGACCTCTGAACGGTAAGAAGTGCTGTAAATGAGTTACTTTGCTGCATTTTCTGTTCCAAGAACATTTAAGGGAAAGACCTTGATGCTCCTTTATCTGTGCTACATGTAAATTCATTTACTGTGTATCAGGACACATTCAGAAGCATGCAGTAGCATTACCGTCCTCAGAGATGAGAGCGGCCACGAAACTTGCTAAAATCAAACATTGGGATCCCACCCAGTAGGACTCCAATCCGCTTGTATTAACAGATGTCTCTAGGATCCAGTGTGTTGTCCATGGTTTCTCTTGTCCCCAAGACTGAAGGTAAATACTACAGATTCAGACCTATGAAATATTTTTCAAAGGTCAGATATCTTTTCTTGGCAAGAGGTCTGAGAGCCCTGATGAGAAATGATCACCTCAAAGAATGGCTCGAGATGGGCCTTGCCTTTCATTAAAAATCACATATCCTAAAGATCAGGCTAACATTATGAGAATCGTCTTGGGGATGTAGGGACAAGTGCGGTGTTTAAATCATTTAAATGGTCCCTTAAGTTTTCCTTAGTTTAAACATAATTCCTTTACAAGTTGACGGCACTTCCAGCCTTGAAGGCTTCTGCATACATTTGATGGCCTGCAGTTTCCCCTACCTTTGCAAGAACGTTAGTTATCTTCCAGCAAGCCTTGACAGCATCGCGCAGTCGACACGTCTATGGGAGGAAATGGCTTCTGGCATAAAATATTGTTTTAAGCATTTAAGGCTTGCTTTGCTAATCTTTCATGTCTTAAAATTTAGGACCCCGCGGCGACATTATGGGAGAGCGGTTGTCTATGATTTGCACAGCTAAATTTGGCTTCGGGGTTGTCCAATATGCAAGTATATTATTTGGAATAATAGTTAATAACAAGTTTCCAAGCAAGTCGGAAATAGAGCCACTATCATTTAAAAAGCCGGAGCCAAAATGCAACTGCCTCTCCGGCAGGATAATGAGGTGATGAGGAAGACCTCTTTCAAACCAATAAACCACACCATCCTTCAGTCAGCTTGGCACCCGCTACCTTGAACGTCAAGTTGCTCACCCATCACAATGCGAGCGCTAAGAATAGACCCATTACCACCAGCAAGGGCTTGAGCTAAACAGCTGGTTCTTGTGTCTGAGTTCTTCAGGGAATGAGGACTACAATAGAAGCAGGCTCTGGCTCCGGTTGAAAACCAGAGCGAGCTGCTGGATTACAGCAGGCAGTGGCTTTAAGTCTCCGAAATTTGAGGTCACCTGGAATAGCTCCTTTGATGCTGCCTCCAGCAAAAGCTTTCCTGGACCCCTGCCGCACAGGTTTTATCCTGGATATTCTCCATCCCTCCAGGGTCCCTTTCTATTCTTCTTGCTGAACTGGAGCACACTGCCCATTTCCTCCGGCCTCCTGCTGCTTTTGGCTTGTGGGAATGCCAGGCAAGTGACCAGAGGATGCTAGGAGAGAGAAGGTGGCCCACCCATTGCCCTGATATGGCAGTTTCCCCCTACTTAAAGGTCAGCACACATCTTTGGCCCCTGCTGCCAATAGTCCTATGCCCTTGTCCACACTATGAACCTTCACACCAATGGATGACTAGCGCTGGTCCTGATGGAGAGTCCTGGGGTTGCCACCACTCCTGTTCTTCCTTTGCAAACCTTCGTGGATGTTTTCCATTGCCCTTTGACTGTGTCATCACTTTCCTGTAGGCCTCTGACTGACACTACATTCCTCCTTTCTTATAAGTTTTCATTAAGTTCCATTGTGACATTTTCACACACATGCACACACACACAGAGACACACAGACACACACACACACACACAGATCACACTGCTGTACTTTGCTCATATCTGCCTCCCCACTACCCTTCTCCATCCATGCTCCTGGGGTCCACTTGTCTATGTTCTTTCCATCCCCCTTCTACTTTTATATCAGACAGATACTTAGACACATCAATAAACACATAGACTGATGTTTAAATTACAGCTAGAAGGCTAGATTGCACACATGAGAGAAAACATGCAATCTTTGCATTCATGAGTCTGGCTTACTTCTTTTAACATGGCCTTCAGTTCCCCTCATTTCTCCATGGTTCCACTGTTCGGAGTTGTGCACATCTGTAGACTCCATACCTTGGCTGTCATGGATAATACTCCAGTAAGCTTGGCTGGACAAGAGTCTCTGTTAGGTCCTTTCAGGGACATAGCAGGCAGCAGTGTAGCCTGACACATGGTAACTGTTGGAGTTTTTTGAGGACAACTGTACTGATTTCTACAGTAGCCCTAACGGTTCACGTTCTCTCCAGCAGTGCATCAAGAGTCTAATCATCAGCTTCCTTCCAAGCCTTTGCTGCTGGCTTCCCAACAGCCAAGCTGCCTATGGGAAGAAAGAACTTCAAAGTCCTCTTTGTTTCCATTTCTCTGATGGCTATCTCTGATGGACATTTTGCTTTTTACTTACCTACTAGCCATTTTTGTATGTGTGTTTTCTATTTTAGATTTCCTTGGTTGGTTTTGGTTTTGAGATAAAAGTCTTATGCAGCCCTGGCTGACCTCAGAGTTCATATAGCCAAGAAAGACATTGAATTCCTGGTCCTTTTTTCATCTGCCTCCTGAGTGGTGGGATTCTAGGCATGTGCTACCACTCCTGGCTTGTGTTTCTTCTTTTAAAACCTTGGCCAGCAAAGTGACTCAGCAGATAAAGCGAACTGACATCCCCAGAACCTACACTGATGGAAGGGCAAAAAACCAACCCTACAAGTTGTCCTCTGACCTCCGCACCACCGTAGTGCAGCCCGAGTGGAGGTGTGTATGCACACGTGTGCACACGCTCACATACACATACACGCTCTAAATAAATTCAATAAATAATCACTCAGAAAGGAATTTTCAAATGAAAACTGTCTGTCCAGATGTAAGAGTGACAGCAAGCAGTCCAATGAGGAGCAAAGAGGGCTGTGTTGCTGGTGATATCATTTGCAGATTTTCCGCTAGGCTCAAGGTACTGGTCTAGAAAAGCTGTTTTTCTCCTTTGTGCGGAAGGCAGTTATAAGCAGACTGTGATGGCAAAGCGAGAGGAGGGGCATCTCCATGGAGTCTGGCACCCTCTTTACCTGCCCTTCCTGCTACCCAGGCCCTAAGCACAGGTCTAGAGTCATTTTGACCCATCACACAGAGCCATAAGCTTCCTGTTTGATGTTAGCTAAGCCAGTAGGGATGGAGGGACCTGTCTCACACTGATGATGCTCAGATGTTAGCCAGGGCTGTGAGCTGTCTGTTGCTACTGCCAAAACTAGTCTGACTTTTAACTAAGTGCACACCTGTAGATTCTCTCCTGCCTAATCCCAGAAGATGAGAAATGATGCTGTTTCTGGAATTATAAAGTAAAAAATAACTATGCTAACCAAAATTTTCTTATTTCAGAACATGTGTCTTAGTTAGGGTTACTATTGCTGTGGAAGAGACACCATGACCACAGCAACCCTCAAAAAAAAAATTTAATGGGGTGACTTACAGTTCAGAGGTTTAGTCCATTATCGTCATGGTGGGGCATGACTGTGTGCAGGCAGACGTGGTGATGGAGCTGAGGGTCCTACATCTTGATTGGCAAACAACAGGAAGTGAACTGAGATACTGGGTGTGACTTGAGCATATCTGAGACCTCCCCCACAGTGACACACTTCCTCCAACAAGGCCATACACATTCCAACAAAGCCACAGCTCCCAATAGTGCAACTCCCTTTGGGAGCCATTTTCTTTCAAACTACCACCACATGACAATAGATTTCTTAGCCTGTCCAGATGAAAACATCTTACCATCTAAGTTTAAACTGACAGTTGCTTCCAAGGGCTTTGATCAATGCCAACAAAGCCTTTTCTATTTGATGTGCTGTGGATCTCTGTGTATGCAGGTGTGCTTGAAATATGAGTGTAAGGGCATGCATTGTCTGCCTGGTTTGGCATGGTAAGAGAGATGTCAGGCTGGTTACAAGTGTGCAGCCTGATTTGTAACCAAACCCTGAGCGCTTTTAAAGAATAATAAAACATTTTATAAGCTAAAAAAAAAAAAACACCTGTCTGATTTATTCATGGATCTATTGATCGAGTTACTTGAATTCTAGACATTGATCGCAGGCAAATGTATAGTTGGGCAAACTTTTTTCTAATTTCGTAGGCTGTCTCTTCATGCTGGGGGGTGTTTTCTTGGCAGAAGCTTCTTGATTCCAGGCCCTCTTTATCGACTCTTAGATTAATTTCTGTGCTATGGGAATGCTTTTCGGAACATCCTTGCTTACTGTTGTTATTAATTGCTATATTGTTTTCCTAAGGCCTTTGACAATATATAAATAGATAGCAGACCCTGATGCACAAGAGTCTGAGTGCATGTATTGATATTTATCTATTCATTCATTATCTATAGATTGTTCATATAGACCCAGTATCAAGGGCTGAGGGTAGAACTGAGGTGTAAGCATAATTTCATCTCCAGCTTATGACACGTATTATGTCACCTTGAACACATTGCTTCCATTCTCTGATCTTAACTATTGTTGTGTCAAAGTCTTAAGAATCCTATTATTATTATTACGATTATTATTGAGAATTACAGTACTCTTTTCATATAAATTGCATGACACATAATAAGTGCTTAATAAGCCTGTGTTTCCCTCCTCCCAGAATTGTGGCTTCCATACAAAGGAAATCCTGAAATTCCGTGGACATTCGGCTTCTTTTTCAAGAGTCTTCAGTGTGTTGAGGCAATGGCTTCAAGATCAGAAACTCTGACACCAGAGTCTTGCAGTATGCAGGCCAGCCTCTTAGCTGCCTTCATTCTGACTCAGCAACCTGCTCAATTTTACCAACTAACAAGAAAATGCTGAGGCCAAAGAGATTCCCTTGCCAATTAAAAGTGCTTACTGCTCTTACAGAAGACCTGAGTTCCATTCTCAGCCATTGCCACTGGGGGGCTGACAACTGCCTTTACAACCCCAGCTCCGGAGAGCACAGCACCTTCTCCTGGACTCCATGGGAACTGCATTCACAAAGGCATATTCCCACTCACAGACAAACACCTACACACAACTAAAAGTAAAAAAAAAAATCCATCTTTTGGGAGTGCCTCAGCAGTTCAGAGCACTTGCTGCTCTTGCAGAGAAACTGGGTTTAAAATCCAGCACCCACATGTTACATATCAGCTCATAACCATCTGCAACTCCAGGGAGTCTGACACCCTCTTCTGACCACCACAGGTACCAAGACACACATGCGGTGCATACACACACCTGCAGGAGAAACACTCGCACCATCAAATAAAATAAAAACTAGACCTAAAGCAACCATGCTTTTAAATGCATGTTTTTTTTTTTAATCTAGAAGCAAGAAGAAACTTCTGAGGGTGATTTGTAAATTTGCTGCTTTGATTGTAAAAACAGCTTGAGTCTAAAGATGTTTATTATTATATGTCAGTTGTGCCTCAAGAAAGTTATGTTAAAGTCATGCAAGAAAAGGAATGTTAAGAGGGAAAATATATATTGACTTGTGCAGCTACGCTCTGCACATTTTACTTTATATGATTTATATCTCAATAAAGTGTCAACAGATATAGCAGAATGACAAATTGTGAACCCAGTTTGGGATTTTTTATTTAAGAAATAGAGAGTATTAGAACTCTTTTGCATGTTCTGTATCTTCATGCAATTCCTGGAAAAATAAATAAAAACCTAATGACAACCACCGCCGATGGTCCAGAGAGCAGAGAAGGGAGCTAAGCTACCCCACAGATCCCTTTCTCTTTCAACTCTGTGGAGATAAAAAATAAATGAAGACAACTTCAAGAGAGTTTACTGTCTGGACGATTGGGGATGAAATAGACACAGGGAAGAGAAAAGCCAAACTAGGCAGTTCCTAGGCTCCAAAACATTTTGAAAGTACAAACAAGAAATGTGCATTGAAAAGTTCGCTGTGCTCGGGGATGACGTTGTTCACATCCTAAAAACATGGAGAAGGAAGATCTGGACCATGTGCCACCAGCCATACAACTTCCTGTCTGTCAGGAGTAAATGTTTCACAAAGCATTAGTCCCTCAGTACATATGGGGGATTGGTTCCCATGCTTATTACCCGCTCCCTCCCCCAGGTACCCAAATCCTCAGATGCTAAAGCCCTCTCTACTCCATATATAGAGACTTTACTAGTTATACTTAAAATTCAACAAACCCCAACATTATGTTAAGTACTCCTGCTATGATACCAAATCAACCAGATATTAGCATACATGAGAGACATGCACATGCTAAGCACATTCACAGACTTCTAGGAACCCAGGAAGGCATGTGTAGAAGATGAGGCTCATTCCCTCCTGGGGGACTTGGTAAGTTGTCAGTTCCTCAATGAGTAGGACCAAAGAGATAGGACAAGCCAGATGACTCTGGGAACTTTAACTAATTCTCTAATTCCCTGACACACCCATACCACCAGCATCCACAACAGCTGGAAGGGAGGTGGGCACAACTTATCTTCAGCCAGAGAGGGAGCTAACATGGTCCCAGTATGGCCTGCCTACTCCTCTTGCTCATCTCTTAGTCAGTCCCAGGCCTTCTCTAGATGGCAAGGCTCCTAGAACCAGGCCTTTCATCTCCTCCTTCCTACCAGCGGCCACTCTCCTCAAGATTTGGTTCCATCTGCCTCTGTTTCCTAGGTTCCAGCTAAAACACTCCATTTTCCATGTGGATTCATGTCTTACAGTCCTTATACTAGGGTGTCACTGTGTGTCTTCAAATAACTGACAGCCGTTTCTGTCTGCCTAGAGGCTACCAATTCACGTATCAGCAGCCCTTGCAGCCTCTGAAACTTCTGAGGAACAACTTGCCTCTGCCAACTCCTGGGACCTCACACATCCCTTAGCTTGTGGCAGCATCACCGTCATTTCTGTCCCAAGTTGTTTTCCTCTCTGCCTGTCTTTTCTTATAGGGACAGCAGCAGCGTTGGAATGAGGTCCCACCCTATTGCAATATCATCACATCCTAACATGTGAATTGCCTGCTCAAGCATTGTTTTCCACATTCACAGAGATGTCAAGATGTCAATATGTCTTCGTGGAGAACAGGGACACAAAGCAACTAGGGCAGCCTGAATATCTGCATTTTACTGAAAGAGACCTGCATCATACAAACAAGTTACTTTTACTCATCAAAGTCATATTCTTTAACCTCCCTTTCTGCACAGAGATGAACAAAGAAGTGTAGAGGATAGAAAAACCACTTCCTTCCACCTTGGGGAGGAAGATCAGAGGCATGGGTATGGAAGCAGAGACGGGCCACCTGGCTGTGGACCCGGCCCTACCGTGTTCCTTCTGTTACACCACACAAGGTTTCTGCTCTCCCAGTCCAACTCAGACTGCAGAAAGGTGCGCTAGGTGGAACACAAAAGGTGGCCTCTTTGGTGGGGACTCCAGCCAGGCTCGCTGCCACACCCAAGTCAGTTAACCCAGCGTCAGTTGGTGGTAGCGGGGAAAACCCCCAGTGGCGACATGAAATGATGATATCTCCATGCTAAAAAGGATCCAAGAGACCTTGTTCAACTCTTAGTCCACAGTCAGGGAAGCCGGGGACAGACAAGTTACAGTACTTAACAAAGAGGAAGAAGAGTTGAAGTCTACCCTTCCTTCTTTTATACCCTCCAAGTTATCATCGCTTCAGAGGAGGTTTAAGAGTTATGAAGACAGAAAGAATGGTAGCAGACTTTTCATGGTGTCTAGGTGGGCTATCTCTACTTCTACAGGTGTCAAAACTACTACTTCTATGGATAGCCAACCAAGACCATCCGGGGTCATGGGGAAGACAGATAGATGGAAGAAGAGGTAGAGAGAAAGAAAGAAAGAAAGAAAGAAAGAAAGAAAGAAAGAAAGAAAGGAAGAAAGGAAGAAAGAAAGATAGATGGGTAGGTAGGCAGACAGACAGACAGAATCTTTGCAAAAATAAATGCAGTCTGGTCTCCTCTAATGGCTGATGTTTGTCATCAACTTGACCAGAATGAATGATCCCTAGAAAACTGGTAGAGTGTAATTCTAGATATGTCTATGAGAGTGTTTCTAGATGTGATTGACGTTAGGATAGGTGAACTGATGCGAGAAGATCTACCTTGAATATAGGCACCTCTATCTAATAACCTGAGGACCCAGATGGAACAAAAAGCTCAGAAGCAGAAGAGGAGAGGTGGCCCACACATGCAAGCTCAGTTCTGCAGACTGCCACTGTCTGCAGACATCAGACACCAGACTCTTCAGCCTTTGCATGAGAACTTGCACCAGTGACATGACAGGGAGTTTCCAGACCTAGAGCCTCAGATTGGCCCCAAATTTTGTCCTGAGGCTTCCAACTTCTCTGACTGAGCAGCTCTGTGTCTTCTGGATCCCCACCCTGCAGCCCGCGATAGTGGGACTATTCACCCTCTGATCACAGTTGCTAATCTACTGAATCCCCTTGAACACTAACAGACATCCTACCGATTCTGCTCCTCTGGAGAACTCTGGCATGCATCTGCCTATGAAGGCTCAAAGATACAATGGGTTAAGACAGCATCAAGGATGAGACCAGGCTGTGAGGACCAAGCCCAACTCAAGCTCCATTTCTGAGCTCCTACCACATTCTTCTCACCCAAGGCAAAATGTGCTGACTCAGGACGCTCCACAGTCTACAAGCTTACTCACCTCAGAAACCAGGCGACCTGGCTTCCTCCCACCATCCTACACACCTTCCTTCTTCAGCAAGCTGCCACCCTTCTTCCTGACTTACACTCTGTGAAGATCAGGCTATGTTCGGCTCTAAGTTCCTCTATACTGCATGAGGCAGTGACCTCAGACTGTGTCTTGCCCTGTGTGTCTCCACTTTACAAAACAGCTCCATTTTGAGTATGAATGCAGAAGAATGCATGATATCGCTGTAGACACAGACACACCACTGCCTGCCCAGCACTGCCCATCAGGCGCATGGATAAATGCCTTGTTCGTGCATCTAAAATGTTCTACTTGCCCATCTCTCAGAGCAGCCTGGGAACACACGGACATACGGGTGCATTAAAACCACATCAGGTAAACTGGGCCTGAGAACTTGTCAAACACACTAGACCAAGGGAGGATGCAAACCATCCCGTTATCACCCAGGATGCGCCTCAAGGAATCAGCAGGTAGAGAACGGCCTGCTGTCAAAGGGAACGAGTACTTCCTGTGTCCGACTCAGATTGTCTTTTCCCATCTCTCTAAGTCTGAACTCAAGTCTGCTCATCGCCCCAAACTCTGCCTCTCAGTTCCACCTTGTGGTTATCTCTGTACCTCTTCAACTTGGGTTCATCGTCATCTTCTCTAAACACCTGCAGTGACCGACTCTCTCCATCTGTAACAGCTCTGCATCTCCAAGCTCAGACCACCATCTTCTCAGCTCTGGATTCTGCTGTCTTTAACCCTTTTGCAGCCATTCTGTAAGACACACAAGAGACAAAGCTGTCTGAAGCACCATGTGTGGTCCTGGAGTTAATATCAAATTTCTAAGATTGGGATAGAAGTTCCTGGGATTACCTGTAAAGAGAAATTGGAACTCAGGGATAAACCTCAGTCAATTAAAAAAAAAACAAACAAACAAACTGTAGATTGTGAACTTATTTTTTCTCACTAAATTTTGACATCGTGAAAAGACACAAACATGTCCACCAGTGTGTAGGGTGTAGCACACTCCCAACACATCTGTCCAGTTTTAACTGTCTACACAGCTCTCTTTAACCACATCTGTATCCGCTACTTTTCCACTGCTGTGGTAAAACACCATGACCAAAAAAATTCATAGAAGGGAGAGTTCATTTGGGCTATGGTTCCCGAGAGATCATCATAGCAACAAGAGGCAGCCATGGCAGCCATGACAGGAAGTGGAGAGCTCATATCTTCAACCAACAACAAGCATAAGAAGGGACAGCAAACAGGAAGCCACCCCCAGTGACTCACTTCCTACAGCAGGGTCACGCTTCCTAAATCTCTCAAGCAGCGCCATCAACTGAGGACCAAGTGCTCAAATTCCTTCACCAAAGGGAGACATTTCAAGCCGGGTGGTGGTGGCGCATGCCTTTAATCCCAGCACTTGGGAGGCAGAGGCAGGTGGATCTTTGTGAGTTCGAGACCAGCCTGGTCTACAAGAGCTAATTCCAGGACAGGCTCCAAAACCACAGAGTAACGCTGTCTCGAAAAAACTAAAAAAAAAAAACAAAGGGAGACATTTCTCATTCAAAGCACCATTGTACTCGATTCATATCTTTAAGGACTTATCATGTGTTGGATAGCCAGCAGCCTCTGCTGAGAACACACTGTGTGCCAGGCCTGTGTAAACAGTGACCATGAAAAGCATGACTTTTGACTTCTAGAAGTTTATACTATAGAGTTTGCACATGAGTGCGTGTATGCACACATGCACACACACACACATACAGAGAGAGAGAGAGAGAAAATAATATAACCCCTAAAACAATTACCACAACAAAAATGGGTTCCCAGAAATCCAGAGGCATCACCCCAGGTCACCTTGAAAGTCAAGAAAAACTTCAGAGAGCAGATAGAATTGGGGCAGACCGGAGCTATGAACAGGGATGCACTTGGCTGCCAGAGCAACCAGGGGGAAAAGGCAGACAGGGCAGTGGTGACTGGGTGCTGCTGACAGTTTTCTGAGGGGTTGCTGAGTTCATTCCCTGGCACAGACAAAGGACTGGATGACCAGAAAAGACAGAAGACCCATCTGGGGAGAGAGGGAAAGTAGCAGCTTTGTCCCTGGGGTTGGGAGAGGCCTCAAGCTGGAACGAAGTCTGCTTAGCTGATACTGGCTTGGGTATTTTATAGGGCTCCTGGACAGCCCTTTCCCCCTATTGGTCCTGTTTGGATATCTACACCATGAGTGTTCTTCATCCCTACTGCCCCTCCCACTCTCACCTCTCCACCTCCATCCCCCCAAACCGGCTTTCATTTTCCTTGTCTACCTATGTCCCTCTAACCTGCTTTACAGTGGTGCCGTAGCTGTGCTGCAAGGAGTTAAGCCATTCTAAAGAGAAGCACTTGAACCATCAGACTGTTGAAACAGTGTGTTCCAAAGGATTAAAATTTCCCCAGAAAGCTATGCTGGGGAGGGACAGACTGAAGCCTGTACTAGCCAGAGGAGGGACACGTCTCACAGGAGGAGATTTTACACAGTTCTGACAAAGCAAGCCACCTCACAGGATGGCCTGGAGCTGACGCGATGGCAGGACAGTGATGGGCAGGGCCACACCTTGCCAGGATCGCTAACTATTCACACCTACTGTTCCTCCCTTCAACTATAACTCCATGTTAGCCACATAGCCATAGACTTGCCAGTCACTGGGTCCCTTTGTCCCTCTCCCCAGTGTGACAACATTGAACAAATCTTTCTCTGTTTTTTCAGTATTAATCATCAATTTATTACTGAGACAAAGTGGTCAAACCTAGCTCATTGATCAGCACTGCAAGAGTCCAGACTTTGACCCTAAAAACTCTGGTTAAAGTGCCCATAAGAAGCGAGTCTGGCTAGGACTTACCTTTATTACTCTAAGGCCCCAGGCTCATGCCTCTCTACAGGACACTATAAGGGACACTGTTTTAGGGCTGAAGGTACGGAAATGTGGCTACTCTTCTACTGTCTCAAATGGAGGAGCTGAAGAACTCAGGACTCCCACCAGTGCGCACAGGTGTCAACGGCCTTACACAGCACAGTGTTCCCATCCCCACAATCACTCATGCCCAGAGTGAAGAAGTCCACCCGCCCATCCTACAAATCTACAGGCACCCACCAAAACAGTCTCAACGCATTTCTTAGAATTTTGTACATCATGTCATGCGACGTTCCTTTATATGACATTAACCTTTGAATGATTATTTCAGCACAAATTTTTTTTCTCTCAAAATATTTCAAGTAACACTGATACTCTTAGGAGAGGTGACATGACACCGTGTGATTCGCATCATATGTGTAGTGTGGGGGGTTATGAAGGCGGGTCCTTATCAAGAATGAGCCTCACACACTTACACACATACACACACACACACACACACACACATCTGGTATTCTACACCAGCATGTAGGATAAAGTAGGAACTACAATTTTTGCCATTGTTTAATCAGAAGGTCCCAATGGCTGAGCAAGGGCAAACCAGAGGATGGCAAAAATAACCCGTCACGTGACTAGAAACGTATAGCCAAAGTAACACAGATTTCCTTTTCATTTTTAGAAAGCTATTTTAAAACGCCTCGTATTTCTCCATGGGAGCAAAAGAAACTTGCTTTCTGCCCTCTAAAGTCTTAATAATTAAGCGTGTGGAAATGAACTGACAGTAGACGGGTCAGCAGGAGAAAAGATTTACACACGTTATCACCGGCATGAGCACGGGGCATCACACGGGTGACACACACAGACGCTGTGACCCCCCAAGAATCAAAACTCGTACACCCTTCTTCACACGGGAGAGGGAGATGAAGCCACGGGGTATTATGAAGAAGGAGGAAATGATTTGTAGGATAGATGACTAAGCCGACCAGATAGGGCCTGGAACAACATTCCTCTGGGCTTGAGTCGTGTCTTCTGTAAAGTGAATTTAATCTTTCTTTTAATAACACCTCAGTAAGAGAGCTGAAGGCAATCATGTTCCTCTTTCAAGGTCTGACCTGATGCTTAGGTAGGTAAGGGGAATTTCACAGAAAGTCCCTCCCTACACTTCCAGAGAATGCGGACGGAGAAACCTCAGGCCTGCTTCTTAAGTTCAGCAACGCCCAAGCCCCATATCTTGGCATTTGTTTCCTGGGCCCCCGATTTCCTTTTGAGAAGCACTGCTCCACTTGGAAAGCACCTGGAAGCCCTTGGAGGCCATCGCCTTGCAGGTTGCCATTAATCCTGGGCTCTCAGACGTCCCTAAGTAACAATAGCAGCAGCGACATCCCAGTACTTGCTGACCCAGGGTTCTCCTCTCTACTGACTGCCTGGAAAATTCTACTAGTCACGTGGGTTCTAAACAGGTCTCTCACCTACTGCTCCAGAAGAACCACGGTTCAGAATCATTGGTAACACGTTGGTAGGAATGAGAAATGCAGATCACTCCAGAACTGCAAGAATCTATGTGAGACAAGATTCTCTGGTGGTTTTTTGTTTGTTGTTGCTGGTCTGGTTCTTTGGTTTTGTTTTGACACTCAGGTTGGGAATCAATCCTAGGGGACTCCTTCTTGACTGTTGAGCCTGTCCTGCCTTTCAGCTCTCCCCAGCGATGCACTTCCAGGGCAGGTCCTCTTGCCTCTTGAAGCCTAGCTAATGAAGTAACTCACCCCTTAACTCAGCTTAGTTCCCATAGCAACCTTCTAGGAAACACCATCATCTACAACTGTATCCTCACTTTAGGCCAATACTTCCATCACAGCTTCTCCTGCATCCACAGAATATAAAGTCCATGTTTCTGTTCTCATCCCAAAGAAGGTACCAGATTCATTTCCTATCATATCCTCAATAGTTGATTGATTTAAATGTTATGTTAAATTTACTGCTCGAATTAGATCACAGTACTTTTCAGAGATTTAAGATATCGGTCTGATGGGTTCCTTTAAGTAAAATCTAAGTTCATCTATGAAACCAACAATCTTCCCACTTTTCTCCTTTACATTTCCCACTTTTCTTTCCTTCTGGTTGAACTGAAGGCAAGAGCTAAAGCATCCTTGTTTTTAACTAACTCCTTTTTGCTGTCTATGGTTGAAAAAGTTTTGTTTGTTTAACCAAGGAACAAATCTCCGATTGCAAGGCCTGTTCTTATATAAAACTCACATATTAGAAATTCAATACGCCATTCCATTATGTAAATAAATTACATAAGATTTATATGCGGTTATCTTTATGTAATTTGTGTATCTGCTGTCTTATGTAACATGTTTGTCTTATTTGGGATTAGCGACATCGCTGTGTATTAGAAATCAAATACTCTAGAAATATATCATGCATTATATAAGCAGCTGGAAATGTAAACTGAGATATAAAATAAAACAAGTAAGTCTGAGAGAGAGAGAGAGAGAGAGAGAATTCCACTTGGGGGTGTAGTGTGTGTTGGTCATCTCAGGACTGCAGAGTCTGAGGCAGGGGATAACTAAAACCCAGCTCTTTAAACAAAAAAGCTTCTTTCTCCCCTAAACTTCCACCCCAGATCCCTCGAAAACTGCCTTCTAAACCTCCTAAGAAAACTACCAGATCTCCTCATATTCAAGAAAATTAAGATTTACAATCCCTACAATGACTATTTTGGTGTCTATCTCCAATATAGTATTCAGTAAGTTACACAAGATAGCAACATTCACATAAAACAGGCTTCAGGTTAGATGATTTTGCCAACTGTAGGCTCTTGAAAAAAATGTATTCTGACCCTGTCCCAACGGGCTGGCTCAGCTACCATGCTTGGTAGGTATATCTCAAGGATATTTCAAACCAGATTTTTTTTTTCAGTTTATAATGGTGTTATTGAAACATAATCCTATCTTAAATCCAGGAGCGCTGGTTCTTGGAGACATAGACTTTATCCATCTTCCATAGTGTTCTTAATGTTTCTAAGGGATTGGTCTAAAATATTCACATCTTATGCCTGGCCAATACCCATCAAAACCACGTCCCTTCCTACAAGCACCTATTTCTGACATCTAGGGAGCAGAGAAATCTTAGCAGATACAGATGTGGCCAGAAAACAAGCATATTCTGGAACCTGAAGACACACTTCTAGCAAGTTCCAATACCGACTCTGCTCCCTCCAACCTTCCAAAGACCAAAAATGCTGAACTCCTATTCAGAACAAACTGAGATCTATGCACATTGCCAGATTTCCTTTGAATTGCGAGGATTTTGCTGTATCAGCTGGGAGCTAACACTTCCGGTTCTTCAATGCAACCCTGGAAGTCCTGGGTGATCATGATGAACACTGAAATACCTGCCTCTGGCTCTTCCTGGAGACTTGGGCTCCTCATTACATGTGAGCGTATTCAATCTGGACACAGTCATATGTTGCAGATCTAGCTGGCAGCCTTCATACCTTTTAAGATAACTTGGCACACCTCTGTTCTGCTCCTGAGCTAACCTTACATTCAACGTCAGCAATGGTGTTCCCCCTTTGGATAGGGAGAACCTGGCATTCCCAAGTACCTAGAGCTCCTCACTATGGTTTTTGGGGTGAAGGAAGAATACAAGGGGGTGAGAGTGCTGTTTTTGTTTTTTATTTTATTTTAATTTGAGTGTGCTGTTTTAAAAGCAGTTTGTCTTTCACAGTAAGTTTACTTTTTTAGGTACGAAAGGTACAATTTATAAAATCGCTTTGTTCATGTTAAATACAAGCTGAAGCATTTAGGGATAAAATATTTTGATGTCTGTAATTTATTTATCTTGTATGGGGGGCAAACCTCATAAAATGTTAGCAATCATTTGGCCTTTACATGTAAATTATATGGGCACTCATGTCTTTCAGTGTGTCTAAAAAGGGAGAATTGTTGTGTTGTGCTTGTATTGTAATATGAGCACCGCATGGAAGATGTCCCCAATGAGGCTTGTTCTCAGAAGAGTGAGTGGATAATCTTTGGCCTGGAGCATTAAATAAAAATCTACATATTCAGCCGGGCGGTGGTGGCGCACGCCTTTAATCCCAGCACTCGGGAGGCAGAGGCAGGCGGATCTCTGTGAGTTCGATACCAGCCTGGTCTACAGAGCTAGTTCCAGGACAGGCTCCAAAGCCACAGAGAAACCCAGTCTCGAAAAAAAAAAATCTACGTATTCTTTGGAAAGGGGGTCTTTTTACGGACATGAAGGCATTTGTTTTTCCAGGGTCAGGACCAGGAGAAGGGAAGAGTGTGAGGTGCCAGTCCTGGAGGTGGTGAGATCTGTGGACATGCAGGCGCAGGTGGGACGTGAGATGACCGGTAGCAACTGTGCTGGCTGCTCTTGGGGATAATTGGGGGGGGGGGGCGCAGTTCTGTTACCCAATCTTCTGTAAAGTGTGTGTGTGTGTGTGTGTGATAATCCTTTTGTACCCTGTGAAGAGTTGTCACTCAGTTTGGTTTAATTAAAAAAAAAAGTTGACTGACTGGTAGCTCGACAGAAAGTATAGGCGGGACAGCCAGAACAGAGGAGGCTGGGAAAAAAGAGGGCGGAGTGAGAAGAGTTGCCAGTGAACAGAGAGGAAACAGGAGGTGAAAAAAATGAAAGCGAGGTAATGCCACATGGCAGAACGTCCTGAGCCATCGGTAGAGCATTTATAATTAACGTAAGACCTCGTGTTGGTTATCTGGGACCTGGAGAGCAGGAAAGAAAAGTCCACCAATCAGTGTGTGGAGGGAACCTCTGCCACAAGGCTGCAAACCACTCCAGAGCACATGAACCAGGAAAGACGGTGCTACCAGGAAGGCCTTTATTCCGCCAAATGCTTGGTGAGCTTGTAGAAGGTATCTGATGGCAAAGCCTTCCAATTTCTGGGATGTGGGTTATGGTATAACCTACAGTAAGACCTCAGAGGAAGGGAGCAGGTAGGTGTCAATTAGGAGGAGTAGGGACCGAGATCAGAGGAGCCAGGAGGCAGATGACACAGCAAAAGGCCCAACACCCAGCATGGCACCACCCCCAAACAGCCTGAACTCAAAGCTGGGAGCACCTAAATCCAGTTTACTTGGCTGAGAGACAAATCAAGAGAGTGTCAGCACTCCTAACACATCTTCCAGTGAATACAGGCAGAACTTTCCAACACACCAGGGGGCCACAAAAGCCCATCTGACTTCCTATAGTAGCCACAAACTTAGATTCCCGTGTTTGATGAGGCATTGTTTAGGTATGTCTCGGGTGTTTTAGCTCATCAAAAGTAGCATTCTTTTGGTACCTTTGGTACCTTCCCACTGCCCATCCTCTATGCCCCGATTCCTCACGCCAATTGTTTAGTATTTCTCACTTGTTTATTTTGTTGGTGAGGGCACACATGCTATCGTGTTCTCCATTCCCATTTCCACCTTGTCTCTTGCAGAAACTGAACTCAGGTCATCAGACTTGGTGGCAATCGCCTTCACTTCTCTGAGCCATCTCATTGGCCTTTATGCCAACCATTTTAATTGCTTTCTTCCCATTGGTTCTATAAACAGTCTTACTGAAGGTCTTATTAATTCTCTATCTCTCCATTCACACACACACACACACACACTCATGACTTTGAAGAGGGGAGAAGAGTACAGAAATATTCAAAAGCAAACCCATCCATCTTCTCAGGGCAGCAGGCAGGGGCCTGCCAAGACAGAGAATAACACTCTGTGTAGACTGCTGGGTGGATTTTCTTGGTGGTCTCCGTGAAGGAGCGGGGGCATTGGACTTGGCTGGCATTCCTAGGGCTGATGAACAAGCTGCAAATGATACTTTTATCTTAATTTTCTGGGTAAAGTCTTTCCCCAACACCCCCCCCCATGTACTTTTAAAGCTCAGAATCCAAAGAGTAGAAAAGTGAGCTCTCTGAGGTGAACGAGGGACGCCATCCTGCGCACCACTGAGCCACATCTTCAGGAGTTCGTGTAGAGGTGAGGATAGTGTTTAGCCCCAGAAAAGCCTGAACAGACGCCCTTCACCACCCACGCAAGGCTGCCCACCCCCACATTCTTTTAATGACTTATTTCCTCCCGCACTTCCTCCTGTTTGGGGATGGGCCTGTGGGGAAGGATGCAAATTTATCTAATCTCAAAAAAAAAAAAAAAAAAAAAAAAAAAACCTTGTGGTGTGGTCCTTAAGGACCTCAAGTGGTTGGGCCGAAGGCAAGGAGAGAGCCTGAGGCAGTTTGAGTCAGTTCTGGTTTCCTTACCCTGCGCTTGCCTCCAGGGAACACTGTGTGTGGGGAGCAGGTGGGAGGGGGGGTTAGGTCGGGGGGTAAAACCTCTTTGAGTCTCCCCAGAATAAAACTCCTGGGCCGCACCTGTTACAGCCCTGACCCCGTTCCCAGCAGCAGAGGAAGTGGAGCCACATGGCGCTTCTCTGAAGCAAGCAGACAAACAACCCAGAGCACAGGTTTCTGCTCTGGGCCACATCCGCTCTTTCTCTCTCATCTGGGAGTGATTTGACTCAGCAAGATACAGAGGCTATCTACACATCTGCAGCCCTGGGGCTTGTGGGTGGGAAGTAGAGAGATGATTGACAGCAGTGGGCTTCTTATACCTGCATGTCCAGCAATGGCCCCCTAAAGGCCAAAACAGTCCCGGGAAAGAAAACCATTCTGGGCCGCTTCTGTGGCTGAGCTGTTTATGCCATTGACACCCAGACGTTGGGAGATTGGCTGGGACACAGCACATTCCCTTGTTGACGGTGACTGCTTCTTGTCTTCTTTTATTCCTTAAGCTATTAAGAACGAGCTGGTTGGTCTCGCCATGAGGACTCTAGCTGAGGCAGTTCTGCTTTCTCTACCTTTAAGTGTCCAGTGGAGAAGCCACACTGCTAGGGAGTCAGTCAGGTTAGCTCAGGAGGTTCTGCTGTGGTCTGCATGTCTCCCGTGAAACCACATTCTGTCTGTCTCAGCCTCAGAGAAGGCACCAATTCCAGGGTGTTTCCCTGGACTCAGGGAAGGCTATGGAACTTTGTTACTGAGCCAACACCAAATCTGCCTGCATCCAGAACCACGGGAAAACCATTTCCTGTTGCCCGAGCCACTCCGTGGAGGTCTTGTGTTACAGCTGCTGTAGAGATCTGATACATCACTGCTTTACACTAGAGTCGCGGAAAACCCTTGCTCATGCTAAGTGTTTGACAAGGTCTTCACATCTGAGGAGACAGACAGATAGAAACTTTGCCAGACTGAGGCTGACCTCCTATGCAGCCTTTTCCGCCTTGGGCTAGTTCAGAAAGCAGCCTAGACTGTGGTCCTTTATCTTGGGCAAAGTTACAAAGATAATGACAGGAATGTGCGATTTCCTGCAAGCCCCCACCTTCCTTGTCACACTTGTTGTTAGTAAACAGTTCATTTCAACGGCTCCCTTTTGTAAGACAGATTGAGTCACCCAGAGGTGGTGGTGGCTCACACCAGTACTGGAGGCAGAAGCAAGCAGATCTCTGAGTTCAAGGTCAACCTGGTCTTCAAGACCAAGTTCCGTGACAGCCAGGGCCATACAAAGAATCCCTGTCCTGATGAACAAAAAGTAAAACAAATCAAAATACTCTGTGACGTTGGGGGGTGGGGGCTACCTGGCATCCCTCCCAGAGAAGAGTGAGTTGTTCACGGAACAAGTCTGTTGTTTAACCCAGCCTCTGAATGCTTATCTTGCTAATCTCAGGGAAGCTATGTCTCTGTGACTCACTAGAGCAGTGTAACCAGGCCCTTAAAAGCTTAAAAAAGAAAAAAAAAACTTTAAAATGATGAAAATTCTTGCTGGGGAGTGGTGGCACTTAGAAGGCAGAGGCAGGCGGAACTCTGTGAGTTCGAGGCCAGCCTGGTCTACAGAGCGAGTTCCAGGACAGGCTCCATAGCTACAGAGAAACCCTGTCTTGGATAACCAAAAATAAATAAATAAAATAAAATAAAAGCTCTCAGGAAATTGCAGGCTGGGGTGAGAATGGCTTGACCTTGGTACTAGAAGAACCTGTCTCCCATGAAAAGATTCTCCTCACAATTCTGACAACCTATCTCACAGCTAAATCTACACATGGATGCTTCCTGGCTTCTCTTTTACCTTTTTTACACATTGGAACACTATAGGTAAGGTAGGGAGAGAAACTGAGCCTTTTGTTTTCTTTCCAGTTCTGGCCCAAACTGTAACCAAACATGCTTCAGACTCCTTCCCGAGGTCATTTGGTAAAGCCTTAAGCAGTGGCTCTGAGATTCCTGTGGTGTGTGTGACTGCACTGAGCAGCCCTTGGCCTTGCCTTGTGGGCTCCTGCAATTCACAGCCCCCTGCTATAATTTGGGTGTGACCTCCTGTGCTAAGAATTTAGTTCCCAAAGTCAGGAGTTAATGGCAGTTGGAGGCAAAGACTTTGGGAGGTGACTGGGTCATAACCCCAGCGAGTGGGCTGATTCCCAGACTGTAAAAGGCAGTGGCTCTCTCTGACACCTGTTCTGTCTCATCAACATTATGGAAGGATGGGGAAAGAAAGCCCTCCCCAAATCAGCCTCCAGTCTTTATAAATTATTCACCTCGGGTTATAGCAACAGGAAATAGTCTAAGATGGATTTCTGTCTGGTCTTGCGATGCTCATCTAAGCCTCTGTTCGTCAAGGGGAAACGAAATCTTCATTTTGCTTTCTCGTGACATCGTGATTTCTTGCCCATATCTGTTGAAGTATTCGTTTTCTCCAGACACTATACGATATTCTCAACAAGCAGAGACCTTCTCCCATTATTCAGCTGCTCTGTCTCCCAGCATATGTGCTACTGAGCACCACAGGCCTGAACTAAGTCTTAGCATGAAATACAGGACTATAAAATACAGAAATTATATTGTATAGCTTATAATCAAATGATTCATTTTAGTATATTTGATTAAATAATGTATATTGTATAATGTAGCTAACTTCGTTCATCTTGGAGCTCTTTTCTTGTACACACCCGTCACCATCCATGTGATAGATTCTATCTGCAGAACCTTAACAGGCAATTTAAAGTATATGACCTGTGACCACTATCCTCCCATGTTCCCACCCAAGCCATTTTGACCATTTTTTATTCTGATCCTGAGTTTGACTCATTAGATTATATGAAGAAGTGAAGCTGTATGGTACTTGTCTGTATGGTGAGTGTACGCAGTGTTTTTCTGGATCCTCTTGACTCCTTTTCCCTCCTTAAATGACCCAGGCTGGGTAGCACATGCCTCTAATCCCAGCACTCGGGAGGCAGAGGCAGGCAAATTTCTGTGAGTTCGAGGTCAGCCTGGTCAACAAGAGCTAGTTCCAGGACAGGCTCCAAAACTACAGAGAAACCCTGAGCACAAAAACAAAAACAAAAAACAAAAAAAAAGAAAGAAAGAAAGAAAGAGGAAAGAAAAAAGAGCTAGTTCCAGGACAGAGAAACTCTGTCTCAGAAAAAAAAAAACTTAACTCTAAAGTCTTTAAAGCACACACACACACCTCAACACCTCACATTCTAATTCTACTGGACA
>JABTXL010006712.1:13499096-13512322 GCA_025134845.1 Neodon shergylaensis
AAACCTTATCTTCTGTGAGTGTAATCTCAGCCTAAGGCTTTCCGTCCATTCCCTGATGGTTTAAGCAGTCATGAGAGTACTTTTCATGCCCACTGTCACGCCAGAACATACATAACCAAAGAAATTAATAATAATTAAAATAGCAGTGACATGCTTATGAGAAATAGCTCCATTCTGATTTCTTTATCAACAACAGTTGGAGTGATTGAGATTCATGAAACAAGTGCCCAAATGCTGTCATCTGCAGGCCTAGGAAGGTCCTTGTCTTTCCCAGGGACAGGGTATGTGCATATGTAATTGAGCAAAACTACAGGAGGAAGACAGCTATGCAGCTCAGCTGGGTCTGTCTCAAACTTGAGGAGGGACAGTCCCCGTGCCAATGTAAAACCAGCACCCAGTGTGGCAAACGTCACTTAACCCTGGCACTGGGGTCCCTACAGCGAGGCCTATTTCTCACACAGATGTGGTTGGTGCCCTCCAGCTCTCCACTGAGCCTGAGCCATTCAGGGAAGACCAGTCTACTCAAGTCTCCTCAAGCCTAAGACACCTTGCTCTACTGGAGGCCACTGATGCAGCATCTTCAGCAAGATTGGCAGAAATTCCCAGGCAGGAAAAAAACAAAACCCACTCCATAGGCATCAAGTTCAAACATCACTCAGGTTCTTTCCGGAGCTCGTTTTGGAGTCTCACACGTGACTATCACAAAATAATTGATTGGTTTCGGTAGAAGGTCGGGAGCAGAGCATGCTTCTAGACTCACCCCAAAAAAGATGTTAAAACAGTTTTTTTAAAAAAGCGGGAGGGGAGGGGAAGATAATAAAAAATAGATTTGTGAGCCCCCCAAAAAAAAAACCAAAAACAAACCAAAAAAAAAAAATCCCACACAGCATCTTTTAGCTGTTGAGACACCTCTAGAAATTTCAGTGTAATATTTACCAAGATAAAATAGGAGTTATGACAGCTCATTATGTTTAAAGATGAATATTCACGAGCATGCGTGGATGTTTTCGAGAGATTACATTTTCAGTTTCGTCCTGAAAAAGCGGTGGAGCTCAGTGATACTTAGAAACACTGACTAATCTTTCTTAAATGCTTAATCTCTTAGGAGCGACCTTCATTATCTTTTATCCCCTTCACAAGGGCCCCGTGAAAGAGGCTTTGTCAGTGAAAGGGCGCTTGTGTGATGGTCACGGAACATATGTCTCAGTAATTCAAGGACAGAAGTCAGTTGTCCCATCTTAGAAAGGAGCCCTGACAACCTCCCTGCACCCCGGGCACACCATTTGGTCGCAGGCCGGCCGTGTGGGCCAGCATCCTGGCCAGGCGCCTGGACTCAGAGCAGCAGTGGCAGGCTCTCTGGCCTGAGTCAGCAGTCTCCTCTCCACAGAGCAGATGGACCGGCCCTCAGGGAAAGGAAGCTCTTCTGAGAGGCTCCTGTCTTCATTCTTCCCAAATGGGCTTTGCTATAAAAAGCAAATTAAACAGCCATTGTTCCTCTCCTCCATGGAGCTGGCATCCGAACATCCTGCCTAATACCAAGGGCTCCCGGATGTTTGCTGCTGGCCTGGAGACGCCTGCCACTGCTAACAGCAGTAACAAAAAATAAAACATGTCTTCTACTTGGGAGTGGTATTTTTCCTGAAGACCAGGCCTTTCTTTTCGGTGGTGTCTTTTTTTTTTTTTTTTTTGCTCTGATATACACTGCCACAGCCAGAGACCTTTCTTGTTGATCCTGGCATCTTTTTCATGCCTCCCGTGGGCCTTGCAGATAGGGTTAGGCCCTAAAATCATAGGAGATCTTGAAGGCCTGACTCTTAAATTTGGCCATTCTGGAATAGTATTCGGGAAGTAAAACACCATCTGTGTGACAAATGCATTGTGCCACCTTCAACCTAAAGCACAAAACAAAAGAACAAAACAACCTTGTTTGGTTTTTGAGATAGTCCTGACTGTCCTGAAATTCACTATGTAGACAGGCTGGCCTCGAACTCACAGAGCTCTGCCTGCCTCTGCCTCTCACCATGTCTTTCTAAAATGACACAGCTGAGAAAAATATAAAGATGTGGTGAGTCTTTGGGTTTATTTGTTTTTCAACACGGGATTTCTGTTTCTCTGCATCACCCTGGCTGTCCTGGAATTTGCTTTATAAACCAGGCAGAGATTCGCCTGCCTGTGCCTCATAAGTGTTTGAGACTCAAGGAAGAAAACCAGAAGTCAATCACAGACAGTTTCGTGCCTTGAAAGAGACACAAAATCAAAACTGGGGGCAAAGGAGAGAAAAGAGTCAAAGGGCGAAGGTGGCTCATAACCAGTAGTTCAATTGTATAAAAGTCTCTTACTGTGTTCCCCAGGATGGGGGCTGAGAAATGGCTCCGTGGTTAAGATGCTCTTGCAGAGGACCCTAGTTCAATTCCCAGCACCTGCCTCAGGTGGCCCACAACCATTTGTAACTCCAGTTCCAGAAGGATCCAGGCCTCTGGCCTCAGTGGGCACCAGCACCCAAGGGCACATCACGCACACACATACACATAATTTAAAAAGAAAAGAAAAGATCCAATAAGGCTTTCAACCTAGAAAAGCATCTAAGCAGCTTCTTTGGGCATTATCCAAATATAATTCAGAACTAGGACAAGACAGCACCACTTTGTCTGGTCACACACACATATGGCCACACAATTGCTATTAACCACAGATTTTTAAGTGTAAATATAATTAGTAACTAACCAGAGACAATGGGAACAAGCAACGCGTTGCACTTCCATCAACCCAAGGCCAAGGTCTGTCACCTTAATAAACACCTGATGGTTCCAGATACAACACGCTGAAGAAGGACAACTCTGTGAGACGCAGGTCCCAGGAGGGAAACAGCGACTGAAGAACAGGTTTTTTATTTGCCACTTAAGAGTTTCAAAATGCCTTGCCCATCCTTCAGGGTGAAGGATGAAAGGGTATTTCAAACACTGTTTTCTGAAAGATACCACTCGTGCTACTAAAAACGTGTGGTGGGCAGTAGTCCCCAAACCTGCTGAGCTGAGGGGTCCTGGAGCTTTCTAACCCCCACTCTCAAATTCGGGTTTTCAGAATGAAACTGTAGTAGTACACTCTTCCTGAACTGCTCTGTACTTGGTCAAATGGCCTGATTCTCAGAAGGGGGAGAGGAGTTTCCTGTAAATAAAGGACCAAAACAGGAAGTAAGCCAGTGAGTGTAGAGCAGAACCCGGAGGGTGTGGGAGGGTGTGGGGGGTGGGAAAAGGCTTCTCCAGGGAGCATTTCATGACATTCCAGCCAGAGCTCTGAGGCAGCCAGGGTTTCTCCTTTAAGCAGTGAGGGGCCCCGGTGTAATGGCACCAGTCAAGACCTCTGTGTGGCTGATGACCTATGCCTGGTGCCATAGTGTTGGCTCAGCTTACAGAGCGGGAGATGCAAATTTTATCAGAGTCCTATGGCTGCTGCAACAAATTACCATGACTTAGTGGTTAGAATGTTAACAACTCCTGAGCTGGGGTTTTAGTTCCAGAGTGAATCCACTGCATGCAGAAGGTCCGGGGTTCCATCCCCAGCACAATAAAATAAACAAATTTAATTTATTTTCTCGAAATCAGTTTCTCTGCCGTTTCTACCTTCTAGAAGCCACCTTCCCAGGTTAACTCACGCCTCCCTCTTTCATCTTCAAAGATAACCATAGCAGATTGGGTCCTTCTCATGTTGAATCACTCTGACTCAACCACAGTCTCCTCCTTCCACTTTTCCTTGTGTCTGTGTGGTACCAGTGACTGAACCCAGGGCCTGAGCATACCCCAGGCAGTCTGAATTGCAAGCCTTTTGCCTTGGACTTCAGAATAGCTGACATTACTGGCCTGCACCATCGGGTCTTTTTCTCTCTCCCTTTTTTTTTTATTGTTTTTATTGAGCTATGTATTTTTCTCCATTTTCCCTCCCCTTCTACCATCTCCCATGGTCCCATGCTCCCAATTTACTCAGGAGATCTTATCTTTTCCTATGTTCCATGTAGTTTAGATCCATGTATGTCTCTCTTAGGGTCCTCTTTGTTGTCTAGGTTCTCTGGGATTGTGAATTGTAGGCTGGTTTCTCTTTGTTTTATGTCTAAAAGCCATGTATGAGTGAGTACATGTGATATTTGTCTTTCTGTGTCTGGTTTATCTCACTCAATATGATGTTTTCTAGAACTATCCATTTGCCTGCAAATTTCAGGATGTCATTGTTTTTTTTTTTCTGCTGTGTAATACTCCATTGTGTAAATGTACTACATTTTTCTTATCCATTCTTCAGTCAAGGGGCATTTAGGTTGTTTCTAGGTTCTGGCTATGACAAACAATGCTGCTATGAACATAGTTGAGCACATGTCCTCGTGGCACAATTAAGCATCCTTTGGGTATATACCCAAAAGTGGTATTTCTGGGTCCTGAGGAAGGTTGTTTCCTAATTTTCTGTGAAATCGCCACACTGACATCCAAAGGGGCTGTACCAGTTTGCACTCCCACCAGCAATTCCCTTTATCACATATCCTCTCCAGCATAAGTTATCATCAGTGTTTTTTATCTTATTCATTCTTACAGGTGGAAGATGGAATCTCAGAGTTGTTTTGATTTGCATTTCTCTGATGGCTAAGGATGTTGACCATTTCCTTAAGTGTTTTTCAGCCATTTTAGATTCCTCTGTTGAGAGTTCTCTGCTTAGGTCTATAACCCATTTTTTTTAAAATTGGATTATTTGTTCTTTTGATGACCAATTTCTTGAGTTCTTTATATATTTTGGAGATCATACCTCTGTCTAATGTGGGGTTAGTGAAGATCTTTTCCCATTCTGTAGGCTGCCATTTTGTCTTGTTGACTGTGTCCTTTGCTTTACAGAAGCTTCTCAGTTTCAGGAGGTCCCATTGTTTCTCTCAGTGTCTGTGCTACTGGGGTTATATTTAGGAAGTGGTCTCCTGTGCCAATGTGTTCAAGCGTACTTCCCACTTTCTCTTCTATGTTTCTCACACTTTTAAGGATTTGCTGTCTTGATGTAGAGCCCACCTGAGTGTTAAGGTCAGATGGTTTGCAGTGTTATCTTTCTGCACAACCTTTGCCATGTAACAGAATACTCTCGGCTTCTGATGATTAGGACAGGATCATCTTTTGGGGGCAGAGAGGGCTCTCATCAGCCTACCACAGAAGCAAGCCAAAATAAAAAGGTCTGGGATAGGGAACCGTGCTTTTAAACACATATGGAAACATCCAGTAACACCAGGTCGTCAATGATTGGTACTATGATGTCCAAAGTGAGGAAACCAAGATGAGGGTGTTCACAGTGCATGGGGGAAGATACCTTGAAATCAGGGAAGGAAGGAACAGCCCAAAGTTCAACACCCCCTCTCCTTTTTTAAGACAGGGCCTTAATAAGTAACCCAGGCTGGACTTTAACTCAACATCCTCCTGCCTCCGCCTCCTGAGTGCTAGAATTACAAGCATGCGCCACTGTGACCAGTTCACCTTCACCAACCTATAGATGCTGGAAAGGACCTTGAAAAATCACATGCTCCTTAAACCACTGTGTCCCCCGTTTCCAGACTGATCTGGTATAACAGAAAACTAGCTGGGCAACCCTAGCACTGGAAGGCAGCAGGAGAATCATGTGTTTGAGGCCAGCCTTGACTACACACGAAGTAAGACTCCATCTCAGAACAAAGCAAAACTAAAACCAGAGAACAACGGGAGGAGGGGCCCCCAAACACGCCGTCATTGGCTTCAGTGTTACATTTTAAGCCAGCTGGCCTTCAAAGCATCCCTGGTTTTCACACTACTTGATCCTCACCCCCACACTCTCTGTCTCTGAGTCACTGTTAAAAAGAGTTCTTTACGGCCCTGGCGGCTCCTGAGGCCAAGTTCTCATCTGTACCAACAAACCATTTCCCCCCACAAGAGAAAAAAGAAAGCATGAGTGCACACTCGCACATGCACACACGCGCGCGTGCACACACACACACACACACACACACATCAAACTGTACCCCTAATTAGTCTATGTACTAAAGGGACTTGGAAATCTAACGTATGTCTTGTGCCTGCTGGGGTTACAGTACACAAGAGTACACTGATATCCATTAAAGGAGTTTAAGGGATATCTGTGTATCTTTGCACACTGATTGAGACCCCTGGACTCTTGGGTACCCACTCCATCTCTTCTCTCATGCATCCTCCTGGCCAAATCTCAAGAGAGAGGTTGCATGCTGTTCTAGTCTGGCTTCCTACTGCTGTGATAAAGACCCTGACTATAAATAACTTGGGGAGAAAAGAGTTTACCCAGAAACTCCTGCCCAGGGGATGGCACCGCCCACAGTGGGCTGGGCCCTCTCTTATCATCACTCAAGAAAATGCCCTACGGATCAATCTGATGGATACACTTTCTCAGGTGAGGGTCCCTCTCCCCAGATGACCTCGCCTGGATCAAGTGGACAAGAAACACACCAGCAGAGAGGCGTTACCATCAGTCAGGCAGCTCGGGGTACTGGGAGTTCCTACAGAGTCAAGATGGACCCTGGAATTGGGATGTCCTCACTTTCTCTGGCCCTCACTCACTCCTGATACACTCTGGGTGCTGCCTCCAGTTTTTTGTAGATAGGGAGAGTCAAGCGCTACTCCATGGTAAATTTCCTCAGTCTGTCCTCCTCCTAACCCACCTCATTCAACTTGCTCTGAGCCATTCTCGCCCCACAGCTTCAGGTCTAACGCACTTCCCTTTCTTAATGTGACTTACTCCTGTCCCCGAGTGGCAGCCCAAACCGCTGGTCACACAGCCATCGTGAAAAGTCCCCAATTATTCATGCCCTTTTCTTTCTCCTTGTTCATTTCAAGCACATTTTTAATTTTTACCCAAAGTGTTCTCATGGGAAAGTTCTTTACCCCAGGCACCCACCCACTACCCCTCCTACCCTTCCCCATCTGGTCAACTCCTCTCATCATCTAAAAATGCCATCTGTCAAAACTGCTGTGTTACAAGTAATATACAAGTCACTGTGGGGCGATGAGGTATTTGATTTTCATCCCAGGTAGCAGTTTTTCCTAAATAAAATGGAAAGAAATGGCCAAACATTATAATTCATGAATGTGAATTCAGCGGAAACGGGGCCATGCTAATTATTATCAGTGGAGACGTTTCCTTCTTCCAGAGAGGAGGCTACGGCCTGCCAAAGAAAGAGAACAGGTCTCCGTGAGACTCTCAAGCCTCCCAGTTCTCCTAGCTGCCCAGGTGTGTAACACCTCCCCTGTAAGTGTTTGGAAGGGAAGGCTCTGCCTTTGCAGCGATGCTGGGGAAAGCCCTGGGTTCAAAGGGGCAATGAAAAGAAGCTGCAGAGCAGAACCAAGAGGCGAAGGAGAGAGAGCCGACGGCATTCCCTGCCAGAGCACATGGTGAGGGAGGAAAAGCATCCTGAAGAGCAGGGGAGATGGTAGAGGGGCTAGAAAAGTGGGCGCCTGATGTCTTTCAATGCAGAGGGAAGGCGAACAGTGTCCCCCAGAATCTTGCTTTGATTAAATGAGGGTGTTTTCTAGCTTTTGCTTGAACGGATCCCAGCAGTTGGTACAGAGGGGTAAAACTATCTTGGTGTTTGTTGACAGAGGTTTCTGTCTGGCCCAATCCCGCAGCTGGCCTACATTAATTATAAACCAATTGGTCCATTAGGTCTGGCCAATTAGCTCAGGCTTCTTATTAACTCTTACATGTTAAATTAGCCCATAATTCTTGTCTGTGTTAGCCACGTGGCTCGGTACCTGTGATCAGTGAGGTGTTCTCATCTTGCTCCCTCTGCATCTGGGTAAGGTCTACAAACTGACCCTTTCCTCTTCCCAGAATTCTCCAGTTCTCATCACCCCGCCTCTACTTACTGCCTGGTCGCCCTGCCTATACTTTCTGCTGGCTACTGACCAATCAGAGTTTTATTAAAACAATATAAGACCATTGTGCCACAGCATCTGGGCTCTAACTTTATAGGCTTATGGGATAAACAAATGGGGAAACCGGGTCAAAAAGAAAGACATGTGTTAGGGACAGAGCAAATAATGTCTTAAAACAGAAACTCCACTCTTACCATCTTTTTTTTTTTCAGTTTGGTTTTTTTGAGACAGAGTTTCTCTGGATTGCTTTGGAGCCTATCCTGGAACTAGCTCTTGTAGACCAGGCTGGCCTTGAACTCACAGAAATCCACCTGCCTCTACTTCCCAAGTGTTAGGATTAAAGGTGTGTACCACCACCCAGCTACATCTTTGCCATCTTAGCAACTGTGATGTGGTAGGTATTATTTAAAACTCCAAAGACAATGATCCTGAAAGAAATACATTATATGTCCATTTTACAGATGTGGACACTAGGCATGATAACCATAAAATCATGATAGTGCCAAGACTCAAAACTCAGCCAAAGCCCATGCTCTGACACTCTTTGAAGAAAAGAGAGGACCAGAGAAGTCAGTGCTCTGATTTGACAGACTTCTGGAGGAAGACACTGGGTCCTGCCACCTGAAATCAATGGGGATTAGAATTTCAGTCAAATAAATGCTTTACTGCGGTATCCTTTGATTTAACTTATCTTTTGTTTTTACTTATTGTTTGTTTGTTTTTAAATGTGAGACAAGTCTCATGTATTACAAACTGGCCTCGAACTCACTACATAGTGAACCATGGCTGTGGAAGTCTGTTCTTCGAGCCTCCGCTTCTGAGTGCTGGGGTTTACGGAGCTGGAGTTGACCGAAAGGCTCCACACAAGCTTGCTAGGCGCTCCACCAAAGCCGTCCACTGTTCCCTATCATTGAGCCATTGTGTTCATGATCTATCGATGGTAAGTTCGGATGTTTCAACATTCTGAATACTCAGAGTCAAGTCCAGGGTTTCTTCAGCAGCTGCTGTGCTGAATGTTTATGATGGAACTTGAAACAGATGACCGGAGTTAGCAGTCCTGGCTGCACAATGGAAGAGATGGCCCCTCTATAGGCTGCCCGGACTGATCTTGAACTCCTGGGCTGCAAAGATCCTCCTTGCTCAACCTGCCAAACAGCCAAGTCCACAAGCAGCCTAGATCAATGCACTGACCTGGGGTGATCCTTCAACCAAACGTCTTGCTCCTTCTCTGGGTCCGGGGCAGGGCTCGGAAATCTGCACTTTAAGAGCTTGCTCAGCTGATTCTTGATGTGCAGCCAGGGCTGGTCCCCACACAGACACGAGATAAAAACAGACTTCAGATTCCCTCGCTGCTCTGTCACTCACAAACGCAATCACAATGCAATCAAACAGAGCCGCAAATCCCCATCCAGAAACCCTTCCAAAGCAACACAAAGCAATCACAGAATAGTTTGCTAAAATGAAGGCCAATGCTAAGCATAAACTAGGGCAGGAAAATCGCCAGATGTGAATATATTAAGCTTTATTTTAGGGGATTGCAATTGGAAATTGTTTTAACCACCGCGTGTGGGCGGGCGTTGCGAGGTGGCAGATGGCAAACGGCATTGAAGAGGAAAGAGGCTGGGTCTAGCAATCCCACCTTAATCCAGCCCTACCTCTCTCTGGTCACTGTAGTTGGGAGCACCGTCTTGTTTCCTTGGTTCAACTGCACTCTGGCCACACCGGATCTATTCTCATTTTAATCCGGGGTTCATCCTTTAAAACAAATCGGATCTCTGATGTTACCATTTCTAACTTGTAACAGCAATATCCCAAATGTACCGTGCGTCTGTTCCACATACAGAAACTCGGCGCCACCTCTGACACCAGTCTTGGAGAAGCCCTGAGTTTTATTTTCATTCTGTAGTGCCAAGGATGGGACCTCGCACCTCGTGCCTGCTAAGCATGTGCTGGACCACAAAAGCCGCATCCCTGGCCCAACTCTGACTTTTCAACCTAATTGCACAGACTCCTAGAGGAGAATGGAAGCTTTGTCCATAGCTGTAAAGAATCAGAAAGAACTGACCTATAGATGGCCCATGTGGTCTTAGTTTATGGAAACCCAAGACAGTGTCTCAATACCAGCAATCTCCAAAAGATGCCACTGTACTCTGGTCTCCTCAGAGTCAATCCTAAAGGATTTTTGTTGTCCTTCTGCAGTATGAGATAGCAGTTGGAATGCACAGGCAAAAGGATTTTGAGGACAACCTGGGCTACACAGACAGGACCTTGTCTTAAAACAAGAGTTTGAGATACACGACCTAGATCAGAGGAAGAAGCATTCAGTCCAGTGATTGACTGTGAACACAGAAGGTAGGACACACACACCACAGATAAGATTCTTAAGCCCACCGCACAGTGCATTCTGGGACAGCACTATCTTCACTTGCTGCTCTCCGCCTAGAGTTGCCCGGGCTGCTAGGGGCTATTAAAAGTCTCCTTACAGAAGGGCACTGAGCTCAGGTGCAGAGGCAGCTGTAGGAGTCAGCCTGACACTCAGAGAGAGGCTGGATACATATTCTATGTGCCAAAGCCATACGGCTTCCGGTGACCCTCCGGTCCAGCACTACCTTACACTGAGAAATGAGGGATGAGCGGGTCTTAAGACATACTCACCGCCTGCACGTTTGTTTAAAATTCTGCCATTTGAGCTAAACTGAAAACTCTCTGAGGGGACAGCGCGGAGATGGGTTAGCAGGTGACAGTGTATGTCACGGAGCCTGATGGCTCAAGTGAAAGGACTGAAGCTGTCCTCGGGTCCCCACATGCCTACCCTGGCAAATTCACACGGACACATTCAAAACAAACACGCTAAAATGTAATTTAAACCTTAGAAGGAAAACATCCGAGACCAACGATCCTTGAGACCCCTCTTTGCCAGGACAGCCATGTAGTTTAGTTAAGCAGGTGCCTGGGTTAGTTTAGCAGGTGCCTGGCACCTAAGAGGAGCGACACACACGTTAGTCATCCAGATGAATTTGACTTCTGCCAGTGCAGGTGCTGTGGCTGTCCAGGTCACCTGCTCAGACGTAATAGTAAAATCAGTCACCCCTGGGAGCCTGTTCCCGAGTGTTATCAACTACAGCCTCCACAGTAACCCTTTCTCCAGACCTGCACCGGCTTCCCCGAGATGTTTTCCAAACAGGGTCCTACAATTTAAGTTTTAATAAAGGCTAATAGGGAATTTGAAGTATCTTCAATTCATAAAAGCACCTAAGACTTACAGGAGAAAGAGAGAAACAAAAGCTGTTGGAGTCTAAGGCAGGGCGGGTCTTTTCCCAAGACAATAACACAATAACGTGTGGCCAGGAGTGAATCCCGCTGCTTACAGTCAATGAAGGGCTGGGGGGTGGAGCCAGCAAACGCGCTCTCAGGTGACGCCAGGTGATGGGTGCCTGGTTCAATCCCCGTCACCGCTAACAAACAGAAGGTGCAGTTGGGGGGGGGGAAGAAAGGCGTTTCTCTCAGCCTACCCCTCAAGGAAGAAGAAAGCCCTGAGGATCCGATCCTTCCTCTGCTCTCCAAGATAACCTGAGTCCCGGTGTCCCACCTCCCACTTGGAAGGTTACTCTAAAACCACACAGAGAACGCTTAGATAGACCTTCAGCTCTTACGTGCGTGTTCTAGCAGGGGCTGGCTCGGTTGCAGCATTTGAAAATTGCTCTGCAGCTCTGCATTTTCGCAATAACTGCAAGTATCTGGGCAGAAGGCAACAGTCTGCAGGCATTCCAACCTTCCCTCACCCGCCCGGTGCATCTCCCACCGTACTTGCCAGCCGGTGTGTTTAATACAAAGCCCAGGTGAAGCCCGAAGAATTCTACCTCCGACCGACTGAGGCAGAAGACGAAGGTTCTAAGTTTTGAAACGTCCTACTTTCCTGATGCCTCAAACGGTCCCACAGACGGGCCCTGCGCACCTCATTCAGACTTCCAGCACGCAGGGGCCCCCAGTGTGATAACGCCCTTCTGTCCCGGCCACAAATGTCCCTTTCTGCTTGCTCTTGACTGATTTAATCTAAGTGAGACATTCAAAAGAATCAGTGAAGGTCCCTCGAGCCTTAAGATATGTGGAGTCCCCCAACTTCCAACAAAAGCATTTGGCCAGGGTCCTCTCCTCCCCTTCTCCCCATCTCCCCGCCCTCTTCTCCCTCTCTTTTTCTAGCCCCCTCCCCCCCCCAGCTTTCTGGGAGTCCCTTCCACGTGACCCCAAACTCCAGGGTCTTTGGTGTATAATCAGTTCTTTAATCTCATCTACCTCTCACAGAGGAATTTCGCAAGGGGGACTTACTCCCCCATTTACAACACAACAGGACTCGGGATGCCTCCTCGGAAGAGAACCCCAGGGATTTTCCTCTCTAGTCCATTCTTCCTTCCTCTCCCGCTCCCCCACTGAGGGGACAAACAGGAAGGCAAACAGGCTCCTGCTTACTGGGGCTGAAATGAGAACCTTCCCCTGTTGTCTTTGACCCTTTCCGCCACGTGCCCACTTGCTCGTAGTCTGAGCCCCCGGACCCATGGACTCTACTGACTTGGCGAAAGCAATGCTTCTTTTATGCAGACTCTATGCCAGCCTAATGCTCTGATTGCCCTACACACCTGCTGGAGAACCCTCGCCCGCCTCCGACTTTGTGGAATTGTTTCTTCCACACTTGACTCCTTTTTCTGAGATGCAAGAACTTTGCGTGGCTGCAAATTCATTGGTTCTGGAGCACTGGCAACTTCCACAGCTGTCAATCAATGGGAAAGATAGCGAGCTGTAGCAGAGAGACCAGGGGGAAAATAGCACTGAAAGGGGTTACAAGAATAGTCTCTGGATAAAAGGAAGTCGCTCAGCATTCTAAGACTTTCTGTCCACAACTGCAATTCTATGAAGGTAAATCCCAAAACACTTATACTTTTCTAGACAGGGTTTCTTTATGTAGCACTGGCTACCCTGGAACTCACTCTGAGCAGGCCTTGAACTCAGAGCTCCTCCTGCCTATGCCTTTTGAGTGCTGGGATTAAAGGTGTGTACCACCACGGCCCTACCCAAAGCACATTCTGGTTTAAGGAGTGGAGTGAGTTCCAGTACAGCCAGGACTACTTGGAGAAACCCTGTCTTGAAAAACAGGAAAGAAAGAAAGAAAGAAAGAAAGAAAGAAAGAAAGAAAGAAAGAAAGAAAGAAAGAAGTGAGGGAGGGAGGAAGGGAAGAGAAGGGGAGGGAGAAAGAGAAAAAAGAAAGAGGGAGGAAGGAGAGGGGAAAGAAAAGGGAAGGAAGGAAGGAAGGAAGGAAGGAAGGAAGGAAGGAAGGAAGGA
>JABTXL010006712.1:13512332-13550480 GCA_025134845.1 Neodon shergylaensis
GGAAGGAAGGAAGGAAGGAAGGAAGGAAGGAAGGAAGGAAGGAAGGAAGGAAGGGCTCCATGTCAGCCAGCTCTTCTAGAAACTCCAGCTTCCTGCCCCCTTTTTCCAACTGGACACTTCCCATCCGGCAGCCTTAGAGAGACTTACCGCGCTGTAGGAAGAGTCCTAGAAACACAGGATGAGGAGCTGCCTTCTTCTCCAAACCAGAGGAAGACAGCCACACTTGGAGAGACCAGTGAAGGGGAGACAGGAAATTTAAAAAAAAAGGAGAGACAGTGACCCCTTCAGTAATATTCAGAAGTCAAAGTGAGAAAAGCCAGCATGGGGAGAACATCGCTTACCCAGAATTCTCAAGAACAAAAGTGCTTGAGATTTCAGGTTTCTCCAGAGTTGGGAATATTCATAAGGAGATACGGTGGGAACGGGGCCTGAGTCTAATCAGGGAGCCCACGTTGTGAACGTGAGCCTCAAGGTGGGTTTATACATGTTTCCAGCGCCACTCTAGTCTGACTATGACTCTTCATGACGTGAGTAGAGGTCAGAATGTCCTACCTGTGGCAGCACATTGACACTCGGGGTTTTTTAACTTTGGGTTTTAGACATTCAGACTTGGGAAGCTCACCTTGTATGTCCATTTAGTCAACCTGAGTATAAAACCATGAGTATTATAGAAGGGAAGGAAAAAGAGATGCTAAAAATTCACCATTTTCTAGAAGTGCTCTACCAGTCCACTTGAGGCCAGGCAACTTGACAGGCTCTCAAGCTTCTGAGCTTCATGAGCCCTGGGGACCACTTCTCCAGTACAATGGCTGGCCAGCCTTTTCAAAGTCTAGACACTCCTTTTCTCTGTCTTGGGACACATGTATGGGGCAGCATGAGAAAGACAGGCACAACAGTCTTTAATGAGAAAGGGGGAAATGCCTAAGAGAAACAGAAATGGGTCCGGTGGCCTTTGCAGTGCCCTTTAAACTCTGGCAAAAACAACAGCTGCCTTGTTCTGATCCAATCTAATCTTTCGGAATTTATGTTCCTTAATTCTCCTCCTTGGCTTCCATACAGACAAAAGATAACACATGGTCTTTGCCAAACCAGGTTCTCCCCTGCCAAATCACAGGCCTGACCTAAAAGCCAGAGCCTGTGTTCCCTCAGGCAGCTACCCTATCACCCACTTAGGTACGCTGGGCCCAGGCATCGGGTAGTTTAAAGGTTGAGTCCAGCTGGGAAGGTAGGATTTTTAAAGGATCACAAAAGATGGTTGCTTTTTATTCTTAGGAGTCACTTGGCATCCCTGTGTTCACACTTATGTCCCCCCCCCCCCCCCGTAGCTTTAGAGCCTGTCCTGGAACTAGCTCTTGTAGACCAGGCTGGCCTCGAACTCACAGAGATCCGCCTGCCTCTTCCTCCCGCGTGCTGGGACTAAAGGCGTGCGCCACCACCACCTGGCTCACACCCATGTTCTTTCTCAGAATTAAAGCACACAGGCTCGACAGGCGGTACTGGCACACAGTTCAAGTTCCAGGACAGGCTCCAAAGCTACATAGAGAAACCCTACAAAATAATATTAATAAATAAAAATTAAAAAATAACACAGGCTCACTGATGCTGGTCAGACGGAGCTTTATATAATGGCTACAAGCTGCTTTTTATACCTGCCTCAGAACAAAGTAAGAAAAATATACTGAAGCCCGCATCAGCCCTAATGCATCCAAAAATGGATACACAATGAAACAGAATCCCATAGCCTTTAAGAGCTTGTGATGCAGCCAGGCCTTCAGGCTGCAGTGGGGGCCAGCCTGTGGACCTATTTTAAGCAGGTTTGACCAAGAGGAGGTAATATATGGACAGCGTACTTACACGAAGAGTCCATTTGGAACGGACTCATACCCAAGTAGCTGTTCTGCTGAATATCACAATCTGCGTCATGGGCCACCCTTCAAACGGCATTAGTTGTCCCAAACAACCCCTCGGGTCGCCCCGGGGCCAGGAATGATTGGTAGAAAGGTCAAGAGTTTGAGTGAGCAACTAAATGGAAGCAAATTACCTCTTCTCAGCGCCCTTGAACAAAGGGGATTTATTTTGTATAAGCAAACAGGAATGGCAAGGGACACGTTTCTAAATCCTTCCCCTTTATTGCATAAAATCGATGTAGGGCGAGTGCACACTGGTGCCCCAGAGGACAGATGTAACCCCTCACCTACAATGTGTGTGGTAAGGAAAGATAAGACGCCCCTCACATTCGGGAGATTGATAACCTCGCAAACAGGGACTGGGCTGTTTCCAGTGTGCTAGCAAGGTGCAAGCACACTGCCTTCACTTGGCCTGAGCTTGTTCGGAGTAGTACGCATGCGCGTGCGCAGGGGCTGGGGGAGGGGTGGGGGGGAAGCAGAACGGAGGATTTGGGCAGCTCAGTTTCCCACTAGCAACCATTCTGGAGTTACAGGGCTAGTAGCTTCTGGAAAGGAGTTGAGATGGGTGAATGATTCGTATGAGAGATAAATAATCCACACTACGTGCACAATGCAAAGATTAAAGAGACGCGAATGGTCTGAGCCGCCTTTTTTCGACGATGCTGGGTTTTCTCATCCTGATACCTCAGAACACACATGTGTCAACAGCAAGAGCTTTGTTTTGTAGGTGACACAGTAAGGATCTGTACAACATAGCCCAGGAAAGACTCAAATGCCAGGGTCCGTGCCAGCCTCTAAATATCTAAGAAGTGAAGAAACAATGTCCTTATTTAAAAGGTTTTATTTTTATTATATAATTACGTGTGTATGTCTGAGTGGGGGTATGTGTCCTTGAGTGCAGCTGGCCTTGGAGACTAACGGCGTTTGTTTCATCCCCAGGAGCTGGAGTTATAGGCAGTTATGAGCTTCCTTCCCCCAGCGTGGGGGCTGAGAACCTAACTCAGGTCCTCTGCAAGACCATTACAATATCTTAACCACCGAGTCAGCCCTTCAGACTGCGAGGTGAAGATTTCAGTTGTACACACACACACACACACACACTTCTCCATCTGGCAATCTTAACACTAATGACCTTTCTTCCAAACGTTATTTCTTCTGCTAGAAATGCCGTGCCCCTCTACGTGATTTTTTAAGTCCTGCTTCCCCTAAAACGCCTCTCTAAGATCTCCCACACATGCCACCATCTCCCTTCTGCAAACACCATACCGTATGCCAACAGAACAGCACTCTGGGATGCCGTGGTCTCTGGCGGTATTCCAGGATTGCTCCTTAGGCTTGCATGACCTCTCTCTACATAAGGCAAGCCATTTGGGACAAAAATACCCCAAAACTTTTACTTTTTACCCCACGCTGCATCTTGCCTGAGACTAGCTGCTGGATAAATGACAGAAAGGCGGTTTGATTCAGGCAACTGAATGGTTGACAAAGAGAGGATCTTAGGCCACTGCCTCCCAACTTCTGCCGAGGGTGAAGAGGAAGCCTCTAGAAGGCTTAAGATAAGTAAGCAAATAAATAAATCAAATTTTGGATGATACACACATTAATTAAAGGCACCACTTGTGAGTGAGGGGAGTCCACATTCAAGTCAAGGGAAGAGTGGCCTGACACACGCTGCTTTGAGAATTTGCTTCTGTTGAAATTCCTGTCACCATCTAAAGTCTCTGCAAATCCTCGGAGCGTTCTGAGTTGAGGGACTGTGGGCATCACCTGAGCCAAACTAAGTTCCTGTCAGAGAAGAAGTGGGATTTACTGAGGAAAGTTACCTTTCTGTGTGGGTTAAGTCAGCTGGCTGGTCCCCAGGCAGAAGCCTCCCAGTGTGTCAAACTATCATCTCTTCACGGGATGAGATTTCAACTCTACTCATATAAAAAAATAAATAAATAAAAAATTTAAAAAAAAGTCATCTTTTTCTTTCTCTGAAAAACGTTGACTCTTAGTAGGAAATCAGAAGCCAGAAACCCCAGCTGTGGATAGTGGATGTATTTGCTCTCAGGCCCTTTTCTGTGTGTGCCCATCCTATTAGGGAGGTCATGTTGCACCCTGGCTCGGGCACATAGAAGGAATTCAGTCCCTGACTGTTAAACAACTCTATCAATACTCATGTGCCTATATGCATGCATTATATATGCAAACGTTAATGCTATAATTTGGGGAGTTATGGGGAGAATATTAGCATTTAGTGAGCCTCCCTGTTTGGCTTCAAGTCACCAGGATGAGCCCCCCGCACCCCAACACTGGGACCTTTCATCTCAGCTCTTCTATTGAAGAGTTTGACCTTCGCCATGGCAGGCTACTTAGAAAACTTTCCTTTTCTAGAGCTTTGCCGTAGGCCTGGAAGAGAAAGGGATTTATAGTGTACCACACAGACACCAGCTCCCTAGTCAGCATGAGTAAAGACCCATGAAGTCGAGTGTCCGTGGACAGCATGTTCTGCCTAGAACTCCATCTAGTGTACCAGGACAAGTGTGTGCAGAGATGTTAATGCTATTTCCAATTAGAAGGCACACCATTATAACTTGCTTAGTGATTTTTTTCTACTTAATGTTTGTCTCTAAATATTCATCTCTTAATGTTTTTCCATTCCACCAAATACCATCTTAAAATATAATTCTCAATAGCTGTCTATGGCATGGCTAGGCCATAACCTATTTACCCAATTCCCATCGGTGGTAGATTTGAAATGACTTTGAGTTATGCACAATGCTATAACTGCCTGGACATGACTTTCAGTGAGAATCAGCCTCTGCATAAATCGGGTCTTTATCTCCAGTAGGAGTAAAGTCAGAACTAAAGGAATGGAGTCAACCAGCTAGGGTCACATGCTCAGCTCAGCGACTCATACAAGCCTTGGTCCCACGCACCAGCCTCTGTTCAGAAAACCTCTGTGTGAACTCATCTTTATCTCAGTGACTTCTTACATGAAAAATTATCATCCTGTCGAGGCAGATAAGGAGATCGGACCCAAAGGCCACTCCGGGGTTGATTTCACCCAGCCTCCCTCTTAGCCAAAGAGTTCTGAAAACTAAGTCATTCCCTTATCTCCCCAGACAAGTGCAATTTACCTATTCCACCAGGACTTAAGACTCCAGGAAAATGCAACCCCAAATACTATACAGACTTCTTAAATGGTGTGTTGTGAAGTACACTGGGTGGGGGGGGCAGGGTACTGAAAAATTGGGCCACACAGAGAGAGATTTTCGAATGTGTAACAACTAAAAATGAATTCAGAATCTGTATGCTTTAACCTGGGGCACTGCTGGGAGCGGGTGCTGTTTCAAATGACTTCAGAGTAGCTTTGCCGTTGACTGTAATGGACGCATTGTATCCTGGGCATATCCTACCCTATGCAGCAGTAACAAAACCTTCTCACAACACCTTGACTGCACTGTTTTTACTCTACATACAAGTTTTCCCCCTGTATAAACATCATGGCTAAATATGGAAAAGAAAGACACGTTTTCCTACTATCAGTCTTTGGTATATTCATATCAAATTTATATGTCTTTGGGTTGTACTATGTTAGAACGTTTGTTTGGGTTGCTGCCTTAAGTTCCATCAAAAACAAATAGGTTACTGAATTTTGCCTGGGGATGAAAAGAAAATTTTCAACAGTTTCTGAAATGACCCTAAACAGACTTTTGCAGGTTTCGAACTGCGTATTTATGCAAAGTAGTGTTCTTGGCTGTTCTTTATATTTTTGGAAGGTTTGTTCATTTATTTATTTATTGTCTCCTAATGTTGTGGGTAGACCACTCAAGCACAGTTTATAGCCAACTGAAAGTCTTTATTCCAGCTGGCTAGGACTACACTCAGGTATTTGGGGACCCAGGTGTAGTTCCTGGGTGTCCAGACATGGGACTTTTGAAGGCAGAAACCAAGTCCTGGCACCTAGCTCCGCAGCTTTAGGAGTGGGGATGAGGGAGGGGTCTCACATAAGTGAGCAAATTGACAGCAGCTGAGATAAAGAAGAGGTTAGCCGGAGGGGGAGGTTTGAACCAAGCAGGCAGTTTAACGCGCTAGGGTAGGTTAGCTGGGACGTGACCTTGGGTTCCTAGAATAAAGTTGGGTAACTTTTCACAGGATTCTCCGTCAAGGAGGTCAAATTCTAGTTCAACCTGAAACGCCTCAGCAAAAGTACAAGATGGAGGAACCTTTGCACCGTCATACCCTGTCACAATAATGCTTTGTCTGGCCTTTCTGCTTATTATTTTTACTTTTATAAGTCTTTTGTTTGTATACTATGGTCCCTGGTTTTATGCTTTCATGGTATCTCTGTATGTGTGAATTCATGTGTCTCTATAGCTATTTGGTTTTTTTTTTTCTCTTTTTTCCTGTTTGTTTTATTCTACTCTGGATTGTTTGTTTTTATTTTATTTCATTTTGTTTTATGCTATCTTTTTTTTAGATGGCTGTTTGCTTTCTACTGAAAGAAGGAAAGGGTGTGGATTTGAGTGAGCAGGGAGATGGGGAGGATCAAGGAGTTGAAGGAGGTGAAATGTAATAAGAATACATTGTATTAAAAAATATTTTTTTCAATTGAAAAAACTGATCTGTGCTATGTTCTCATAGCAGCAGAAAACAGAATAAGCAGCGGAAACCCAAGGAATACAGAACACAAGGTCTTTATCATTCCCCATGTTATCTGCCGCTATAGATTGAATGGAGACCAATCTGCTAACATCTGCTGCCTGACAGCCTCTCTGTTCCTGATTAACAGATCAGGAGAGAGACCAAAGAGTCAGCACACCCCATCCCAAGAGCGATTCCTAATCCGTGTGACTCCCTGGAGTGTCAGAGACTCTCAGACCTTGTCCAGAGCAAGGAGTAAAAGGGATGTAACAGTCACAGACAACGGGGCCAGAATAAAAACCCAGAATATCCAAGGGCCCCTGAGAATGCTGTTTTTCTCATTTATCTGACATCCAAGCACAATGGAACAGTCCTTTTGTACACTGTGAAGATTTGTCACTCTGGTTCATTTACTAAAATACTGACTGGTCAGTAGCTAGGCAGGAAGGATAGGCAGGAAAGCCAGATACAGAGGAGGCTGGGCAGAAGGAGGGCGGAGTCAGGAGTCGCAAGCAGCCCCACAGAGAAGAGCAAGATGGACTTGCCGTACTGAAGAAATGTACCAACTCATGTGGCAAAGCATAGATAAGAAATATGGGTTAATTTAAATGTAAGAGTTAGCCAGTAATAAGTCTGAGCTATTGGCCGAACATTTATAAGTAAAATTAAGACTCCGTGTCTCTTATTTGAGAACTGGCAGGTAGGAAAGAGAAGTCTGCCTACACTCAATGACTGACATAGGTAGGGAACATATGATCAGATGAATAAACATAGCATCGCACTCTAGTTACAAGGCTTTCTAGTTTTTAAGTTCTCATCATTTCACACAAACAAGGAAATGTTCTCTGAGCACAGGACCTATTCATCAACCCTTCAGTGAGGTCAAAATGAACCGTAAAATGAAAGACACCATCCCAGCACTATCTAGTCACTTCATACAAAAACAATGCTGAAGATGATGGATCCCCACATCATGCTTGGCCAGCAGGATCCTGAGTGTGGTCCACAGGGCAGAGATACAGAAATAGTGAGCATATAGATAAGTGGGAAAAGATGGAGGAAAGGAAGGACACACGGGAAGAAAGAAAGCAGGGAAAGGTATCTTAATACTGTGGACATGCTAAATGCTAGAGAGAAGGAGAGGTTAGGGACGTGTATCAGATTCCCTCCTGTATTTGTCATGGCAAATCTGGACAGCTTCCTTACTGAAATGATTAAATTGGACCTTTGGTAGCACCATGAGAGAAGCTGGAAAGGGCTCAAGCCCTGGAGGAAGAAGTCACAGGTTAGAGTCCTAACTCTGCCTGTTACCAGCAAGCTATATCCGTGGATTTTTTTTAACCTTAAATATTATTTTATAAAAAACAATATTTGTAAGGAAGTAATTACAATATGTATTACTGTGCTAATATCATGATTGAAATGGCACAAGGAGTGGCAATATCCAGGAACAATGTTGTCACATTTTTATTGGTTTTAGGTTGTTAAGTTTTAATTAGGATTCAGTATTCCCTTGAAGTAGATAATGCCGGGTGAAGCATCACTATTAAGCAATCCTTAAAGGAAACACTGACAAGGTCAATAAAAACATGTATAAAGCACAAATATGGGAGAGAATTAAAATTAAAACATTACACTAAAAATGTTTGCTTACCACGAAAAGACCTCTGGGACTAGACACACAGCTCAGCAGTTAAGAAAATGTACTGCTCTTGTAAGGATCCGTCCTGGTACTCACATGAGGCTGCTCACAACCGCTTATAATTCTAGCTCCAAGGGATCTAACACCTGTGGTCTCCATGGGCACCTGCACAAACATGTCTAAACCCACACACAGACAACACATAATTAGAAATAAAAAATAAATTATTTTTATTTATTTTATTTATTTTGTGTGGGGAGTCTCACACAAAAAATAAAAAAGAGGGGTGGAGAGCACAGTAAAGAGGATTCCAAAGATGAGCTACCAAGTGAGCTCATATATCTAAAGGTCTTGGAACAGAGCTGGCCACAGGGTACGCCACATGAGGTCTGTGGCATTGTCTTTGTTTTGCTGTCTATTCAAGCTGAAAGGATGGAGAATCACCAGGTGTGTGAATCTGGAGGAAGACCAGGAAGCCTCTGAGCAAGGCACAGAAGGAAGCCCTCTGACAACAGAAGCCCTCAACAATCCGTTGAGGCCTGGAACAATGGCCGGGGAGTTGAGGGAGCAAAGATAGGACCTTTGTCAGAGGATAATCATGGAGGTGTGGAGAGCCCTGTGGTGATTTGAATAGGAAAGGGCCCCATAGACTCATGTGTTTGAATGCTTGGTCACTAGGGAGTGGCACTATTAGGAAGTATGGTCTTGGTCTTGTTGGAGTAGGTGTGGCATTGTTGGGGGAAGTGTGTCACTGTTGGGGTGGCCTTTGAGGTTTTAGATGATCAAGTCAGGCCCAGTGTGGCTTTCTCTCTTCCTGCTACCTGCCAACTGGGATGCAGAACTCTCAACTCCTTCTCCAGCACCATGTCTGCCTGTGTGTCACCATGCTTCCTGCCATGGACTGAACATCTGAATCTGTAAGCCAGACCAATTAAATGTTTTTCCCCTTCTAAGAGTTGCCATGATCATGGAGTCTCTTCACTGCAATAGAAAACCTAAGACGATCCCAAAGATCTTCAGGGTTGTAGCCCAGAGAGGAAGCTCACATAAGCTTTCGGATGTGGAAAGGGTTTCTCTGGGGGTCCACAGAAACCAGCACCTGGTGGTTGTCAGTTTAATGAATGACGAAGAGAAGGAGAACTTCGGAGCTGTCCCAGCTCACACTGTCACCAAGGAAGAAAGATGTACTAGTTGCAACTCTGCCCAGACCTTTCCACATCTGGTCTCTGAGTCACTAATTTAAAAAGGCATAAACCACCATTCCCATTGAACAGAGGGAGAAACTGAGCCCACACGGGGCTGGTGCATTTTCCTGAGGAACACAGTAGCCACTTGCGGGCTAAGACATGAATTCTTCCTGATTTCTTTTATACCACAGCTATGACAACGTTGGCCAAAGGAAAAGCTTTGGTCCAAAACTGCTAATGCTGGGGCTGAGCTGGGACTGAGCAGAATGAGTCTGTGGGGTACCTGGCTCGCCCCGCCCACTTTCACACTAATGACCACAGCCACCTGACTGTCCACGCAGTGGAGACAGTGGAAGTGCTTTTGTTTCCTCGTGTGGCCACATCAAAGTACCACCTCAGGAAACTCAGCGCAACAGCAAACATGGCCTACCACAGTTCTAGAATGCAGTTGTCCAAAACCAACGTGTCCATGGAGCTAGCTTCTCCGTGGAACTCTAAGGGGGATTCTGGGGCAAATCTCTCTCCCACCTTCAGAGATCAATTGATGACCATTGAATCCTTTGAGTGTACAGGGAGTTAGCCCAATCCCTGCTTCTCTTCACTTTGCGAGGCCTTCCTATAAAGATCTTGACCTCTGCATGAAAATGTCACCCTAACACCGAGTGTCTCCATCTAAACTAATTACATCCGCAAAGAGCCCGTTTCCAGACAAGGTCACAGCTGAGGCATGGCTTTGAGGTGACAATATTCAATATAAAGAAAGTCTTGCATTAACACAAGAAAATCTGAAAGGGTGACACAGGAGTGAGAGGAGGATGGAGGGAGACCCGGTGGAAGGGAATAAAGGGGAGCCTTAGACATTGTGATCTTACCCGATGGCTCCCAGGTGTCACAGTGAGCTCCTGAAAGTCTAAAGGAAAAACTGGATTGTAGGTGGTATAGACGTTCACCAGACAAGCTCAAACAAAAAGACTCCATCACGGAATTCAAGGTTAGCCTGGGCTACTATAGAGAAAGCCCTCTCAGAAAAATGAAAAAAAAAACAGAGGAAGGAATTAGGGAAGGAAGGGAGGGAGGGAGGGAGGGAGGGAGGGAGGGAGGGAGGGAGGGAGGGAGGAAGGGAGGAAGGAAGGAGAGAGGGAGAGGAGCAGGGAGGGAGGAGGAGAGGAGTAAGATGGGGGCAGGAGAAGAGAAGGGGGTACTGAAGGGAAAGGGGAGAGGAAAGAAGGGTGAGGGAAGAAAGGAAGGGTAGCCCTGGGCTACATGAGACCTTGTCTCAAAGAGAAAGGAAAAGAGGAAAAGAGGGGAGAGAGGGGATGGGGGAAAGACGAGGAGAGGAAAGGAGGGGAGGAGAGCACAAGAAAGATGGTTTAGGGGTTTGGATTATAGGATCTTGTTTTATTTTAGCTTCTCTTTGGGATTATGAATGCCGGGCAAAGGGAGGGGACAATGTTGTTAAAAACAAACAAACAAACACCCTTTGGAAGGAAGGCAGTCTAACGACCCTTGAAGAGCAAAGAGAAGACACAGAGTCAAGGACCACCCTTTCTTCCCCCTGGGATGCTTGGGATGCTCGGGATGCTCGCGCAGAAAACGGAAGGGGTGGAGCCAAGCGTCCTCCTCCCTCCCTCCCTGCCTCCCAGCCTCAGGCTAGCTTCCTTGTTCAGCTTCCACCTGGCAGCCTGACCCTGCTCCTGAGGCACTGGCCTGTGAGGCCTGGTTTCCTTTCTGACCCCAGTAAGGCCCCAGATTTTCTCCCCCAACCCCCACATTTGACTTCCTTAGCTCCTCGGCATTAGTTCCTTAATTAGTTCCGTATTTTAAATAATCTCCTTTGTGGCTTTATGTCCACCGGGGCCCCTGGCTGAGAAGGTGAGGAAGTTGGAAAACCAGAAATTTGCATGTCAGTCAGCTAGAAAAACTTAGGCTCTTTGTCCCGTCCATTCCACTTCAAGAAATGCCTCTGGTGGGTGCCCTCGCTTGTGTAAGATTATTCATTGCCACATAGTTTGTAAAAGACGAGATTGGAAACTACCTAAAAGTCCAGTGCTGTTGGGAGGGGGGACAAATAGATTTGGACACAGACAGCCCTGACGTCCACCAAAATGCAGCCTCTCAGAACAGTGAGGACGCCCTGGCGTGCAGCTGTGGATGGAGTTCTAAGAAAAAAGCCGGGTGTGCGACAGAGACTAAAACGCCACCACACACAGAATAAATACACTTATCTTCATAAAGACTCCCTCTGGTAAGATGGCCAGATGGTCACCCTGGAAATTGGAGAGGGGGAAAAAAAGGAGATTTTTTTTTTCATTGCCTACTCTTTAGTATTTTCTCATCTTTTTAAAAAAAATGTCAGGGTCAAATACTTTTAAAATAAAAGCTTTTATTTTAATGTGTTCTACACTGTTTACAAAATACACACACATGCAGATGTGGGATTGGAACAAGTTGGAAGGAAAGTACACACTATGACAAACTAGATAGAAAACAAAAGAATGCTTTCTTCATGCCTGGAGAGCTGGCTCAGTGGCTAAGAGCATAGACTGTTCTTGAGGAAGACCCAAGTTCGATTCTCAGCACCCATGTTGTGTAACTCCCTACCTGGGACCCAGCTCTAGGGGAATCCAATAACCCTGGCTCTTACCAGCATATAGCCACACAGAACACACACACACAATTAAAAATAATGAGATGAGAGTCAGGTGGTAATCCTAGCACTTGAAAGGCAGAGGCAGGTGAATCTTTTTGAGTTCAAGACCAGTTAGTTCTGGGACAGGACAGCTAAGGCTGTTACACAGAGAAACCCTGTCTCGAAAACCCTAAATAAATAAATAATAATAACGAATGGGAACTAGAGAGGTGGCTCAGTGGTTAAGAACACTGCTGCTCTTCCGGAAGACCCAGGTTCTATTCCCAACATGCACATGGTGGCTCACAGTCACCTCTAACTCAAGTTCCAGGCGATCCAATGCCCTCTTCTGACCTCCACAGGCACCAGGCAGGCGTATATGTGGTGCACAGGCAAACGTTCAGGCAAGCTCTCAGACTCATGTCAGTTGAAGACTGGGAGATCTGTCAGACTTAGTGCACAAAACATGGAGAACGTTAAAGAAGCAAACGACAGTAGTTCCCGTCTTCCCCTTCCGTCTTTGTTCTCTCAATTGTATGCCACGAGGAAAGGACACTTGAGGGGTGTGGACATTCCTTCTGCATTTGGGGCTTGAGCCCCTCGCAGAGCATCCAATGGCGACATATTGGACCCTAGATTCACCACTCAGCAGTTGGTTGCAGCCACCATGCTCGGGTCTAGGTTTAATACACCTTTCTTCTGCAGCGGTTGCGGCCCTTGTCTGTCTATTTTATTGAATAAAAATGTGGTTTCTCAGCCCAAAGGCACAAAGTTAGATGACAAGGTATTTGCAAATTGAATAACAGAAAGCTACCCTTGGGCTGCGGGCAAACACAGGTGCGACAACACTGAGGCTAGAGGAATGCAACCTCAGATACCAGAAGGTGGAGATGCTTGGCAGCAAGAGCGCATCCAGTCACTGCATCCCACAGTCCTGTTTCTAGACACACACACTAGAAGAGAATTCATCTGTGCACTAGGAGAGAGATAGCAGGCTACTTAGTGCAGAACATTGCAAAAGGCAACAAAAAGGGAACAAAATAAACAATAAGTACACAGTAGATAAATTACAATATTAGCCAAAAAGGAACAGCCTAGCAAAAACATGAAATGGCATGGAGAGATCTCCGAAATCAAGAAGAGAGGAAATGGCCAACGGTGTAAGCCTAGTCAGCTGTCCTGGCTCTCTGTGACAGCGCACAGCATAGTGGACCAAGGGAGCGTGAGTGCTGCGGACATCTCTTCCGCATTTGGTGTTTGCGCCCCTGGCAGAGCATCCAACGGTGGCGGCATGTTGGGCCCGGGATTTACCACGTCAGTGAATCCAGATACTTCAGTGTCTGGACCATCCCCAGCACCAGAATCAACAAGAGAGAGAGAGAGAGAGAATGAATTAAAGGAGTTCGATGGCCATTGGGTGTACTGCCAAGATTGCAGGGTAAAGAATAAATGACTTTTGATCGAGTTACTTGGTATGTCGTTCCTACTGTTTTTCTATATATTAAGGAATAGTTATTCCGGGGGCTGGAGAGATGGCTCAGTGGTTAAGAGTACTGACTGCTCTTCCAGAGGATCCAGGTTCAATTCCCAGCAACCACATGGCAGCTCACAACTGTCTGAAGATCCAGTTGCAGGGGATCTGACACCTTCACACCAATGCACATAAAATAAAGTTAAATAAACCATAAATTTTAAAAGAAAAAAGAAAAAAAAAGAAATAGTTATTCCATAATGAAAATATTTGCAAGCTCACTGTAACTCCAAAGTCATCTACGGCATATGGCGCCAAACTGGTGAAAGTCCGAGGCCTCCTTCGCTCCAAGCCACATTAGATTCCCTGGGAAGCATTGTGAGTGAGCACAGACCCTGCATAAACCCATGTCCGCCTTGGGAGAGGCTCCCTGACCTGTCAGCAGCCACCAAGCAGGCCCGAAGAGAAACAGGGGCTGCACCTGCTACGGTTAGCCTGGAGTTCTATGCTCTGTGAGCCATTAAACAAGAGTGGGGCGTGCCAGAAGCTCCAGGAATGCCATCCTGGAAAGTGGCAGCCTGCCAGTGATCACTTTGCATTCCATGAAGGGTATAAGTTCAGATGGGACACAAATGCTGGCTGCCTCTCAGCCTCATCTAGTTGGAGGGCAGCCCTGGCCGTACAGAGTCATCTTGAAAAGAGCACTGTCCAGGAGATCACTGGCAGAACAGTTCATGGGCCTTGAAGCAAGACACAGACCCCCTGGTTACACCCTAAGTTCTGACGGGTCAATCCGCTGCTGAACTAACCTTGGGCTCACGTGGTGGTGGCCAGGTAGACCAGGCTGCACAGTTCAACCGGTAGTGTGTGGGTGTTCAGACTCACTGGAGTTTGGGGTGTTGTTCTGAACCCTGGAACAGCCCACCTCAGTGCCAACAAGCTGTGATCTATTTCCCGTCACTGAAGTGAACCAATAAATGGGCAAAGAGCTCGTCTGTGACACCAGGCACAGCTTCTCTCTCACATAAACAGCCAACACGCTCCTTGGCATTTCTGTTCCATTAAACATTGCAAATTAGAGTCCAAGGAGGGAGCTAATTCCCAATCAAACAGAAAAACCAAGGGGCCTAAAATCTGTTCTCCAGTTTTCACCCAGATGGCTGTGTGGGCACACACAGACCAGCTCACCCACTTCAAACGTAGCAGAGCTAAATACATAAAAATAAACAAGTGACGTGTTTGGGGGGCACTGTCATTTGTTTCTCAGACAACTTGCGGGGCGTGATTTGGATGCTCTGAGGGTACAGGTGTCCGAAGTGGGCTTGCATCCTGGCTTGGGTCCTCCCGTCGCAAGTGACCACCAGTGGGAAGCGCACTGCCACCTTCCATGGAGCCACTGACTGCTCTGCCACGTTTGAGGCTCCTGGTTCTCCGTGAATATAACATGTCTCATTAATCTCTTCCATCTGTCGTTGTGTGCAGGGAAATTCTAAGGGGGAAACAGAACGGAATGACACAGGATTTACTGCTCGGGCCTCTAATCCACGCTCAGTTCGTAAGGAGCTATAATTTCTCCAGATGGGACACATCTAAAAACTGACGCTCCCTGCCCCCAAGTCCCCAAAACATTTGCGAGAACTTCCCAGTCAGCTTGGGCAGCGTTCCCAAGGGTGGCAGCATGCAGATGCTCCTGTGACACTCTACCCCCAGCCCCGTCAGAAATCAAAGGCAGGGCAGGATTTCCAAGGCAGGAACTGTGGGCTGCCAGCTCTGGGAGCTTTCCTCTTCCCTCTGCCCTGCTGTCAAATCAATCTCTTGCTCAGCATCCTCTCTAACCGACTCGGATATGGGGCAGACGAAAGTGTCCGTCAGCTTTCCTCCTTGGAAAGATGGCAGTTGACGGAGCTCCTGAGAGAAGATGCTGACGTGAAGTCAGCCGCCCTAAGGACTGGAAATCACTGAGAGTACCATCTCTTGTTCTCAAATGGCTGAGGATAAGTAAAGGGAAATGAACACTGCACATAAAGCCCATCTGAATACTCCCACTAGGACCACATTCGGATAACCCACGTGTGTTTATTAATTTAACAAATGTTTGAGGGTTCAATGTGTGATGTACCTTGCTCTAAACATCAGAATATTCAATGGCACCGGAACAGACATAGTTCTGACTTACCTAAATTATTCAGTGTGGGTATGGATTGTATTGCATACCCCAGAAATTCATGTACTACAGTCTTTTTTAAAAAATGTCTATTCTGTGCATGTGTGGGTGGGCGGGTGTCTTGTATGTTATGCTGTGTCCCTCGTGTACCCATTGCTCTTTAGGCCTGGGCACTAATTTCCCCCTCATTTCTCCAGGGAAGCAACCCTGCCAACACCTTCATTTCAGACATGCGGCATCACAACCGAGGCGATGCAATTCCTGTGTGCAAGTCTACACTCTCCACTGCCTTGTCCCTGCAAACTACAAATAAACATTTTCTATGGAGAGGTGTGAAATGGGGATTGTGAGAGCCTCAGTCCTCTTTGCAGGCACAGTGGCTACAGCTTGCGGTTCCTTGTTGCCAAATCATCTGCGGTAGCAAGGATCGTAACTACACATGAATGCTCACTTTTACCTAATTTTGCCTTATGCGCATTTTTCCACGCATTGTCTTGCAACTCTTTTTTTTTTATGGTTTTTCGAGACAGGGTTTCTCTGTGGCTTTGGAGCCTGTCCTGGAACTAGCTCTGTAGACCAGGCTGGCCTCGAACTCACAGAGATCCGCCTGCCTCTGCCTCCCGAGTGCTGGGATTAAAGGCGTGCGCCACCATCGCCTGGCTGTCTTGCAACTCTTAAGCAAAAGCAAAGAACTCGATTATTTTGAAATTTTTCCATGCATCTAGGCTCAGTGAGACAAAAACCCTTGATGTCCCAAGAAAGGAAAACACTGCCCTATGTAGATTATGAAATGGTCTCTGGCCTAGAGAGAGCCAGAAATCTGTCCTGAATGCTAAATGTTGAGCCTGTAGCCAGCTGAGACCCAAACTGTTCTGTGCATTGAACAGGTAGAAACATCTCGAGAGCACTCTTATGGAGATTACTGATGGACAAGAACACAGTGTGGCGGTGTTTGAGATCTTACAGAGATTACGAATGGGAAGAAAACGCAGTGTTGCGATGATTGGGATCATTGCTAGCTAGTCCATCTGGCTTTCTAGAATAGAATATCATGGATAGCCCCTCTTAGAGAAGACTGTTGACACACTACAGTGGCTTCTGGGTGTCTGTAGAGGCTATTGCTTTTGTCTAGAAGCAGAAGGCCAATTCTGAGACTTTGAGTGCCGGCGTCTTGAACTGAGAATAAGGAGGTCACAAGTATCTGACATATCTTACAGAGCTGGCCTAGAGGACTAAGATCTCCAGGGTCTATCGCAGCTGCCTTATGCTGCCAAAAGAGGAAATCCGAGCCCAGAAGGACTTCTTGAATGCCTTCTGTTCCTGAAACAAGGAGCTTGTGGGAAAGCTTGGGGACTGAGTTGAGCCTTCCAGTCACACATTTCTCTCCATAAAACATCATGCAAGAGAAAGCACAGTGAAAAGCAAATCAAAATATTTAAAAAATGTTATAAAAATCAGAACTCCCATGTGAATTGTCTTGCCAAAGAAGATAAATAATCAGTTAAATATGAATCTTTGATCTAACTTGGTGCTATTTATTTACCTCTACAAATTAGTAATTTTGTTTTTATCCTTTGGTTTTTCAAGAAAGGATTTTCTCTGTGTTGCCCTGACTGTCCTGAGGGTTCTGTAGATCAGGCTGTCCTGGAACTCAGAGACGTGCCTGCCTCTGCCTCCAGAGTGCTGGGATTAAAGGTGGGTACCACCACATCTGGCAGTAACTTTGGTTTGGACTCTTTGCTCTGTAATCAGCTCCTAAGTAGAGGTGGCAGTCACAACTACAGGATCATAGTAGTGGAGGGGAATGGGAAGCTCCTCCATTGTTTACACTGAGATTCAGAGGAGCAGAAAGAGTTAAATGGTATGTTCTAGACAGGAGCTGAGCAAGGGCAGAGCCCCAAGGAAAACCAAGGAAAACGAAAGCTCCGGACCCACAACTCTGGCACCTTATTGGTTCCCTCGGCCTCTTCCCTCCACCCTAGTCCCATGGCCCTCCATGTGCTGGCTTCTTCACCTTGGACTTTAATGGACCAAGGCTCGGGCTAATCCTCTGAAGAAAGGAAACAGCTTTAAAATCATATTTTAAAATCCAGAAGCTTGTATTTGTTTGTTTTTGTTTTTTTTTTGGAATGGGATTTCCCTATTGTAGCCCTGGCTGCCCTGGAATTTGTAGACCAAGCTGGTTTTGACTTCACAGATATCAGCTTGCCTCTGCCTTCTGAGTGGTGGGATTAAAGGCATATACCACCATGCCCAGAAAAAACATCATTTTTAAGTTCTTGTGCCTACAGCCAGATTTTTCTACTGAATAGTAAGAGTAACTTGAAGTTCATTGGCAAACTGTCTTCCCTAATCTTCCTTTTCTGTCTTCGAATGTGGGAGAATGAGGTACCAGCCAAGAAGGATTGAGGAAGAGACTTTCCATCTGTAGATAAATGTAAAACCAGCCATTGGTGACCGAGGCCTGGCAAAGGCCCAGGAGAGGTTAAGAGCAGTGTGAAGGAATCTATCCCTTCCTGAGGGGATCCCCAGTGGACAGCTGTTCAGACTGTGAGCTGAAGATTTGCTCTCCCTGGGTATACGTGTATGTAGGCCAGTGAAATGAGGTCATGTGCCAATCAGGACTTGGAAACCCTTAGGACTGGACCTCACCGCTTCTTGTACAGTTCAGAGGTGTGAACTCTGGGGTGTTTATTGTTCTCAGTGCTAGACGGTGAGATTGCTAGAAGAGATGTTTAGACAGGGGTGTGCACGCGGGCCAAGGAGTGAGGCTGCAGATGCCTGAGAAGGCAGGTGTGCATAAGCCGAACCAAGAGCATCCCAAGTTACAAAACCATCGCTGGGTTTATCTGCTGCGGACTCACTGTCCTCAAGAGGGTTCTGAGGATCGAGGGGATTTTCCTTGTTCATGCCTTTGTTTAGGAAAGCTTATCATTAGAATATTATTTATCATTATATAAAGAATGAAAGCCCTCTAGCTTCTCACACTTTCATTCCAGAGCAAGCTACCCAGTCTCCCATGGGATACACTGACTTAAAAAAAAAAAAGGAGCATTTGATTTTATTTTCTAATTACCCTTTCCCTGTCCTTCTGGAACATTCATGAGTCTCAGACATCCAGAACACCTGGACCTTTCAAACATAACCTTCGAGGAGAAAGCATGCTCTCAGAGGGGCAACTTCTGCTAGCGCTGAGAGAGGTGTTCTCACTGTGAGCATTTTCTCAGGATCAGTGTGGACTAGACGCTCCTGGAGTAACTACAACACTGGCAATACACTTTTGATCAACAGACTGAAGTATGAACCCATTGTTTGGTGGCAGTCTTCAGAGTGTGATTGCCGGGGAGTCGCCTTCTCCTGTTCTGGTCTTCCTTCTTTGACAACTGGAGGGTCTCCCTTTTGAATGTTAGAGGGAACATCTTCAGCTCTCTCCTCCTCTCTCGCCTCACAGAAGGGGGACGTCTGTGCTGTGTGAAGTCAGTCTGGGAAGAACGAATGGCCACCAGAGCCTCTTTCAGAAGACCTGAACTTGGGGCACCATACCTCACCCCCACTGCCCTCCGAGTAACTCCTCAGGCTCAGGAGAACAGCTTCGGGTTTGACCACGGGCATCCTGGGGATTTGTGGGAGGAAGCCTCTTTGAGGCTGGAGCTCTGAGTCCTCTGTCTAGCTGATGAGCAAAAGGCAATATTTCTATCTAACTTATTTTTTTTAACTCTTGGCTAATGCAGAATTTATAGGAAAAGGGATTTTATTAATTGGCTTTTCAAATTCATAACATTTTCCTTAAAAACCTGTAGGCGTCAAAGCTCAGGAAATGAGACAGATCCAATTATGGGAGCAACAGTTCATAGAGTACTTGTCTACCGTGCACAAAGCCCTGATGAATAGCGTCCCATAAAACAGGCATGGCGGGGCATGCACGACATCTCAGTATGGAGGAGACAGAAGCAGGAGAACCAAAAGTTGAGTGCCTTCCCCAGCTAAATCTCGAGCTAGAGGGTCATCCTGGGCTGCCTCCAAACAAACAACTGATTATTATGGGAGCAGACAGCTACTCTGTGACTTTCTACACGCAGAGGTGGCTGGCCCATAAGTTTTCTATTCTCTCCTTAAAAATTACCTTTAAAAGCTTTGATTGTTCTATCAGCCTATATATAATAGACTTAATCTTTCTCATCTTCCCACCCTCTCCAGCTTCTAATAGTCCTCCCTTTATTTTCATGTGTTGGGGAGGGGGAATCATGAGCCCTTCCCCTTCCTATGCTGAAATGCTCCCTGTCCCGATCTTGCTCAGGGTTTGTGTGGGTAACTCCAGCTCTGAGTGCGTGAACTCGTTAGCCATGTCATGCCCTGAAGATACTGCAGAGTGTTCCCAAACTGATTTTTACCATCTTTCTGCCCCTTTCCCTCCATGTACCCTGAGCATTAACAGAAGGATGCCTCTGTATAAGATGGATGTCCCATGGAGCTGAGCACTCGGTGGTTTCTCTGCACTTGGGTGTGAGTCCCTGCACAACTATCACTGAGAAAAGAAGCTGTTTTGATGAAGTCTGAGAGCTGCATTAAACTACGGGTATAAAAACAAATACTTAAAAAACAGTTTGATACCATATCCACGTAGAAAAAAAAACCAGTAGTGGCTTTTCTTTTACAGTTTATGTCTACCCCAGCTGCAAGTCCTTAGCTGTGTTTGTAATCTCAGCCGTGAGTTTCCTCAGATGGAGTCGGCCTTCAATCTCATCAGAAATTAGTTGGTTCCTCCCCATTAACACTCATGCCACTATTACACTAACGGGCACATCTTGACAGGCATGCCATCCTTGTCATTCGCAGGGTTCACAGCCAGCTAAGACTGTTGATGACTTTTCTTCTGTCCCCAAAGCCTGCCTTCTGGTCCCATGAAAGCTAGCCAGCGGGGAGGAAGCTTCCAGCTTGGTTTCTTCATCTCTCTTGACCAAAGCTTGTGATGCTTTCAGCAGTAGGGTCTGTCTATAAATTTCTGATGGGAAACCAAGAGCAGTGGCAGGCAATCGCCCGCATTGCTTTGTGGCTATCTGAGATCTTCCTGACCAACAGCTCACGGGGAAGTATCTGATACCTGGCCTTGGGCTTTTTGCTTAGTCACCTATGGCTTCTGGGAGGTACATTATCTATTTTCTTTTGTTCTAAGAATCATGGACCTAGCAAGTCATAGTCTCCAAGGCAGATACCTTCACTAAATAAGATTAAAAGCTAAAAACATCCTGGAACATGAGTGGGAATGTGGAGAACACACACTAGTACAGACAAAGGACAAAAAGGAATTGTGAAACCACACACACACACACACACACACTGGGGTGGAGGAGAAAAAACTTCGAAAAGAAGGAAAAATGCAGTCTAGCCATATTTCTTGAATTGTTAGGAATATTCTTGATTTATTTATTGTCAAGTCACAGGGAATGGAGGATGCACACAAATTACAAACTAATGCCTTTAATTATATTTTTGTAGAAGCAAGTTCAAAGAGACTGGATATGAAATATTCATTTGCATCTGTTTGACTGAGGCAGGGGAAAGCGGGGAAAGTGTAGAGTGGGTGTTAGCCTTGGCAACTGGGGTGGGGGGATGGGAGCATGGAAGAAGCCAAAGGAAAAGCTTTGCTCAGCTGCCTACGGCTTTCACTGTCTCAGCCGGCACAAGAAGCAAGCTTTGTATTGTTTTTGTTTTTTTCTTTTTTTCTTTTTGGTTTTTCGAGACAGGGTTTCTCTGTGGTTTTGGAGCCTGTCCTGGAACTAGCTCTTGTAGACCAGGCTGGTCTCGAACTCAAGAGCATCAATAAAGGGTAGCTGATCACATGAAAAGAGAATGTGTGTTTCTCTGTGTTTAAGAAGTAAAAAAAGACAGCCAACAAATCCGAGTACAGAATGGTCGGTGTCACCTGACCCTACTTATGCCACCCCGAAAGCTCATTCATGGGCTAGGGATGTTGCTCAGAGGTAAAGCAACTGCTTAGCTGATTGCCTACCGCTATGAAAAGTCAGTTTGCGTGTATATATAAATATATGCATCAAAATATCCTTTAGAATCCCTTGAAATATTTTCCATGAGTGTCTCTCATGTGTCACAAAACCTAAAATGTCTGAGGTGATAATTATGACAATTACTCTGATCTTATAATCATACATTGTGTGTAGGCACCGAAATGTCACTGTACCCCATAAACTGTATAATCACTACGTGACAATTAAAAAAATACACATTAAAAATGCATTAAAATAAATTTTAAAAAGAAAGCATTACCTTTTAGCTTTTGCTTCTAGGAATAGCATTTCTCTCTTTGATCTTTTAATTTTCATTGTTTCTTTGAAGTTTCAGAAGCTATTTTTAGAATGAATTATATTTATAGCTGAGAAAATGCAAGGAGAAAACACTTAAGATACAGGGACAGTGTGAAACTTGTTTATTAACTAACTGCACCTTGAGTCATGGTGAGACAACACCTCGCTAAATCTATCTTGCGTTGCAAAGGCAGCCAACCCACCTCCCTGCATACGTATAGACTTGTGCCCTGGAGTTTCTCCTTAGTGATTGCGTGACTGGCTGAGAGCTATGGCTCACCACCCTGCCCAGCACTGGCGATCATATCCTACTGTTTATTGCTAGCCTGAGAAAGGATGGAAATTCAGAACTCACAGCCTGTTGACTACTACTAAGTGGGTGTGGCTGTTGCACCACGGTAAACTTGCACAATCCTAGACTGAAGCATCATAAATGAAAACCCCCTGAATGTTATCATTTCAATAGAGGTATCGTACCATCCAAAGATTAGGTAGGGAGCAGTGGGAAACCTAGGTGGCCTTGGCTAGAATTAAGAACGCGTTCCGTGGGCGTGGTGGTTTGGATGAGAACGGCTCACGTGGGTTCATATATTTGAATGCTTCATCCCCAGTAAGTGGAGCTGTTTGGGAAGGGTTAGGATGCGTGACTACTGTTCCAGTGCCACGCCTGCCCACCTGCTGCCATTCTCCCTGCCATGGCAGCCATGGACTCACCTTCTGGGACGTCTCTTTTCAAAGCTGTCTTGGTCATGGTGTTTTGTCACAGAAGGAGGAGAGTAGCTAAGAGAGAGGCTATGACTTCGCCTATGCCCTGAATGCCACCATGCGCCCCGCTATGATGATAATGGACTAAACCTTTGAAACTGTAAGCCAGCCCCAAACAACTGCTCTCTTTCATAATAGTTTCTTTTATAATAATAGTCATGGTGCCTCATCACAGCAATAGAACAATGATTGAGGCACTGTATTTTGGGGATTTTCATTGTAGACAACACTCACTACCTTGGTTAAATTTATGGTTTTTTTTGTTGTTGTTGTTGTTATTGCTGTAGCTGTTGGTTGTTTGTTTGGGTTTTGTTTTCCTATTGTTAATTTGATTACTTTGTTGATTTCTTTCTCAGGAATTTCATCACTGGGGTATAAAACAGCTAGGGATTTTTGTATGTTGATTTTATAACCTGGGATTTTTATGTCCTGCTGGTTTTATGCCTTTACTGCATTCATTTATCAATTAGAACAGTATTTTGGTAGAATCTTTAGGCTTTTCTGTACATAAAACCAAGTTATGTGTGAATACGGATGACTGGATCTCTTTTCCTGGTCAGATGTCCCTTACTGTTTGTCTTCTCTTCTTACTGTGATTGAGACTTCTAATACCAGGTTTTGTGTGTGTGGTGAGAGCGGACATCCTTGTTTTCTTTCTGCTCTTAGAGGAGGTGATTTCAGCTTTTCCTCATCCAGCATGTTGTGGGCAATGGGTTTGTCATCTCTAATCTTACTATGCCTACCTTAACGCTTTAAAATGACTCAGTCTTGACAGAACTAACCTGGTCTTATGAGAACTCCATTAATTCCTTCTGAGGATGGTAGCAGCATGACCTAATCAGTCTCCACAGGGCCCACCTTTTCAAGAGTCTACCACCTCAACACTCCCTCAAGGTCCCGGAATAGGAAATATTCAGGGGACAAGCTATATTGAAACCATATAGCCCAGGTTAGTCTTAAACTCAAAAATCCTCTTGCCACTTTTTTCTATGGCACTGGTTCTCAGCCTTCCCAATGCTGGGACCCTTTAATACAGTTCCTCGTGTTGTGGGGACCCCCAACCACAAAATTATTTTCGTTGCTATTTCATAACTATAATTCTGCCAGTGTTATGAATCATAATGTAAATATCTGATATGCAGCCTCCCTGAGAGGGTCCTTCAACCTCCAAGGGATCTCGATCCACAGGTTGAGAACCACTGTTCTGGATGCTGAGATACCAAGAACCATTAGCACGTATGTCTGTCTTTTTTAATAGCCTCCATGCTTCCCTAGGTGTCCGCCCCAGAAGAGCTAATGATTGCTGCGAAGATTGTATTTGCACAGATCTCAATCGTAAACTAGAAAAGACCAATATCTGTTTTGAATTCGGTCAGGCATGTCCATGTGGCTGCCACGAGCCTCCTGCAGAGCAGGATATGAATGAAGCCCATGTCATATAGTAAACTTACTTAAAACATTATAGAGAGGGGTTGCTAGCTTGTTTTCTTTCTTTTCTTTTTTTATTTTTTTTGGTTCTTCAGTGTGAATTCTGTAGATGGTAACATCATTTTGAAATGTCAAAAGGTGCACGGGACACACCTAACTCTTAACTCACAAAGCTTACACAGAGAGAGAGGGAGGGAGGGAGGGAAAGAGAGAGAGAGAGAGAGAGCTCTCACTGTGTTGTGGGTCCTTTCCCCAGGTCTCCTCTGACATCACTAAAGACTCTCGGTGACTTTGGTGCATTTTGGTTTTGTTTTTGGTGATTAAAGATTTCTGTCCGGCTGTAACTACCAAGGGTGTTCATAACTTTCATGGCAGCTTCCTCCGAGTCTGAGCTGTCGTGGGGAGTCGCTATTCAAATCACAGTACAGGTCTGCGTAAGAACATTCTGACCTTTCTGATCTCCAGTACAACAAAGTCGGGACCCATTTTGTGCTGTGATATTTTAAAAGAGAAATATCTTCTTCTTGAAGTGTTTTTGAAGTCCCAACCAAGCTGAGAAGGTGCTCCAGATGATCTGGCTTCCTCACAAGACACCTTCTTCAGACAAGTGTCTGGGTTACGGAAGCAGTGGGGAAAGACCGGACACACTGGCTGCATCCTGAGGAGCTACTCGCACGCCCCTCACTTTGTCTCAAGAGATCACCCATTTGCTCTCGCTGTCTGACACTATCTGATACCAGACACGCTGTGACCAACTTGGCTCAGTGTGAGGAACTGCCGGCTCGCTCCAGGTGTGTTATTACAGAGGCACCTGCCGATGTTAAAAGCAGGCTCCGTGTACATCCTCTAAAATTGCCCCTCGGCATTAAATACTGAGAATAAGTTACTTGAAGGAGGATAAATGGGGTTACTGCGCTGTTATTTTAATTAATTTCAAAGGTTTTATTCCCCCCTCCTCCTGCCAAAATTCCTCTTTAGCTGTGTGGTATGGGGTGAGGAATCATACATTTAAATATAAATTTGCCACACAAATAATCCTCCCTTGCTTGTCCTTTGTCGGTAAGGAAGTGAAAGAGGAGAGAAATTGGTTCTGCAGCCCAACAGACATTACCAGGGTAGCACAGATGCCATCTCTTGTACTCTCTTAGTCTGCAAGGATCACCAGAGCTAAAATTTAGAGTGGGTTCATTCAGAGAGGAAGATTCAAGTTGACGGGCTCCCATACCTCCTCTTTTAAAAAGAGCATTCCTCGAGAGACCCATACAATTAACTAAGGGGTAGGAAACTAACTCGATAACAATCTCAGTGGATAAACAAACAAGTCAGTTTAGCCTCAATGGTCTCTCTTTGTCTTGGTGTCTTGATAATAGAAAAGCATTTTCCCCACCTCAAAGAACGGTTTTCTGCCTTCCTTAACACCTTCCGGAAAGACACACCCAGGGAGTTCCATTTGCATTCTGATGACAGCCTTTGTCCCTTATTTTACTTCCAAAGCCTGATATTGTGTTGCCTAACTAGACTGATAACGGCTTCATTTACAATCCAAAAGACTTCTTAAAAGTTATAAGGGGAATTTAATAGGTAATCCCAACTGGGTTCCCGAAAGAGCGCAGAAACCAATTATGCTAACCCTGCTGTTTTAACTCCCTGGGGTCTATCCCAGCGTCCTTTCCCCACCCCCATCCCTCAAACAGTCTGCAGGATTTTCTTTTGAAAGTACCCCCTTTGGGCAAAGAGTCCCGAGATCGTATCTTATCAGGTTTCCAGTAGTGTCCAGTGCTCAAAGGGGTTAGAGCACTGTCCACACTGGAGGGCTGGAGCCATGGTCAACATGCCTGTGAAAAATGAAACCCACCTGCTGCTCCCCAACAAAGCCTACCAGAGGTACCACTCAGTCAGGGGATTAAAACCGTAAACCCAGAGGCCGGATGAGCTTCCTGTGGGCTCCAGAAGGGATAAGAGTCTCCTGAGAATAGGGATTTCTGCCGTGGATGCTGCACATGGCCACAAAGGAAGTCAGAAAAAGAAACGAGACTCCTAGCGTCGCTGGTTGCCTCCCACGTGGGACAGTGACACTTGGCTGGGTCGCTTCTGGCTTTATAAGGAGTATCAATCAATCTTGGGACCTTACAAACCTCAAGTCCGTATGAAGTTAGTTGAGATGAAAATGAACTTCTAAACACTGTTTCTAGAAACATAGCAAACAAGCGAGAATAAACACAAACTGAGTATACAGTTTGATATATTGCCACAGTGTGGGCATGCTCATGAAGATACCCAGGCCCAAGGAGATACCTCCCACCCCGCCCAGCTTTATCCTGGTGGGTAAAATGACTACTAAGGCAGAACACCTCTTATGTATACGATTATGTCTGTTATATGTATTTCACCCTCTCTTCTTAAGACCTTTGTGGGTCTTTTACTCCTTTGTGTGTTGGGGTATTGTCCTAGTCAGTGTTTCTATTGCTGTGACCAAACACCATGACCAAAAGGCAAGTTGTACCGTAGGGAAGGGTTTATTTGGCTTACACTTCAAGCACTGCTGTTCATCACTGAAGGAAATCAGGGCAGATACTCAAACAGGGCAGGACCCTGGAGGCAGAAACTGATGCAGAAGCCATGGAGGGGAGCTGCTTACTGGCTTGCTCCCCCTGGCTTGCCACTTTCTTATAAGACCCAGGACCTGCAGTCCAGGGATGGCAACACCCACCATGGGCTGGGCCTTGTCCCATTGATCGCTGGATGAGAAAATGCTTACACCTGGATCTCAAGAAGGCTCCTTCCTCTGATGACTCTAGCTTACATCAAATCTACACACAAACCCAGCCAGTAGAGGTATTCATCCTTCCAGGGTAGACAGTAACTTCCGTATTCTGTATGTCAATAGTCATACGTTTTGTGAATATCGTTGTCACAATGTTACTGTCCCTTCCATCCTACAAAGATTTCAGTAATAAAGGCAATGTATAATTCATATTTGAGTCCTGTCCAGTGTAGTTAGTCTTTGGCTACTCCAAGTGATAGAACACAGGCCGGCCCTTTTAAGCTTTTACAAAGCCAGACCCCACAGCCTGAAGGGAGCAAGCTCTGCCTCTTTCCAGTTCTCTCTGAGACAGTCAGGTGTCTGTGCCGTGTCTCTAACAGCTTTTAATGTATGAACCTAGCTTTTCCCTTTGCCTTGCTTCATATGCTATGTTGAACCAAGCCATACGATGTGAAGCTTCCTGCTAGGCCCCCAAACTTCCAGCTTCTGATATTTCCTTTGTTCCTGGGACTGGCTTTAGGGGTTCTCTCTGAAGAACTTCTGCACCCCCATTTCTCACACATCCCTTCTCACTCTGACTCTCAATGAGGCTCCTCTCCAGAGTTTTTATTAATTAAAATTTTTTATTTTTTACATCCTTACTTCATCTCTCCTCTCCTCCTGTATCCCCCCTCCCCTCTGCCTCCCTCCATTTACTCCTCTGTGTTCAGAAAGGGGGAGGCCTCCCGCGGGTGTGAACAAATCACAGCATATCATGTTGAGGTAGGATTAAGCTCTTCCCTTTGTATTAAGGCTGGGTGAGGCAACCCAGGATGGGGAATAGGTTCCCAAGAACCAGCTCAAGTGTTAGGGAATTGTAGAATATATCAGAAGATGGACAAATCTCCCATGCTCATGGACAAGTAGGAATAACATAGTAAAAATGGCAATTTTACCAAAAGCAATCTACAGATTCAATTCAATCTCCATCAAAATTCCAACACAATTGTTCATAGATCTCGAAAGAACAATACTCAACTTCATATGGAAAAACACATAACCCAGGATAGCTAAAACAATCCTATAGAATAAAGGAACTTCTGGATGTATCACCAGCCCTGACTTCAAGCTCTACTACAGAACGATAGTAATGAAAACAGCTTAGTATTGGCATAAAAACAGATAGTGGATCAATGGAATCGAATTGAAAACCCTCACATAAATCCACATACCTATGAACACCTGATTTTTGACAAAGAAGTGAAAAATATATAACAGAAAAGAGAAAGCTGGCATACCTGGATGTCAGCATGTAGAAGAACACAAATAAATCCATATCTATTGCCTTTCACAAAGTCCAAGTGGATCAAAGACCTCAACATAAAACCAGTCACACTAAACGTGATATAAAGAGAAAGTAAACACATTGGCACGGGAGACAACTTCCTCTCCAGATTTTAAAGGGAAAGTCTCCCCTAAGGCTCCGTTAAGCAATTTTAAATGTATTATAGCATTTTCTGTCTAATGATTGCCCCTCCCACCTCCAAGTTCTTTTTCTTAATAAACTTCTGAAGGGAATTATATGTCAGCTTCCTGTCTGGACTGATGACCACTACGCTTACTTTGTTACATTTAACGCCAAGGGCATGAAGAGATACCTAATTATCTTCTAGACGATCTATTGAATTACCATCACATTTAAAGATAGAGTCGACTTGAAATAAATTTCTAAGTATGTACGGGTCAGATTTCAATTTTTCCATATGGATATTCAGTTGATCTGGTACCGCTTAATAAAAAGACCGTCATTTCCTATTGGGCAGCAGTGTACCTTTGTTATAGATCTAGCCTCGCATAGATGGTTCTTTTTGGACGTTATCAATTTGTTCCACTTATCTTTGTACCAAGTATGTGCTCTATTAATTTCTGTAGCCAAACAGAATCAATCTTGATGTTAGTACTATCAGTTTTCCAGTGTCTTTGCTTTTAGGGTTGCCTGGCTTTTCTTGTCCCTTTGCATTTCCAGATCGAGTTTAGATCAGTTCATCAGCTTCCTCATGCCCCAAAGAAGCCTGCTGGGACCTCACCATTATCTAAACATCAATTTAGGGAGAATTCAATTTTCACAGCATTCCCTTTGCTTGTTTAGATTTTCCTTTTCTCCTTAACTGGTATCTGGGTAAATGTTTTGCACATCTTTGTTAGATTCATTCTTAATTGGTTTTACAATATTTATTCTAGTTGATGATATTCAATATACTTTTGTCTGATTATTTATTGCTGGTAGATACAAATTCCATTAACTCCTTTTTGCTTGTTTGCATTGGTTTGGGGGGTTTGTTTGTCCAAATGGGGGTGACCTTGAATTTCTGGGCTCCAGTGATTCCCCTGCTTCTGCCTCCTGGGTGTTATACGCACACTCCGCTCTGCCCAGCTTCAAATGTCATTCATCTCTCTATGTAGGCATTGTTTACTTCTGCATGTAGACTCCGTGGGAATTTCTCTGTAATGGCATGCCATCTGCGATCACACACGTTTTCTTTCTCGCTCTCTAATCAGAGCTACCCCCTCTTTCCTCCCTCATTCTCTTCCTAACCCATCCTCTTCTCTGGGCTGGACTTCCTACAATGAAGAGCAGAGACAGCGCCAGTGCACAGTCTTAATCTCAGTCCCAGAGATGAGTGTTTAGGTGGAAGCTCCACCTGGCTTCACTCCTCCCATTCCAGACCTCACCTACACCTTATTTAAGATGGTGGTTTCTCCCCACCCCCTACCCCCCACCCCCGCCCCGTGTGGTTTTCTCCTCCACCATCAGGCCACCCGGGAATTGCTTTGCTCATTAAAGTTGAACTTTTAATTTGGTCTGATCTGATTCATTGCATCGCTGGAGAGACTTAATATCAGAGTACAGAAACCTTCCAGTAAAAGCCGGGCGATGGTGGCGCATGCCTTTAATCCCAGCACTCGGGAGGCAGAGGCAGGCGGATCTCTGTGAGTTCGAGGCCAGCCTGGTCTACAAGAGCTAGTTCCAGGACAGGCTCCAAAACCACAGAGAAACCCTGTCTCGAAAAACCAAAAAAAAAAAAAAAGAAACCTTCCAGTAAGTCCCAGAAAACCACTATGAAGTACAGTGTTTGTTGTAGGATCTTTGTAAACACACATAATATCAAAACCATCCCCATTCATAGATAACACAACTCAGATGATCTTAAAGAATTCTTTCTTCCTGGTACTCTCGTCTTTGCATAATCTTTCTCCTTCACTGAATCACGGCCGAATGGTGTGTTCAAACGGATGTGGCAGAAAATGAGGTGTGACCGCCAGAATTATGTCATCAGAGTTTCCCCGTATTCCCTCTGGAGAGTCTCTGGCTGATCATTCACCTTGGGGGAAGCCCACCACTGTGTCTGAGGGGATCCAAACAGCTGTGCTGAGGATAAAAGGTCCAGCTGCCAGCTTCCAGTGCTAACGAGTGAGACATACTCCTCTATCACTGCCTGCTCAAGTCTTGATGTCACTGCAACCCAGCCAAAGTACTGACCAGAAGCCTTCTGTGCTCTTAAATCCCTCATCAGATAGTGTGAGGGGGGACATGCGGTAATGGTTCCGAGCCACAGTGTTCTGGAGATATCTGGCCATGCAAGACTAGATAGTACTGTTCTTACTCTTACTTCATTATGAACTACTTTAAAGCAGTTTTTAAACTTCTCCAAATGCCTTTCCTGCATCTACTAAGATGTTCATGACTTTTCTCTGATTCTCTCGTGTGTGAGGAGGACAAACTCTCAGAAGTTGAGTTTCAAAACCAAAAGTGGTGCACATTTTAAATGCTGGTGGCCAAATAGTTCTTTAAAAGGGGTATATCAATGCATTTTGCTACCATGGATGCCTGTTTCTTCATAGCCTTGACAATAGAGTGCAAGCAATGTTGTCTCACTGATTTGTCTAATGATGGGTTTTAAAATGTATTTCTTTAAAAAGAGACTACACTCCTTGAGTTCAAGGCCAGCCTGGTCTACTGAGTGCGTTCCAGGATAGCCAAGGCTGTACCAAAAAACACCTATCTTGGGAAAACAAAAGAACAAACAAAAAAATGAGAGAGAGAGAGAGAGGAGAGAGAGAGAGAGAGAGAGAGAGAGAGAGAGAGAGAGAGAGAATATACAGGGTCAGCAAGATGGCTCAGCAGATAAAAGTGCTTGCTACCAAGTATGGTGACCCCTAAAACCTACATGTTGGAAGGAAAAACCAACTCCCAAAAGTTGTTCTCTGACCTCCACAAGTACTCCCCTTACCTCCACACAACACAAATAAAAAGTAAATGTTAAAAAAAAAAGAATACACATCGCTTGGGAGGCAGAGGCAGACAGATCTCTGTGAGTTTGAGGCCAGTTGGTCTGCAGAGTAAGTTCAGGACAGCCAGAGCTGTTATACAGAGAGACTCTGTCGAGAGAGAGAAAGAGAGAGAGAGAGAGAGAGAGAGAGAGAGAGAGAGAGAGAGAGAGAAACTTTCTTGATATCAGTAAGACGGAGTCTGGGTTACTAAATGCATGTAACTTTAGAATCAGTGTGTCTTTCTGTGGATGACTCTTTTATCTTTATGGAATATCCATCCTACTTTTCTAAGTCTTCTTTTCCTGGAGGCATTTTATCTGAGATGAAGCTCTGATATGACTGCATGGTATATGTTTTCTCTAACCTTTGATTTGCAGAAAAAAATGGAGGACCCTGGGATCCATTCACAGGGAACGGAGACACACATGTGCAATGTGCATTTGATGGACTGTTATAAGTAATAACTTGTTCTTTATGTTTAGTTTGAGAGGAAAAGAATGTGTTTTTAGACTAAGGGGGTTGTAACATAGCTTTACCAGTTTAAAGAAAACTTTTAAAAAGATTGCTCCATAATAGAGAAAATCATCCTCAAAGAAAAGAAAAGCCATTCCTGATTCCCTCCTGTGGTTTGTTTGTTTGCTTGCTTGTCTTTTGTTTTGTTTTGTGTTTTTTGAGACAGGATTTCTCTGTGTTGCCCTAGCTGTCCTGGAACTCTCTCTGTAGACCAGGCTGGCCTTGAACTCACAGAGATTCACCTGCCTCTGTCTCCAGCTGCTGGGATTAAAGGCGTGTGTCACGACCACCACGACCGCCACCAGCACCGGGCCCCTCTGGTGTTTCTGTGGAGGAAAACTGACAGTCAGGGATGTTTACAAGCTCAGGTGACCATGAAATGGGCCCCGTCTAATTCACAGACCAATCAGAACTTGCTGGGACTAACGCTGACGCTGACGTAAGACCAAGGTCATTAGCTTGAATTACCTAGAACAAATTCCAGGAAGTAAATGTGAACTCCCCTATCTAGTACATCGAACCATAGTTTCGATTCTACCAGAGGAAGCGACCATGAGAACATAGGCTATAAATATAGAGTGTCTGAGGCAGGAGCAGAGCAAAATGCCATCATGTCTCCCCCAGACTTGTGTTCAGCTGCCTCATCATTTTTAGTATTTTGCAATTTTTTTTTGCAAAGTATTGCATCCTTCCACTTTTTTTTGTTAGATTTGCTCATTATAAATTCTTCTTGCTCATTAACAAAACTCTTCATGGTAGAGATGTATTGTGATAAAAGGCAGAGTGTTTGGGGACTTAGAGAAGGAAGACGTGTTTTCATTAGCAGTAAGCCATGTCTCTGTCTCTACTCTCTAGAATCTCTCCAAGCCTCAGTTTCTCCTGTTGTAGAATGGATGAGAGTAACGTGTAGAAAATTCTTTTACACTGTGTGAGTATATGCCAGCGCGATTGGTTTAATAAAAAAAGAGCTAAACAGCCAGTAGCTAGGCAGGATTTGGGGGGCAGAGAGAATGCTGGGAAAAAGGACTGCTGGTCTGAGGGATGCTCATCTGTATACTACATAGTGTCATTAGGTCTATCCTGGTCTTCATGCAGCAGTAGATTCCACGGGGATGAAGACAGATGTTGCAAGGTGTCACGTGGCCTAGGCTTAGAAGTCATAAATCGTCACCCCTCCAATGTTTTGCTGGTCACAAGGGCAGCTGAGCTTCAAAGGGTGAGGAAAAGGGTCATGGTGGGAGGAGCTACAGACTTTGACTGTTTTGAGTCTACCACATCAGTGTACCCATCTAATTTTATCACCTTACTCTGATGCCTCCTCTACTGCCTGCATTCAGAGTAATCATACTCCAAATGGTGAGAGTTGAAAGCTTTCCCAAAAAGATCTCAGCTGTGGTCAGGCATCTGCAGCCTCTTTCCTTCCTCCAGAGTTGTTGATAGGGCCAGCCAGATCAAAACTGCCCTGAAGCTGCTGTCAGTGTCATGTGAAGAGAAGGCGGGATGGTCCCGGCTGGCCACCTAGAGACACGACTAGGGAAATGGTTGCTTCCTTTGCGCTCTGAGTACTCTTCTCATAGGACCCATGCCGAGACACCAGTGCCAGTCAAAGACCAGTAAGTGTGCTGACATTTCGCTAAGAGTCATTACCTCTAGACACACGTGCATAAATGTGCTAATGAGAGAGTTTTCTTAAGGGCCCTCATATCCAGGATTATTCTAAGTCACCACCGAATGCAAACATCATCAGAACAGCGTGCTAGGCTTAATAGCCCAGAGTGCTTCTGTAATTCTTAATCCCCCATAAACTTGTGACAGATCAATCTCTGAAACAGGAACGTAGCCCCGGGGGAGAGAATAGCTTTAATCACCAAGCCTCAGGTGGGGGAGTGCCTACCTGCTAATGGCTTCCCCACGTCTCGCAGCTTACAGAGCATAAATCTCCAGGCTACTCAAGACAGAAACCAAAATAATCATTTGCTATCAAACTGTTTTGCAAGCCATAAATGGTATAATTTTGAGAGGCTGTTTCATGTACTTCCTTGGCAAAGAAAGAGGCTGGGGGAAGAAATTTAGATCATGGAAAAGCTCTCCTCCCCTCCACAGACACACTCAATCTAGTAGGTATCTGGAGGTCAAGGTTATGCAGGCTTTTATTCATTCCTTCTTGAGTTTTCGAGTTCTATCTGGACCAATATCCCTTATATATGTATATTAATTATTTGTTTACAGGTGGGCTTCTTTTTATCTACCTCTTACTCTTCATCTTCCCTTACCTTATTCAATCCCCCCAACACACACAGAGGCACAGAATTTCTTCCCATGTAAGTTAATTTGGTGCTCAAAACAGAATCCACTGTGAGTGTCTTCCAAAACACAAAAGGACTTATTTGCAGAAGTGGCAGGAAGGCTAAAGTGAGCTCTCAAGACAGGATCCCTCAAGAGCTACTACTAGGGAGCTGCCAGGTCAGTAGAGGTCAGAAAAGTGAGGGATGCAGCAACACAGACCCAGCTCGGGACCTTAATGCAACAGGTGCAATACAGGAATAAAGAAAACAGAATCTGAATGCCAGGATCAAAGCCGCTGACTTTGTTCCCAAAAATGTCGTGATCCATGACCTTGTTTGCTTCAGGAGATAGAAGAAGGAAAAAAGGGGATGACCCACAGTCTCACTACTGCCTTGAAAATATCACATCTGCGAATTTGCTCAAACAGCTACCTAGCCGAAAGAGCCCAATTGGTGTTGTGTAAGGTCCAAATTGAGCCGCATCAAACCCTGTGTTATCTCGGCTACTCTAGACAACTCAGGGCTGGTAATCCCCTCCCCAGGCAATAAACACACACACACACACACACACAAATGGTTTGCACTCCATTTTCTGGAGCTGGAAAGATTATTGCTTAGCCTACTTCTGCAAGCCCATTTTGGGAATGGACATTGGTCAAGTACATTGGCCAAGTAAAGGACTGCTGACATTGTGTGTGTGTACATGTGTGTGTGTTTGTGTGTATGCGTGTATATATGTGTACGTACATGCCTGTCTATTTACGTGTGTATACGTGTATGTGTGCATCCACACATATGTGTTCATGTGTGCCCATATATACCTTTGTGTGCTCCTGGGGATCAAGCCGAGGGTTTTATACATGCTAGGTAAACACTCCGGCACTTAGTTATTCTTGACCTCCGTCCCAAGATGGGCAAGACTCTTCACGACCTTTGCTCTGATCTTGTCACCCATGGCTTTCTAAGTATTTTACAAAGACATAAGTTTGAGTGGCAGGGGAGATGGCTGTCAGTAACGTGCTTTCCATTCGAGCGTTAGTACCTAAGTCTGATTCCCAGCAGCCACGTATAAAAAACTGGATGTGGTAGCATGGGCCTAGAACCTGCAGTGGAGAGGGAGAGACAGGTGGGGTTCCTAGGGAGTCACTCGCCAGTCTGACAGCTCCTGGTGGCATGAGAGACCCCACCTCAAAAATGTAGAGAATAAATTGAGGACGACACGCAACGTTGACCTCTGCCCTCCACACACTCACCAAACTCATGCACGTGTACCAGCCCGCATACATATATGAACATATAAACACACAGAGTGCAAGGACGATTGTAGCTCAGTGTTCACAGTTGCCCCATCCACAGTAAATATCATTCATGGGTGTTATAGAAAGGAACACAGGCCCACAGATCCCCAGCCAACCAGTGACTCACCAACTTTTAAGGGTGGAAATCACGATAAAAGCACAGACACACCCACTTGTGGGAAGCAAAGACTATTTAAAACATTTCTTTGACTATGATAAACAACGTAATTTGGGATCTGATGACAAAATCTCTGTCTGGAGGCTACTTGAAGCATCTCTCTGTGACGGCTGACGACTAGAGTACAGCTTATTGTCAGGAAAACAAACACACAGAAACACTGTTCCCGGACAGGGAGATGGCTCAGTGGCAAAGAGCTTGCTGCGCAGGTTACGACCTAGACCTGGGTTCAGGTTGGTAGCCCTTGTCAAAGACCAGTCACAGTAGTGAACGCTCATCTGTAATTCAGTGTGCTGCTACTTCTGGGAGATGGGAGGTAGAGACAGGGGACATTGGAGGTAGTAGTGTACAAGAGAGCCAGGCGCATGCACAGTCCTCCCCACTAGTCTTTTTACAGTAGTTACAATTCACCCAAGGTTTACACCCTTTCATTTGAGAGATTGTTTATTCAAACAGAATGCTGGGCTGAATCCAGGGTGGTTTTGAGGGAGCTGAAACTTTTCCTCCACCTTTTTAGGGTCCCTGACTGATCCTTCAGATTTCACTGACACCGGAAAGTTTATCGGGAGAACGCATACTGGTACTCGGAAAACCCCAGAGGAAAATGGAACTCGGGAAGAAGTGACAAAGCCCAAATGCTATGTCCTAGAATGAACAAAGACAATTGTGACGTCATAAAAACATGAAAAAGCCAAGCCGTGAATCCTGGAAGGGTGCCAAGGAAGGCAAAGGTCGGCTCACGGAGGTTTGTTGTTCGGGTTCTCTTAGGCTCAGGTTCTTCTCTGGAGATGAAACAGTCTTCCAAGCAGAGGCTTCTTCTGCTGCATTGTTTTTCAAGCATCTCTGAACTCAGAAAAAGCGCTATGCCAAACAGGCATCTTCCGGTACCATATGCTAACCATTGCGGGCATGGAAAGGACTGAAACATTGGCTGTTTCTGTCCCTGGTCCACTTTTCTGATAATGGGTGGGCTTGGTGCCTACACATCCTCCTTAGCCAGAATCGCCTCGAGGGAATGTCTGGTCCTGTCACTGTATTACACACACCAGTGGCCCCTAAGCGATGGTTTCAGCGGGCAGGCTCTCAGTACCCCATTCTTTAGGGAACCAACGGTCCTCCAGGCAGAGTATACACACCTGTAACCCCACTACTCAGGAAGATGAGGCAGGAGGACCACAAAACCGAGGGTAGCCTGGGCTACAGAGCGAGAGCCTGTCTCATTTGTTTTTCTATGTATGAAGTGCCTCCAAAAGGAAGCCTTTTTGTCTGTGGAGTGCCAGAAACCATGCCCTTCCAAAGAGGATGTGAAAATGCACCTTACTTCCTCTTTGAGAACCTCAGCTACATCAGTAAATGTTTTCAGTTATCCAGGTACCTGGAAATCACCTCCGCATGGGGGGGGCATGAGTGAGCATCATCCACAGGGGGACAAGTCCTCTTTCTACAGACCACACTGTCTGCTCTTTTCAAAAATATCAGAATATGACTTCCCGTAGTTACACCCACATGATATTTTTATTGATTCTAATGTAATTATTGGAAATTTTCCCTAGTTGAGATCCACCTGCCCCATAGGAATCACTACCGTCTTCAGGCATGAGCAACTATTTATTAATCAAAAATGCAGTCGTCTTGCTGGTAAATAATTTTGATTTGTTTGCCCTTTTCTTGGCCTTTGGGGTTAGAAGGTCAGCTTTTGGGCTTGCTTCTGGGTTCTCCCTAAAGAAGAATTCTTCTCTTTCTCTCTTGGCTTTTTTTTTTTTTTTTTTTTTGGTTTTTCGAGACAGGGTTTCTCTGTGGCTTTGGTTCCTGTCCTGGAACTAACTCTGTAGACCAGCAGGCTGGTCTCGAACTCACAGAGATCTGCCTGCCTCTGCCTCCCGAGTGCTGGGATTAAAGGCGTGCGGCCACCACAGAGCCTGGGACAAGTATGATCTAGACATGCACGGCTACCTATGGTGCCCCAGACTCACTAGTAGGTACAAGAGGGCTGTGACCAGGCCTGGAAAGAGAATAGCACTTTATAGGCAGGAAGTGATGAAAGGAACACCGCCAACAATCCAACTTATATGAGACAGAGAGGTAACCAGTAGCTCTAAACCAAGCGCAAACTGTCATAGAGACAAGGATAATACCGTAAGCTCATGGTGTGTACCCAGTCTGGTACCACCCCAATGCTTTATTCTGAGAATTTCTTTCCCACCTGCTTTCCCCAGTGGCTTTTCTGTAAACTATTTTCTACTAATGTCAAATTGCTTGGTATTGAGATGGTTTTAAACTCACGGTGTAAATCTTTTAACCTGGATGGATGGTAACACTTTGCTAAGAACTAGGGGTGTTTGACACTTAATGTTTCAAATGCTAGTCACTTAATGTTTCAAAACATCTTCTCATAAGATGAGAGGCAAGCATTACCTGGAGGACAACCCACGTCTTGGCCGTGTTCTCCCAACACAGGTCTGCTGCTGCCTCTAACAGAGGCTATCTTATTAAATCCAAGATAGGTACAGGAGAAAACAAAACAAAACCCAAACTTACCAAAGTATTCTGTGCGCATAAATATACATTGCATGACCAACCAATGCGAGTATGAAACACACGGAAATCAGAAAGAAAGAAAGAAAGAAAGAAAGAAAGAAAGAAAGAAAGAAAGA